>JAMBLF010000126.1:0-416258 GCA_030578115.1 Leucoptera coffeella | reverse complement strand
ATAGAAGAGATTTGCAGAATCGTTACAGGGGACCGATGACTTCAAGAGGGTTGCTGGTAGTGGCTGGATGAGGGCCACGAAAGATCGTCTTTTGTAGCGTACCCTTGGGGAGGCCTACGTCCAGCAGTGGACTGATACAGGCTGATTGAATACAGGTGACTATCGATAGTTTTGCCTATGCCGTGAATATATGTGTGCATTTTCGGCGTAACTTAATTGACAAGCTAAATGTAAATGCGTACTAATTAAAACTATTTGTTACAAACCCATATGCATATACGCAGGGAAAGCAGATAAGTTCTTAACTAATCTAATCTTAACAAAATTAGTTAAATCGTAGACAAAACATTGTCTAAACGTTTCGTTGAAAGATGAAAAAGGCTAATAGTTATTCAAGCTCTGCCCTCTGTCAAACTTAAACAAAAACTTTTAACCTTAAAAGGGCAGCCAATAGCTAGAAAAAATTAGGGCTGGCCTCATCAAAATTTCTTCTTTACAAACTTCTCAAACTTTTACTTTAAAATTGAAGTAGACTCAATTAGCTATGCGGTCTAATTTGGAATCGATGTTGTACTGGATGAATTAGTTTTCTTGAAAAATCCCTTTTTTGTGTTCTTCTAAGAAGGGTTTTAATGTAGGTATTTTGTAGGCTAAAATTTTGAATCAGGTTGTAAATTATATATAGATTACGCTACACGTTAGCAAGATTTGAGTTTCTTTTTCTCACAGATAACCATGTACTAATTGCAAAGTACATAACAACAAATGTTAAATACAATATGAGTTATACTTGCATAAATATTCTTTCCCACAAAAAGATCATCGGACATTTAAACTAGGATCAACGTTGATTATTTATCAACCAATAGTGAATAGCCAGTAAGAACTAAAAGTGATACAACTCTCATTCTTAATTTATTAATGACTTAATATATACTATTACACTAATTGTACTAGCCCCTTGCTAAGTACATTTAAGACTTGTTTTATCGGTACTAGTCAACGTAAATTTAAGAAATATATCCTTATCATATACAGATAAATACATATATAGCATGTGCAATCAACGACCAGACTGAAAATGCAGAAGAAAAGCGTAGTTCTCAACTCTGCCTCCACCGGGAATCGAACCCGGGACCTCACGATTAGCGTTCAGGCGGCTAATCAATCGCGCCACGGAGGTCGTCAAATCTCTGAGGATGTATATGTGATGTGATGTCCGAGAAAGTATATGTATGTAGCTAGGAAGAAAATTATTTCTAAATAGCAATGGCCGTAGTCCTAAGATTTCGTCCAAGTCGATACTTAAATAAACAATCAGTGAGCGCTGCAATCTGGCAGCGAGTACGCAAGAACAATAAATGTCAGCTCCCGAGTAATTAATTAAAAGCGGGCAAAAAAGCTTTCCGCTCGAGAATTTGTCTTGGTGGACTTCATTAATTTCTTAGACTTTGTACATTTGTAAAATCAATTTGCAAAGTTTCTGTTTAATGTTCTAAGCAATGCTCGAGTTGGTGTTGTTTTTGATTATGCAATGGTATGGTTTATTCATTGAGCTGATTCTTAATAAGGGACTTACAAATCTTGGGTTCATCGACAGTTTAGATTATTACAATTTTTGTATTAGAATTTTGGATGATGTGGTAGTAACTCAGTAACAACTCTTCTGTCTATTTCTTCAAATATTATGTTGCATTGTAGTTGTGTGTGGATATGTTTCATTAAAACAATGAAACATACATATTACACAGACAGACCATGTGTGCTTGGAAATAAAAATTTTAAAAATGAAGGTATCTGCTAGTTATATCTCTAATTGTACTGTAATTAATTATATCATTAAAACCTAAACCTATTCTCGGTAGTTGGAACAAAGCAGATAGTAGTTTAATAGGATACATTAAAACACAATTCTCTAACCACTCCTGAATTAATTACAATCATTATCTTTACGCTAATTAAACAATTAACAAATGGAAAATATTTAAACGCACATCAAATACTTTAAAATGCACACCCAAAAACGGCTAAACTTAGAGCAGAGGTTTGTGGCATTTGTGGCATTTCGTATTATTTGATTTTCATTTAAATACTACCAAAAACAAATCTACCATAAAACGACATTGCATTCCCAGTCCATGTACCAAACAGACTAGTCTGAGCTCTTGAGCCTTATTTCAGTGGAAGTGACAACGACTCTTGTTTTGTCCAATTTGCGCAAAGCTGTGCGAGACAAAGTGTGTCGCCACGCTGGCTTTGCCAAACCCACCTGATTCACTGGCGCCCGGCCAATCTAGCTGTTTAGCTCCAGCTTATTGCATATTTGAGTTCCGATTGTGAGAGCTCATTACTTCTGCGCTGTTTCGTCTATTTTCTGCGCTGGTCTGTGGCTTTATTAGGATTATGTTTATGGCTATTTAAACTGTTTATTGGTGATTTGAGAATATTAATCTATGAAATGGCCAAATACTAAGTTGAGGCGTAATATCTTTGTTACAGACCATACAAACCACTTTTTACGAATTTATTAACATGACTAGTTTATGTGTATTTATTGCTCTTTATTTCGACTATGCAAGTTTTCACAAACATTGTAATAATTAAAAACCTCAATTAAGCAACAAAATATCAGACAAAAACACTCATTTATATGAAACACTTAAATCTTTCCGTAACAAAATAACTCATAGAACATAATTGTTTCACTATTTCCTTTCACGCGAAGTTATTGAGGAAGACTAGGAGCACATAATCAATCACGCACAATGAAAACGAAATAGGCTCATCTACTTGTCCGTTTATGCTTTATTTCTCATGACAGATAACGTAATTATTGAATACAGTCGGGGTGTGAGACAGGTTATTTGTTAGGAAAGAAATAAGAGAGGATTTTATTTAGTTGCGATGGTTTATACATTCTCATAATCACTGGTGTACTTACTTTAATATTAGGTAGAATACTTATAGGTAAGGTATCATAGATTACCTTACTTAGATAAGTACTCCATGGTGACGTTAAGGTAGTTTCACCAGCCATTGGTACGTGGTTGACCCTAGTCCTATTTCAGCTGATATTTATTATCGTACAATAAAGACATTGTATTCAAAACAATTCATTAATTCAGTAACCACAACTACTGAAATAAAACGCCCTATTATTTATTTAACTTTCCCATAACTGCTTTTGTCGTTGTCATAATTCGTCACGACAATAAATCCTGCGGGTGACCAATTATTTATAAAACGACGGCCTAACGGCGTCCCTTAGCCGCAGTCCTGCCCACGGAGCGCTAATTTATGGCTACTTTGCACCAAAAAGCTGTTTTTAATCTTTAATTGGCCAAAGTACTTACGTAGACGTAATTTCACATCAACGTTATTTGTCGCTCTTTTAATCGGGGCTTTCATCTAAGGCGTATTGTTTTATCAAAGGTGAGTGAAACACTAATTTATATTTTTATATAATGTGCCATGAATTATTTATCCAGCAATTTCGGGGGTTAACCAGTAAAATTCAGACTACTATGAATAAAAGTAATAATCCGTATTATTACATACAACTTTAGACTTGAAGAAATAGATTTCTTAATAAAAAAATACACTACAGCTTAGTTTTAATTATTCTCTATGTGGTATTTATGAGCGAATTTTTGTGATAACCACACTCTATGATCAAATTTTCCTTGTCCATGTCATGCTGCGGCAGATCCTTATCTTCAACATAAATATCACGACATTTATTTATAGCTTTATATATTCTTAGATATTCTAACGAATAGAAGTTTTAGTTATATCAAATTGGAAATCAAACCACACGTTATTATCGAACGAGCTTTCGTTTTTATTCCTCTATTAATACGTGTAATTTGCTTGGTTATTTTCCAAATCCTTCAAGTAAACAAACAATAAAAAATACACGACGGAATCTATATCGTATCCATGTACCTATTGGATCCAAATGTGATAACATGATAATCTAGACTTAATTGCAGTTGAACAAGCCAAAGTGATTCGAATTTAATTGAGGTCCTAACAACCTTACAGTCGTTACGAGACACGAAATCGCCCTTACGTAATCGGCTACCATCGATTAGAAGAACGGGTGCCCTTGACTCCTAAATAAATTACTTTCGTATCAGATAAACAATGGAATTTCCTGAAGGGAAATGTGGATGTACGTATGTGTTTATTAAGTAATTTGGGTTCGTAGCTTTGTTCGCGTTTCGATTGAGGTCCAGGGTTAGGTATTTATTGCTTAGTCCTTTGCGAATGTACTGATCCTAATTTGAGCTTCAAAATAATTAAAATAAAACCGAAACTTTTTCTCCTGTTATTTTGGTGCCTTGATGAAAGATTATTTAACTGTTACTTAATATTAAGTTGCTATATATTTACATCCTAACACAATATGTACTATAAATGCCATTCAGTAATACAGAAGAATCTGAACAAGTTTTGTATTGCAAACAATGTTATAAAGTTATAGGACAGATATATGAATATAATAGTTCACTAATAATGTTAATACCTGAAGTATAAATACAAGTTATCCAAAGCTCTAGTAAGGAGTTGAACTTAGTATATTTAATTAAGTTAGTTGTAGCCATTGTTTTTTGAGAATTTGATATTTAAACCACAATAACTAACGTGGTTGAACTTTTGAAAACAAATAACATTAAGCTTAGTGTAGGTCACTTGATAGGCATACTTTAGGTTGCTTTAGTACAATTTATTAGGCGTATGATATTGATATCTCGTCAGTAATTTTCAAGGACGTAAAAAACCTTTTAAAACTTTGTTAGAAGAATACTATTTCAGACGCATCGTTTAATTCTTTAACTAACAAATTATCCGTCAATACAAAGATACTTTTATATACGAAGATGACGTCATTTTTCTCACATAGAATATACCTGAGTTGTGAGCCACTATTGTGTAGTTTCGGGCGCAGAGTTGCATTATTTTCGGTGCCAGTGGCGTGGATACAATGTCGCTTATGCCACCAAGACAAGCTTAGAGGCAACATAACTTAACCACTCGGGTTGAGGTCAGAAAGCTGCGATAACGTACACGTTCCTACTTCAACGGGGGTGTATTCTTAAAACGGGGCCTGCAGTAGTTTAAAATTTCTATAAAAAATTCATTTAACATTTTTAGTTGAATTTAAGTGTTTTTCAAAAATCTTACAAAAGTTTACTGTTAAGAGATTATGATTGAACAATTACGTTCTAGGTGAATTTAATCTCATTCGTATTAGTTGGCAAAGAACAAAATTATTAGGTTTATTGTATCTAGGATTTAGGGCATCACAAAACCACAGGCAAACTCAGAACTTAAATTTTAATATGCTACAAAATATTTATAATACCCATCTCAAAGCGTTTTAATAAAAAATAAAACGCTATGAGATGGTATTTTTATACATCCTTTGGAATAGCTCTAGCTCCATTTCAAAATAGTTTGTTCAATTCTAAGCTAGGATAGGGTCCTAGTCATAATTCCTCTGAGCAACCTGCCTCCTGGGAAACACTCTCATTTTCACACAACACAAATTCTCTCACCAACAATATTTTATCCGCATATCCGTGGTGCGACCACCGACACCGTCTGCTTAAAAAATACATTTTTGTGCATTTTCGAAATCATTTCATACTTTTACACATTCTCTGAATTTTTTTACGTATTTTTCACTATACATATACATCTTTGTCCATTATGCCTAAAGAAGTGGATGAATAGAACGCTGTAGACATAATATCTTCTTGGTCACTTTAGCGTTATTGTTGTGCCGGTATTAATATGAATGGTATTTTTTTAAATGAATATATTATTTTTCCATAGACTTGGTGTAAGCTGGAGGCTTAAGTGGCTACTTACAGAAGTGCGATGATCACTCAAATACCACTTCACAAATCGGCAAGCAACCAATATAAAATGTAAGTAGACCATCGTAATTTAAAGGGTGGATCCTTCCCTCTTATTAACTATATGGATTACTATGGTTTCTTGACCGTTCTCAAATTCACTAATACATAGATTTAAATTCGCGCCCCTTAATCCTTTTCGGGGTGGACAGAACCTTGGAGATGTAATATATCCCAGATCACTTTATAGCATGAATATTGGGGTTGCGATGTCATAATGGAACGTTGGTGACAGGCTGCTAGCCCATTGCTCAATAGATTCTAGATACTAGATATAGATTCTAGATAGATACTTTAGATTACTTCTAGTCTCTTAATCTCCTCCTACAATATGCCGGAAAGAAAGGCAGCTAGTTAGCATTCTTCTACTTCCCGGACTAGCACAGGACAAATAATTTACTATTACACTATATCAAATAGTTTAATAACAGTTTACACTATCTGACCTTAGATATTAATGAAATCCCTTAACGTAAGGCGAATGATCAGTTCCTCCGATATTTACGCCGCCCAACGACTCGAGATTCCACACTTTATTGCATGTTTATGCTAATAGGGGACTAGTGGCCCAGGGGACAATTTAGGCACAATCAATTTCAGTCAACTGGAATTGCGCCGGGCGGCAACATTCCACTTACATTATTTAGCGTGAGCACTTATTGAAAAGCCTTCGTGGTAAGTTTCTATGGATATACTATTAAACAAACACAACAAACGCGTTAACCTTTGCAGGGTAGTCAGAGGTTCAGGTGTCCATCTCCGCAATTGCGAAGGTGGTAATTCTATAGCCACCTCAAACCCACATGTTGACCATAGTCAGTACGCAATGAAACAGATGGTAAGCCGCCATTCACAAGCTCTGACAATTACTTTTTCGGAGAATAAGTAGGTTACTTGACGATGTTTTCTCTCACTTTAGAATTCGGTGCATTACGTAAAATGTATTTTTATTGTGAAAATTTACATAGAAATTTAGAGAATTTCGTACAGAGAATTGTGACTTACCTTGTAAATTACAAAAACAAATCCTATATTTTGATAAACCATGTGATCATGTTGTTGCATTTGATGAAAGCTTCGTAAGGAAGGCGTCCAGATACTATGTACCTACTATATTATATAAATAAATAGATTATACAAGTGAATGGCGAAGAACTCATTCCCTATCACATTGAGGTATGCATTTTGAGGTGTGCATTTTTGTTGGACAATATGCAGTAAAGACTGAATTATCTAGAATAGCTAACACTTCTTAAGTACAATACAGTGTATTCAGCGATCGAAAACATAAAAAGTTGTGTCGTACAAACAATCTCTTCGGAGGAAAGGGATTATTATTTCAACTTTGGAAGTTGCTCGATCCCTTGAAACTTAGTTACATCGGCTTTGGGAATTGGGGTTACGAACAAAAACAATAGAAGCCAACGCTCTGTTTATGGATTGTGTACTGCGGACACTTTGTTTTGGGCACTCGTGTTTTTGTATCGTGTATATATTATATTATATAAGAGGACAATTATAAATATTATATAAATAATACTTTTGACGACCTCCGTGGCGCGATCGGTTAGCCGCCGGAACGCTAATTGTGAGGTCCCGGGTTCGATTCCCGGTGGTGGCAGAGTTAAGAACTACGCTTTTCTACTGCTTTCCAGTCTGGTCGTTGATTATATAAGCTATATATGTATTTATCCATGTATAATATGTATGTATTTCTTAAATATACGTTGAATAGTACCCTTAACACAAGTCTTAAATGAACTTACCAAGGGGCTAGTTCAATTGGTGTAAAAATGTCCAAATATGATTATTATTATTATTTATTATTATTAATACATATTTAATTTATAGGTTAATTATTTTAAGTTTGTAAATAGTAGTAATAGTAGTATTTGTAAATTAGTTAGTTAAAATTCCTTGTTTTATTGTATATAACTTTGAATTTGCATATAAATAATAAAATTGGTAGATGTTATTGTACTTATGTTGGCTGTTTATAAGATTTGCCAGTTTTCATTATCACATACTTTATGGTATGTTTTGTGTTAGTTGGCACTCAAATGTATTCTATCTAACAATTTTAAAGAGCAAATAATTTCTGGTAAGTATTAAAGTAAATTAATGAGTCCAGCGTTTTTTGGGAATCTATTTGGGAAAACAATATGGAATATTGCAAACATAAACAGCCGCCCTCTAACAAAATCATATGCATCGCCATAGCTGATTTCTGCAATATGTCAGAAAGACTAGCAGTCTGTACCATTTATTTTCATCCCATGCTATCACTAATTCATAAAAATCATTTCTTATGTGACAGCGATAAATAAGAATTGACGTCACATTAACATTCACTAGCTTGATAGTATAGCTTTTCAGCCAACAGCGAAACGGTCCCCTAGCGCTTTAAATGACAACAAGAAATGAATGTGTCATTTGTGGCCGCTCCAAAGTCAGACAGGCATAACGTTCGCTGCAATTGACACTTCGAAATGAGTTTTAAACTCCAACTTGAAAATAAAATGAACTAACTACTATTTTCTTTATTATAGAAGGCTATTGAATAGCGTTCACAGCCATGTCATTTAATATGAGATACTAATTAAGTCTTTAGTGTAGTGCGTGATTTTGGACATGTAAAAATAATAATTAAAGAAAAATAAAGAAAAATAGATATTTCAGTAAAGTTTCCTTAGGTTTGGAAAGTCGAATTCAAAAAATATTATTTTCGTTTTCAGTTGAGGCTAGGAAGAAATTATCTTTAAAGAATACCTGACATATTGTGTTGTCTTAATATATATTTAATCTATTATATTGTCCTTTTATTATATTATTATATACATATAGTGTAGGTATATGTTGCTTTAAATAAGCGGTAAAAACAACCGTTTGAAGTTGAAACAATATTCATGCGTACCGTGATTAAATTAAATGTACCAGGAAGCTTTTCACTCAACTTTGTGCGTTGATGACAATATCGCTTCAGTTAAACTCTGCAATAATAAACAAACGTTTCAAACGAAGAGAATATGAAAAGCTCGTATATAAAAAGGGCTAAAGTTAACATATATTTCATATGTCTTTACAGTTTTTAATAAGAACGATATGCATATTAGTAAATCTACGAGTAATTGTAACTTTATTACCAAAACTCAACCCAATTCCTTTTTATGTGACTAGTCGTATGAATGAGAGTTTTACGTACGGTTTAAATAGAACACTTCAAATACATAATAAATAATATGTTAAGGATGTAGAGTTGTTGTATATTAAAAACATATGTGAGTTATATCTCAAGTCAATATCATAGTTATAGTTTATCATATGCAATAAGACAAAACGTAAAACTATATAACCAACAGCAATGATTGAGAACAGTTTGAAATATTTCTACAGAAATCTTATTAGGACATTTCTTCTTCAGATTTTTTGAGCCGCGCTAGTATTATTCAGTGTAACAAATTGAATTACTCCCGCCCGTTACAAGACTTTCAATTAAGAAATGGCTTTAAAGACACTCTCTATACAACCCATTTACATTTCGATTGTACTCGTAGGCTTTGCCCGATCTTTTTAAGGCTTTCTTTTTGTTATAACGATGTTTTAGGCTGTATTTTGTATTGATAGGGGTTTTCCTGAACGTGGACTAGGTTTCCCTTTCATTTCATTTATTTTCCATACTACGATCAAGAATTCGAGTTTCTTCTTAACGCACAATTAGTAGTTTAAAGCAATATGCTGAAAACGTAAGTTACCATCGTTAATAGTAGCTTAATGTCCTCGAGAATCTATGTCTATTAGTTGAGCGAAAGTGGTATATTATAATTGAGTAAAATAAAAATCTCTGATCAATGTTTATCACTCTATAGAAAAATTGCACATGTACGAGTAAAACTCAATACTCGCACATATATGTATTTGTAAATACGTTCTATATCAAATGATAGGGTTGTCCTAAAATCGACAATAAGTCTCTATTCTAATACCTCCAACTTCAACCATATTTTTATTAGCATAATTCTGTAGAACTACTTTGAGGTGGACTTGCTTTACGTTTTGTCATTACTGTTTGTCAGACAAAGGCTTAGAAGCAAGATGTAAATTCACGATGAGAGTGCTTTTTAATTAGGCCATCCCTGAGTACTTTCGGAGCTTCACTGGCATTTTTGTAACAAACTCCGTTATTTGATCATACTATTATAAGGGAAAGCTTCATATCGTACTGTTGTGGGAGTTAAAATATATTAAGTAAATTTTTCGGCGCATAACAGCTAAATAATTATAGATATTTATAGCGCTTGAAAAGTTGCTTTAAGTACTAACCTATAACTTAGATTAAACTTTTTCATAAATAAAACTAAAATGTTCTTTTACATTATTTTGTATTTTGCCAATCCCTTCGGAAATTTGGCTCTATTTTTCTATAGGCTAAAAAATGACGGTGTTTATTACAAAAAATGAAAGTGTTTATAAAAAGAATGACTAACCGATTCTTAGTTTTAGACTATCTAATAAAGTTTGAAAGAAGAAGCATTTATAAAGTTACTATTACTGCATACACAAAAACTACATCGAAAAACATACAAAAAATATGAGAAAAAGCGTCATTCGTATTTCAAACTTAATCATTGATTATAAATAAAACTAACGGGACTTATCGCGTAAGTTTTTATATAAATAAAGTTACCTTTATTAACCCGACGGCTACATTGCAGCAGCCATGGTCACTGGTTGATAAGTCCCGTTAGTGATTAATCATGAGTATAAATCGCGAATCTCTTAAAACTATGAACCAGTAATGTTCCTTGCAAACTTGACCCTCCAGTCGCTTTGCATTAAGAACCCTCAGTGGACCCGAACGGTTGTTGCGGTATGTAAACAGGCCACAGTGATCAAGCCTCATCAATTACAACTATCCGAAACTTGTATCGTAAATTATCATGTTTGATTGTCCTTCGATTGCCTTTATATTGAAATTGTTTGGGTTGAGAGTCTTGTTTAGGTCCGAGATAATCTGAGACGTAATAAGAATGCTAACTATCTGCCTTTCATGTCGTGAAAGGTAACTAAGGGACTATTAGTGAATGGAATCTATGGGACGATTGTCCAGCAAATAGTTACAAATAAATGTCATCACAACCCCAATACGCTAAAAGTGACAAAGGAGATTTCACGTCTCCGAGGTTCAATCCACTTCGAAAGAATTAAAGAACGTGAATGTATAATATTTACCTATATGTAGATGGTATAATGTATTCTTGTGATTGTAATGTAAAAGTAAGTAAATTTTCCTAAGCTCTGTATAATGTTATGGGTTTTCTTGTTCGAAAGATATTTAGCCATTCTGAATTTTGTTTTAAATGGAATGATCACCTTTCAAGCTAGGAAAAAGTTGCTTTTTTATTCAACAAATCTCTAATTGTCAGAAGAGTACTAACAGAAATGATATTTACGCACATTGTAAGTATTATAAATCTAAGATACGATTATTACTAAATTATTTACCAATAAAGATACTAAGATATTTCAAAGGCCGTATTTAATTATAAATAAACTTTTGACCCCAAGTATATTAAGGGTTCGTTGGAAGGATCGATTGCAGCTATAGATAACATTTTATATTTCCCAAAACACAGAAGAGCATTCCGAGAAAATTTGTTAAATCGGCACTCTTACTAAAAATAGCTTTTCCAAGAAATATTAAGTTAGGATTCCAATCTGATTATATCGAACCTAGTTTATGATTTAAGACTCTTACTAAACAAATAACTTCATAAATATCCATTACTCCCTTCAATCTACAAAAGGGTAGGCAGAGATCTTGGACCTCCTTTTTCGTATCCTGGTAAAGAAATAGTCGCTTCATTGACATTCATACTTTCTTATACAAACTTGGTGGTTATGAGAACTTTAAACGTCACGTTACATGTCGTTTATTTAGTCATCATACGTCTTCTAAAAGTGGGGTACGTAACTCTTTGGCTTAACTCATATAATACCTATCTTCAGTATATATATAATTCATTTACATATCATAATATACTCGTATGATATTCGTGACCGGTAATTTGTGAGATTTATTTTAATAAAATTTTATGAAATATAATTAAATTCATTTAATGCAATGTGATTGAATGTTAAAAGATAATGGAATTGATATAAAGGATTATAATTATTAGAATATTCAAAGCATTAAAGCACGCTCTTTTCCATCTGACATTTAACATATAACTAGTTACATACTGACTCTGAATACTTCAAAAGGATACAATTTCTTAAAAACTCTACCTGTAATAATCCACCAAAAACCTCCACTCATTTTCCTTATTTCCAACTAAAATATCTAGCTGGGAGTACATTCCAAATTTAAATAACTTGACTTGAGGGCGTCTCTAATGCTACTTTACAATTAAGAGTCTTGATACTGTGAAGTATTATTCAAGTTGTGCAGTAATGTCTGCCCCAGTTCTGGAACTCTCGAGAATGGTCGGGAAAATCTCAATTTCGTTACAATTATAATGTAAGAATGAAAAGTTTGAGAGAAAGACTGATTAGTAAAAGAAACATGCTTTCATGATTCTCAAGGCACAAATAAGTAAACGCATTATTATTAGCATATTAATATATTCATTTTATAGTAAGTTTATCAATAATCATACATTAAATCGGCTGTAGCCAGTGGGGAAGACCTCTGGCTTCGTATTATGTCCTACGTTCGAAACCCGGATCTGGCATGTACCAACCAATGAAATGTTTTTCACTTACATACATAATTTACAGTCGCTAACAGTGAGGGAAAAAATCGTGAGGAAACCTGCCTGGCCCTCGTGATAGGTTATAGCCAGTGCCTGTATACAGCGATACGATTCACTACCTGTCATGTTGGGCGGTGTCTATCTAGTCAAACGTGGGCTTCGAGTGACTCTTATCTAACAACCCTTCGAAATTTCGTAGTTGGGCACTCAAGCCTCTGACTAACCTGCCATAATAAAAATGGAGAGTGTATACACAAGTCGTAAAGCGTATGTTACATTATAAATCCACTTTGTGAATTCATTTTAATTTATCACATTTTGGATTATCCGCGCAAAGGACTAAGTCTAACTATTTGACTAGAACAGTTTTCCACGATTTGTCGTTACCTATTCGATAATAGATTTATTATTCACAACCTTACCAACAATTAAAACCACAATTCCAAACCAAACTTATCCCATAACATCACAATAACCTTGAAAAACACAATCGTAAAAACAATACCCCATTAATTTACGCATCGTTGACACATGACTGAATTTCAACGCGATATCATCAACTGTAAACTGTCTGTAGTGAACATCAGTGTATACTTAGGGCGGGAGAGGGCGCCTTAGGCCCGACCTTATCACGTCACAAAGGCACAGACGCACTCAAATGGAAAACGTGAACAAACGTTTCTCAGGTGAACACATGCTTACCAGTGGCTTAACCTACTGAAACATGTGTTACGCACATGACCAAATATGTTGGGTTCAACAATAGATTACCTTTGCGTTTACGGTGGGAATAGTGTAAATGTTATTTATGGTTGATAATCTTCAAACTTTTGTTATTCGAAATTACGTAACGTATTTTAATTCCTTTGTGCTATACTTCATTGCAAATACTCCCACTATACAGCCTCATATACCCTGTCTTTTTACATATATTTGCCATTTGCGTTAATAATATTGCCTCATTGTGATACCAATTACCTTAACCAATAAAAAAACCGATTACATTCACTATAGGCCTTAAGCCTTTCGTTTAATTGGTCTGGAGGCATGGTGTTATTCAATAACTACGACGAGTCACGATTACAGTAAGCAACTAACTAAGCCATATAATGTGTATGTCGATACGAAATAGGCATAAAATAATGAGCGGTCTGTTCATATTCAGCTACCTTACGCCGCTCAAGAGTTGTTCAACACAAGAGCCTGTCTGGAGCTTTGATACGTCATTCATCCCAGACTGGAAAATGCATATTTTAATAATTTCTCTTTTAAAAATACCATAGACATAAACATTGTAACTCTGTGACATCAGAACTACATATATGTATAGTAAGCTATTTATTTTTAAGGTATTATTTAGTTGGTAAAAATTGTTTGAGAACAATATATAATAGTAATATATACAATCTTAAAAGTATGCTATGTTATATATATTCAATTTTCACGTTTATTTAACTAACTTAACTATATCTACATATTTCTAAGGTATTAAATAATATTAACAGGTTAATATAACTAACAAACGTATGTAAACGTAACTAGTAAACGTATGTGCGCTATATTAAAATTTGAGGCTCAAATCCCGAAAATGATAATCTAGTTAAAACAGTATATATTGGTATGTATGGATAATGTTGCATAAATCTTTTGCCGTAATATAACATAACACTGTAATACGAAACTGTGTCAAGGACAATGCAGCGTAATTCTATGTCAGGATCGGGAGATTAAGTAAAGCTCAATTATCTCCACCCACGCTTTGGTATTAATTTTATAACAAAGAAATATTTGCATTAATACAATAAATAATAGGCGGCAAAATAAAGCATTTAAAGCATTTAAAGTTCTATGTCCAGTTTCTCATGTCTATAGTTTACAATATGAATTCAATTCACCCCTTCTAGTTTTTTTTATTCTATTTTACTTAGGACTTACATTGAAAGATTAAATAAAGATGGTCATCTTAGAATATTTATACCAAGGCAATTACATACAAATAGATTTTCGACTTAGTTATTTTACGATTTCACATTTCTTTTAATAAAATGCATTCATTACAGTTTTCTTGTGGAGTATATTAAACGCCGTTACCATGGCAACACAGACTCGTAACTCAATACCTCCGTCGATATGGTTGCTACTGTATAAAACGTCCTCAGAATAATCTCAGAGGAATATTGCCTGGCTCGATTCTACTATTTGTATATATTTTTTTTTATATACATAGTGTTAAATATCTTCTAGTGATCTTTACCGACTTCTTTGTATGGGATTGATCCGGTGTGATAAGTTAGAAAGGTATATATGTTTATAATTTGTAAAGTGTTGCCTATTTATTAATATATCTCACCGTTCAATGAATGTACTATTACGGTACTTGCATTGAATAAAATAATTCGTTGTTTTTTAATGATTATTTAGGTTTTTTAAAATTTTACAATAAATTTATAATTATTTTATTTTACAGTATGGTGCCGGGACACTATAATTATTTAATTAAAAGTTACCTATCTAATCTCTTGAATGCATATTGATATGTTAAGAGTGTAACCATAGTTATGTTTTATCGTTACAAGTTTACATAACATGTAACGTATCACTCTTTTAGCAGAATCAGCCCACTTATTGACATAGTCATAGCTATTGAATCGGGTGGAACTGCAATATCGGTTTGTTTTCACTTGCCTCCAGCGATCACAAACAAGGATCCGGCTCCCACTGTAGCCAACGTCTTCTAACGCGGTTATCGATGTCAATGTTAAAAGACAATTCTTTATTACTACCTCTTTGTTATATAACATATCATGTACTATGTGAAAAATGATCATATTTGGAGAGACAATGACTTGAACCATTATCGTAGTTACTATCAAAAAGTTTGGTCACTCGCTTATAATTTATATGAACCACTACAGGTACTTAATATTAATACGTAGGGTACAGATTATTATCATATTACCTAGATAGCCGAAACGTGAGCATGTGATTATTAGCATATTTGAAGACTTCAGTGATGGAACGGAAAACAATATCTAAAAATAATGTAAAGGTTAAATTTGGAACAGTTGTGCATCTTTTAGAGTCAGAAGCTTTAAGTATAAAAACATTGCATACACTTAATAATATTGTTTTGAGTATAAATTTGTGGAGCATTGGTGAGATTTTTTCTTTCGTTACTATTTAATCAATCGTCTACTGTCATATCAACAAGAAATACATCTATTTACAACCAGCTACAGTTCCTTCGAACCTTAATACTGAATTCAAATAGGTGTGACGTTCAATTTCGAAACACAGCACCGTGTTTACTCGTACAGTAAGCACAAAACCACTGAAATGTCTAGTGGGACAAGCCTCGCTTACAGCGGCCTGTATTAATTAAAGATCACACGGCGAGATTGTCTGGCCGAAATATTGCTACAGATGGATGGATGAAGGGGATTTGGGAGCAAACACTGGCTTTTGGATAGAATGTAGAATAAAATGTTGTTTGTTTTTGGAGAATAAGGTTCTTAACAGATTATTATCTTAACTTGTAAACAACCCAACATAAGTTCGTCTATATATGCTCAGAGCATTATTCAGAACATAGAGGTGGATAATACATATTGACTTATAAAGGGAGTAATCATACATACATACACATTTACGTCCTTTAATCACTTTAGAGCTGGACAGAAACGTGGCGACATGAAAACATCTTCTACGTCACTTATCAGCATTAATATTGGGGCTGTGATGTTATATATAGCATTGGTGACAAGTCCTAAAACATCACACATTAGAAAGACCAATCATTGATTCCTAAACATATTTCTAGATTTAAACATAAGGCGTCGTAAATAATCTATTTAGGTTATCTCGGTCAAAATAGGTAACGTTTACAAAATTCTGTATTTGACGTGAGATGTAACTCTGTTATTTTGACATGAATGTCCCACCGCAAACGGCAGGATGCTGTCACCGCGGGCTTTTGCTGTAGAGGTGTGCGATACACCACACACCTTTAAATGTTGTTGTCTAAAAAGGTTGTTACGGTATGGAATACAATTTTTAGTAATTTATAGAACATCAGACTTATTGCTTGTAAATGGTGACATGGCTACCACCTGTCACATTAAGTACTGACTATCTGGTCATCACGTGGATTCGAGGTGGCCATAGAAATGACTTCCTTCGTAATTGCGGAGATGGAAACTTGAACTTCTGACTATCCCGCAAGGATTAATGATCGTGAACGCGTTTGTCTTGTTTTATATGGAACATTAGTGACAGATTGCTGCCCAACAGATTCCATTGACCGGCAGCTAGATTCCATTCTTCTGCATCCTAACTAGCCCGTGGCAGACCAATCTATTCATTATTATTCCATCGCCCCTGTCCTATGTTTGTAGGACTACCCGAGCAGTGAGCGTCGCTTGGCTTCCAATCCAGTGACGAATGCCGTGACAGGGGCCTGGGGTTTTTGCCGCCTTGTGATTGAGATTTGAGGTTCACTGAGTCGTGACTGTATGTTCATTTTCGAGAGTGTATCGATTTTGGCGGTTCTAGACTGTGATGCTATGTGTGGAAAGGAGGGAATGATATTTTATACATACATACACGTCACGTCTGGTTCTCGGTAGAGGGTAAGGCAAAGATCACGGATCTCCATTTGTCCCACTGACAGACCACTTTTGCTTCATTGACACTCATACATCTTCTCATACACACTCAGCGGTAATAGGTACTCCTAACGTCACTCAGATATTTTATATGGCTATGTTGTTTCCAACATAAATAAGCATACATGTTATATAATTGAATTCTTTTAAATGAAAACTACTTCAGAATGACAATATTTCCTTGGTAATTTTAGCCCTTAGTTTATGTTGAAACATCATGGGATTATGGTGATAGGTTATCAGCTCACCGCCCAATAACAATACCTTACCCTTAAACCCTTAGTCACCTTCCACAATGTTAAGATGAGAACTGCAGATAATTATCATTGTATGTATAAGCTTCCAAGACTAGCCTTGGATAACCAAGAACAATTTTGACGAACATCGCGGCGCGATTGATCAACCACCTGAACGCAAATTGTAAGATCCCGGGTTCGATTCCCGGTGGTGGTAGAGTTAAGAGTTACGTTTTTCTTCTGCTTTCCAGTCTGGTCGTTGATTATATATGTTAGATACGTATTTATCTATCTATAATAAGTATATATTTTTTAAATATACGTCGACTAGTACCCTTAATACAAGTTTTAAGTTTTAAGGGGCTTGTTCAATTGGTGTAATAGTGTCCTACAATATTATTTAAATAATTACTATTATGAAACTATCCAGCACGTTGTGAGGATTTTTATGGAAACATATATTTATTTTCAGTACTGTTTCGTAGTCTTCTACGAAAGCAAATCAAAAAACTAGAACGTCTATTTACGTCCCAGTCTCGCACGGGACACATGTAAACAAGTCAAGGCCCTTTGGAGTTCAAGACGCGCTTGTAAACTAAGTTTTCCGCTTGTGGCGCAACTTGTGGGAACTTACATCTCTGGAGACCCCACTGAAGGCTTTCATTAATATTTTACATGGATTACTAAACCAACACACAAGATATCGTATAGTAAGTTTAGTTTATGATAGGTTTGCGATATATAGGCAGGTTAGTATGCTAGTTAAGAATATGAATTAAAGATTAAATAACTGTCTTTCTTCACATTATCCGTTAAATGGTGACAAGTTAAATAAGAGTTAAATAGGAAATCTTACTCCACACTTTTTTTCAATTGAATGGGAATAAAACGAATAATTCACCCAATAGATATTTTTATTGCATTTTATGCTAATAACAGGTAATTTAGGCTAATCTACCTTATTTCTAGTTCTCACGGACCAGAAATAATACCTAGTAACATTTATAGACAGCATCTGCATTAATAATTCAATAATAATAAACAAATGACATGCCATACATACATAAACATAAATACTTTAGTTTTAATGACATTTCACCTAATTTTTTTTTATTTATTTTATTAACGATTCACCTAATTTTCAGCTCATCATAGACTAGAAAAAACATCAATGCATTGTAACACAGACTAGCGGTATATAAATAATTCAATTCAATTTTTTCCTGCCTCGCGTTCTCATCTGCCGGCATATCAGACGTTTCCGATGCTCCTGCCTCCGGTTCATTATGCACTCACCTACGCGGCAACACGTCTTCCAGGGAGCTAATTCTGGGAGTGAGGTAGATGGAATAATTGGTAGTTAGAGTAGTCATTTTAGGTGGTAGGGATTGCTTAAAGGAAAGGGCCAATGGTTGTAATGTCTGTTTTAGTCATGAGAGTTATGTAAGCGGTTTTTATACCGTGTATTAAACCTTAAATTGTATATTTTAAAACCTATCATAAAAATGATCTGTACTGGTAACAATTTATTAGTACGAATAATTACTCAAGTCTTCAAATGGGTAAGTGCGAATTAACTCCTTCCGTAAAAGAATGAGCAATCTGTAACGTGTTACATGATTTTAGATAGTATCATTCAGGTAGGAGAGTATGACATTATTGTTTAAGGTACCACATTGAAATTGCATTTTTCATGGTAAGATATAAAATAAAATGTGTAATACCTTTATAATATTCAGAACTACGCTGAGGTGTAGAAAATTAAACATAAATTACACTTGAGATTTATGAAAAGTTCATAAAAGTGAAAATACACTATGTAGCTGTAAAGGTAAAAATGAAAATTTACATTAACATTCGAATTTTATACAAAATGGTTCTTTTAATTCTATAGGGTTATTACTAATAATATGAACAAATTATGTTTAGTATCCCAACTCCACCAACACCGTACCATATGATCACTATAACTTAGCAATAAAAACATGACCTCCATTACCAATCAAAAGCCCCTCAATATAAAACCTTAGTATCCAGAATAGTCCCCTAGATGTCGCATCTCACGGCATCGGCGCCGCTCGCTCGTGATATCTTGTCGATGGCAACATACTCATTATTGAGCTGTCACGGCTGCCGCTGCGATGGCCTGAGATGAAATCATTTAAGCCGACCGATCGATGAAATATGTGGGTGAATTCCGATCGAGGCACATACTATAGAAATGCACATAGTACGCATTTAGCAGGGCTTAGGGTTGACAATTTGAGCTGGTAATGTTCTATGCTAATATTTCTTATTAAATTGACAAAAGGAATATATATGAGTGAAGTGGAAGGGTGGTTACGTAGGGGCTAGCCTAATAAGACATATAACAGTCAGATAGACGCTATACTGAAAAAAGGTGACGTTAGGAGTACCTATAACCGCCGAGAGTGTATGAGAGGATGTATGAATGTCAATGAAGCGAAAGTGGTCTGTCAGGATCGGGACAAATGGGGATCCGTGATCTCTGCCTACCCCTCTACAGGAAATCAGGCGTGATTTGTATGTATGTATTTCTTATTAGGAGAATAGTGGGGGATGATGGAAAGAATATCAAGGGTATGATAGAACTCATAGATTGTATACATGATTCAAATTGTATTTAACATGGCTGCTTACATTCTTTGGAGTGCTCAAACAACCGTTTGGAGTATTCGATTAAAGAATTATTAAATTGGATGCTATATAATCAAGTATAATTTTTTAGTACATGGATTGGTACAAGTCCTGCGCGATATAGCATGTCAAGTCATTGCTCCAGGATACCTTTTATTTCCAGTTGATTATTTTAAATCCGAGACGTTACCATAAGCTTTCTGAAATCAGTTTGTTTAAATTCATGCGCCTCGGAACATCGTCGAAAAGTTGTAACGATGTACTTTTACATAAATTATTGTTATAGACCTTAAACTTTGACGTTTCCTTTTTTAGGGTTTGTGGCCGCAAAATGGCCAACTGGTGGCCTATGCCAGTTATAATGTTTTACATTCTACACATTATTGTTGGAAAACACATACACATATACGATTTACTCATTTTAGTGTATTGGAAAGTGCGATGTGATTCAATTCTTCATATATACATATTTAACTTTACCATCAAAACGTAACTAGTTATTTTATTGTTTTGTAAAAGTAATATTAGCAAAAACGAAAACTTGACACTTATTAAGAAACATTATAGTGACTCCTTAGAAGGTATTTGGTACTTGTGTCTTAAAGTTATCGCGACAAAGTAAACAATCCAAGCATCTTTATAAACCCCGCAGTTTTATTACAAATGACTGAGTTATGGCTGCTCTGTCGAGCTAATATAGCCTTCAAGACCCCTAATGGTCGTCCATCAATAACTCTGATATAGGAGCCGTGACCCAAGCAGAAAGCTCGCAATTGGTGTCAGGATCGATTCAAATTCACACTAGCTATGCACCTAAGTAGACGCAAGTTGAGCTTCACGAACCAGCTTAACATGGTACGTTGGAGCGTGGGAAATGTTTGCAGATTTGGGTCAGTCTAGTCTGGTTGTAAAGGTATGGTATAGTGTTGTTAATCTTTGTGGCTCTTGCCAATGAAAAATAAATATTTGGAATATTAGAGGATTTTCTCGTTTTTGCATAAACACTCAAAGACTTGGGTATTAAGCTTTCTACGAGTACTTTAAATATTTCAGCTATAATAGTGTTATTTATGAAATGTGGTAACTATATTGCGAGTATTAGTTGCTTTGAACGACCTTTAGAGATATGACCCAGTTAGTTTTATCAGTAAATGCTTTAAAAATAGATTTATCGACATTATTCTGAAAGAAATTGTTTTGTTTTGACGGTTTTTCTAAATAACTATTCATCCCTTTGAGGACTTGATGTACATAATATAAATGTTTGTGTGTGTTCGTGCTTTCTGCTTACTTTGGCAGGAAATGACGTAATTAATCTACATAACCATGTATGAGTGATATGGAAGTAAATAAATTTACAGTAGTTCTAGAAGTTAACAGTAATTGTACGACCGACACGAAAAGTGTTAGCGGGTGTTAATAAAGAAAGTGCATAGAGCTTTGTCAAAGAAAAGTCCAACTTAGCAGTAGAATGATGCAAAGTTTAGGAAACTTGTTCTCACACTTACTCACATTTACGCTATTGCTCAGATAGTTTAGGTCGTTGGTTCCACTACAAAACATGAAAATTTTGAAATTTTTTAGTACCTTTCGAGATTTGGAAATGTAAGTGACCGGATTGAACAAATTATTTGTTAAGTCTAGGATATAATTTACCGAATAATATATACATAATTAGTATCTAAAGCTATTTATCGTATATTAAATTATAGTTTTTTCGTTACATTTTACCATAAGACTTGATTAATGACTAAGCTTTATTCCATTCTTACTTCATCACGTCGTAATGACATGTTCCAAGTCATGATAAAAAAGTACAACTGAAGATAATTTGACAAAAGGGGCCGTGATGTGTATGTATGTATTATTGACTATCCAGCATTCTTCCTCATTTTACTGACTATCTTACAGAAGCTTACAGTCGTGGCGTATGTTATGTAAGAGCTAAATAGGGACCCGGGTACATTCCAGTACAAAGAGTGTTGAAAGTAACGGAGTAGCGGTTAAATATAAGGCGGAGAGGTATCAGGGGAAATTATTTTCAGTCCGCAGCGAGACTGCTATTAAAATATACCGCGCTATTACCTAGAAAGGCGCCAAATAGCGTGTGCTTCACAAAATGACAATTCTCAATTTGAAAGTGAACGAGCAATGCAGATGTATTGTTATGTTTCAACTATAATTTAAGGGAATCAATTTTAGTTATCAATGTGTGTTATACAATAATAATTATAATAATATTTAGGATATTATTACACTAATTGAACTAGCCCCTTGGTAAGTTCATTTAAGACTTGTGTTAAGGGTACTAGTCAACTTATATTTAAGAAATATATACTTAATATATATAAATACATATATAGCATATATAAGCAACAACCAGACTGGAAAGCAGAAGAAAAGCGTAGTTTTTAATTCTGCCTCCACTGGGAATCGAACCCGGGACCTCACGAGTAGCGCGAGTAATCGCGTCACGGATGTCGTCATATGTCATATAGAAAGGCTAAATTTATATTTATCCTTTATATATCACGCTCAGTTCAATATTAAAGTAATAACAGCATATGTTGTATGTCATCTATTGGACGATAAGCCAGTGTCACTAATGTTCCATGTAACATCACAACCCAAATAATAAGCTAAAAAGTGTCGTAGGAGTATCTCCGTGGTTCTGTCCACCCCGAAAGGTTATAGGACGTGAATGTACATGTAAAATATATAATTATCTTCTATTTTTAATAAAATTAAGATACAGTTATAAATTGTGGATGAGCCATGTTAAATATATATGCTAGAAATGTCATATATATTTCAAAACATTTTATAGGTTCTAGGAAAATAGAAATAAAATCTTCGAAAAGAAATTTTAGACCTATATTAAATTTAATATCTGACATTCCCTGAAGTTTTCCATCTTAATATCACATATCACATTAAGAGAAATGTTCAATCCCTTGAGAATCGTAAATGACAAGTATATACTCCTCTAAGTCCCGTACTTGCGTATAATTATTTATCTATATCTCTAGAAGGCTTAGTTAAAGTCTTTATCTCTACAATGTGGTGAAGATGATAAACAGATTATAATGGTCTACATTATGAAATTGCTTTTAATTATTTGTGTATTTTAATGTAATTAATATGAATGTTCCGCCCAATTTACATATGAAATAAGACGCGACTTAATATTTTTCTATTCCCTTACTGAATGTGCAGTCCAATTTACATATGAAATAAGACACGACTTAATATATTTCTTTTCCCTTACTGAATGTGGCCATAAAAACTTTATAGTTATCCTTCATTCAAAGGTCCATGAGTAATCCCTCTGTTATGTTCTGGGCTTTTCAGATTACGAATTGTGGTGACTCGATACCTACATAGTTGCGTGCATTCAGTATTGTTAAATATTGCAAATATTATTAGGTTATTAGTTGAACTGTGTGGCTTATAAGATATCAGCATCTAAAGATCCCTAGTTCAATTGCATGACATTGATTTACAGATAAATAAAAAAAATTAGTGTATATTTTGAAATATTCTTCTCAAGGCAGGTGTACGCAGCGTGAAAGCTATGAGAATGTTAATGGATATGAATGAAGCAAGGGAGATTTGTCAGGATGAATCCAGGTGGCGATCGATAGTCTCTGTTTATTTCTTAGCGACGTAGAGGCGTGAATATATGTATGTAGTTTATATTGAGAGTTCATCTTATCCATGAAAGAGGCGTTTTTAGAGTTTGGGTGCATGTAAAGTTAATTTCTGCTTCAAATGCATGTCCTACGTAAATTACTTCCCTTTTGTATTCTATTCCAGCAGGATTCGAAGTGGTTTAAAGACTGTTGACCACAGTGCATCCCACACAGCCACAACAAAGCAAATCCTTGTACGTAAAACGTGTTTTTTAGAAATAAAAAGGATGCGGTAGGCGGTTCCCGAGCATATCCTGGCCAGGTAAAGTGGTGGGAGGACAACATATCTGGAGATAAATTTACTGTCAGCCATTGTCTGATGCGATGCCGCCAACATTGAAATTCAATTACGAATTTTGAATTTCGATTTTGAATAACCATTATTTATTCACTAGTGCTTGAGCGGTTGTGATTTTGAGGAAGAGACTGGTTTGAGTACTACAACTGTGTTATGAAGATCACTTTTCAATATATTAGTAGGTTTAGAAGTGTATGAATGTTAGTTAAAAAAGTAATATGAATGGATCGTAAAAATAGGGACTAGTGATCTTTGCCTGGGACATGAAACTTGAAACGACTTATATGTTCATCTATCTTTCTTTATAGCATGAGAGATCTTCAACGCTTTTTATAATATCACTTTTCATGATCTCTTTATTGGTTTTATCTCTCGGACGCAATGGATTCACCACCTATCACATTAAAAACTGACTTGTTGTGAATTTGAGTTGTCTAACAATTCCATACTGATGAGAACAGTTTCTCAAGATTTTGATTGCGAAAGAGTTATAGTTTTAAGAGATTCGCGATTTATACTCATGATTAATAATTAACGGGACTTATCGCGTAAGTTTATATATAATAAAATTACCTTTATTATATATAAACTTACGCGATAAGTCCCGTTAATTATTAATCATGCGAAAGAGTTATTCGTAAAGCGTATGTTATGTAATATTTACAGCTATATGCATCATAAGCTTCTTTGTCCAAATATTAAAGAGCCTGGGCCTAGCTTAACTGCTTACCGTTTCAATCAATCAAAGTTAATTAAAGGTACAAGTAGAAGTCTTCATTACGTTTTGGATCTACCGACCACGCCTAAGATTGTTTTCGTTAATGAGTTCGGAAAATAATATTACTTTCCAAAGAGGGCGTAATTATCTAGTTTGAAGTTGGAGGAACTAGTAACTCAAAGTAGAAGTCATTATTTCAGTTCAATAGTGGTATTATCAGTAAATCATTCCTTAATTATGTAGCCTATTTTATTTAAGAATAATAGAGATAGAAATTTTAAAATTAGTGTAGGTAATGTTGTATTTGAGTTGTTTTACTAGAAACATACAGCTTTGAAGTGTTATATAGGTCTTTGTAAAAGTAACTACTAAGAATATTAAGACAAGTTGCTAGTTAAATCCAACTACATACTGCAACCAGAACATCGCAGTACCAGAACAACTACAACGTACAACTGAGGCTAAAATTAAAAAAGTAATTAAATTAATAAACGTTTCAACATATTTATCGCCTTCAGTCAACTTAATGACCATATTATCGAAGTAAACGATGCAACATGTGCAGACAAGAAGCCTGTAACTAAATTTATTCATGTGCGGTTTATGTTTGTAATAAAACCCTCTCGTATCATAATCAGGGCTTTATTTAAATTATGATTCATGGCCCATTAAGTTGTTTATTTATTTCAATCATTAGCTTTATTGATTCCATCCGTTGTAATGCGTCTGTCGAATGAGGCGAGCCTAACAAGTGGCTAAACCGTCTCTTAACAATTCAGAATTGACGTCGTAATTTAACTTCCGGCGTTTTTGCGCTACAGCTTGATTGATACGTCTATTGAAAACTGACAAGACGTGATAATAATATAATGATAATAGAGTAAGTTCATTCACCCCGACCATTGTTAAATGGAGCTTTTATTGGTCTGGTTAGCCTAATAAGATTTATTGTAAATATATGTAACTTTCGAAATTTGTGTAATTATTATTGATTATCCTATCGCTTTTTGAATATTATTGTACTAGATGTAGCTTTTATCATTTATTTATTCGAGTTGAGCGAATCATGATAGAATAGTTTTATGTTTTAAAAATTGTTGTATATTTAATAATTGTTTTGAAGATTTGGGAAACTAATGTATGACAACTGATAGCCAATGTAAATTTCTAATCTAATATTCATCAATGACCATAAAATCACTTTCAAATATTCCTAGCCTATCGACATTCGCACTCATATAATCAACATACTATGATCTAGAGAAAAAGACAGTAGGGTGAGCCAATAGTTTCAACCAGTGTATCGAACTAGAGCAGATATTATCGCCATGTAGTCAAAGATGGCTCGTCCAGGCGCAAACGTATGACAATGGAGGTCAGTGGCTCTGACAATGTCTCGTAAATGTTTTTTATTGCCTCACCGCTGGCACAGGAACGAATGCAAGATGCCGTATAGTGTGGCTGATATGTCATTTCCGCTGCTACGCGGTGAGGAGTTATGCAGGATGTCTCTTTGTGATAGTCTGTGAAGGTAAAGCAATTCTTTTACCTGGGGAATAGGAGCCATTTTTCAAAAGCACCCACCAGTCAACTAGATGATATGAGACCGCTTTATATTCTGTTTCGGTATTTGTTTTATACGTTGTTTTTATGATAATGTGCCTTCGGAGTTGGACATGTTACTTCAGTCTATAGAAATTCACTCTTCGCAATATTTTATAAAGATTTATATTTTCAACCTATGTCATTCAATTTGTATATTAAACTAGGCTTACGAATTGATCGAAGACTCGAATTAAATTTAATCAGTGTATTATTTTCTCAATATAGTTGTGAAAACAACGATGAGATACAAAAGTGATTATTTTTGTATGGGACAGTGCGCTGCTAACATAATAATTATATTCACACCAAAGTGTAACTTTCGCTAAACTTAACTTAAGAGATTTTAAAATTCAAGCGTATATTCTACATAAATGTATGTATAAGTTTAAAAAGTTCACTACACAACAACTTCAAAACCATGATCAACTTCATCGATACGTGAATAGTGGAAAGCGCGAATAAGTCACGTTTTTCATTGTTTGTATTTAATCTGCCAACAAGTGTGAATGTTTTAATCGCTGCCATATTTATATGGTTCGCGTCTGACCCATTTCCAAGTTCGAAACTGGAATCAGATACTTTTTGCGAGCTCAAAATGTTCCTCATAAATGAGTCATTGGATATTTGAGTGAGTCATTGAAGCGGAGTGGATTATTCATTATGATTTCTTGATGGACTTTTATTAATGAAATAAGCTTTCAGTTAATCAGGTTTTAGCTTATAAATAGGCGATTATTTTGGTGTTATTGTATATGGGATGCGGATTCAAGTTTTAATTTTCTAGATGAGTCAAGCTTCGAATTAGTGTTTAGTAAAACTTAGGCTGACTTAACAGGTGAAATGTATTGGTGTAACTAATCATAATGCATATATCGTGCTTTTGACCAGAACAGGCAAATATCTATATCGATACTTCATCTTTTATTCCCTATCCTGCCGATCCTGACTGACCACTTTCTATTCATGGATATCTATACATTTCCGAATATTTACTTATCGGATATACATAGTTTTCTTAGGAGATACTAAACGTAAATTATTATTCTAAAGAACCAACATGTTTTTTGACATTGCAATGAATTGCTATACTCAAAGCAAGAAAGGTTTTGAGAAAATAATGTACGTTACTGCTGTTGACAATAAAAATAAATTATATCCGACATTAGCAGGGAGCATGACTCATTCACTAATATGCCATTCGCATCACGTTCTTGATCCCCGAACTTTGTAAGCTTATAAGAATATGGAATTTTGTGGGATTATCTTTTAGTATATCGTTCTATGACGCGTACCTGTTAACCGTTTAAATACCTTTTCATTAAACTTCTTAAAATAAAAAAGGAATGGTACTGTTATATAATAATTCATGATCCTGATATAGAGAACAAAACAGAGATTTAAGAATCATTAATAAGACTTAAGAGAGATAGATTTAAACTCCTTAAAATATTGCTATTGGTAACTAGCCTATCGAGAGCAGAAATTATAAAAATGTGCACTTAATCTAAGTCTTAACGACAAACGGGAATTAGTGATATCCTATGTTAGATTAGTCATATTATATAACTAAAGCTAGACTAGTATATGACTGTTACACACAGCATGGTATAAAAATTTCTATTCATAAAAAATATAACGGGAGGTTAATTTTTGCGAAATGCCATCTGTTAAATTTCATTAATGTTTCGTTTACAGTATTCCATGTTTATTAACGTGATTGTGAATTATGCCTTTCTTTAGTGTTTTATTATGTTGTTACATCTATTCAAAGGGATTGGTGTGTGAAACATGTCAGCTCTCACTGATTGATGTTTCGGAGAAGATCTTTGTCAACTTTTACCATTGTTTAAAGAATTGAAAAGAATGCCTCAGATGTATCAATGGTGGCTTTTTTGTTTAAGTGTGCTTTTTGTTCCATACAGTCTGGGATTTAAGGGCTAAAAGGTAGCTTGCTGGTCTGTGGCGTATAAAAGTACCCATTTGCCGACTCTCTTTCCTGCAAGTTGAAGAGGCGACTAAGGGTCTACGGGTTGATGGAAGCTATTGGGTAACTGTTGGTTACCAATATTTCCTATTTTGTACTCGTATATACTGAGGCAAAATTATTTATAACGTGAAAGGTTGAGAGAGAAATAAGAGATTTGTCAGTATAATTTAAGGTGGCATTCTCTACAAACTTAGCCTATCCTGTTAGTGAAGTAGAGGCGTGAATTTATGTATATGGCGAAGGAAATATTTGCATGTCAGTTAGGTTGATATGTTCTAGTATGTATGTATATTTTAATATTTTAGCCTTTGCCGCCTTTCAAAAAATGACGCACAAAAAGAGTATTTTATTTTAATAAAAATAATATGACCATGATTATTTCTATTCAGCCTAAAGCTGTGAGTACACTAGCGTGTGTCAACACCTGGTGCAGGCAAGGCAATGTACTCGTCGTGTTCAGTACGCTACTCGCTTGACATTCGAAACGGCAGGTGCTGGCTCACACGCACGCTGTGAAGAGCCACCTTTACATTAACGAGACTGTTACTAACTGTCACTTTCGAATGAATAAAAAGTTTAGTGTAACTTTTACGCAGACAAAGGGTATACTGTATTTTTTTTATAACAGATATGAGTACTAATAATTGAAAGTCTTATCCTAGTCTGGGACGTAAATAATAATGCTAACTAGTCGTATGTCGTAGAAAACGACTAAGGGATTAGGGGTAAATAATATGTACATGGAGAAGTGCCAAAAACCTGTCAGCAATATGATTAATAGCAAACGGGACTTATCGCGTATGTTTTTAAATAATAAAGTTACCTTTATTAACCCAACGTTTCGGCTACGTTGCAGCAGCCATGGTCACGGGCAGACTGACGACGCATATTTCTTCGCCTCCAACGCAGCGCCCTGTCAGATTCTTCTCCGACTACCCTCACTGCTTCGTTATTATTAAACACACGCGACCTACACACTACACTCACAGTATCTTGTGGCTTCACACGATCATGCTGAACCGAATGTCGATCTATCACGGTATTCCACGCCGAAGACAGTTTGTAACCTCCTTCACGATTGAATGTACTGTGCTTTTTTATTTCAATCGCCTCGCGTACAATTCTACTGTAGTATCGGCGTTCATTAGAGAGCACAGTGGGTTTATGAAGCTCAATCCAATGATTTGAACCCTCGTTTAGTAGATGTTCGGCTATTGCTGACCTATTGGTATCCAATTTCTTGACCGCTGCAATGTGTTCCTTCACTCTGTCCGCTATAGACCGTTTGGTCTGTCCGACGTAAGATTTCCCACAGCTGCAATCAATCTTATACACACCCGGTGTTTGGTACGGGATTACATCTTTAGGTGTTCTCAGAAAGTCTGTTACCTTCGAAGATGGAACGAAAATAGGCTTGATCGAGTAGTTCTTCAAGACTGTTCCAACTTTGTCTGTAACACCCTTCACATAAGGCAGGAACACCGGCACGCGATCCACACACGGGGGTTTCTTTCTTTTGGATATACGGTTTACCAACTTAGTACCTACGTAATGACCATTTCTCCTAAGTACATCCCGAACATACTGCAGCTCCTCGTCCATATGCTCAGGGTCGCCCAAATCCCTAGCCCTGCTTGTGAGAGACGTCGCCACAGAAACCATGTGTTTTGGATGATGATGTGAGGATCCATGGAGGTACCGATCTGTGTGTGTAGGTTTTCTGTAGATAGTATGTGAAAGTGTGCCATCAGGTCTCACCATAACCTTAACGTCAAGGAATGCAAGTGATCTATCAATTTCCATCTCACAAGTGAACCTTATATTCGGATGAATAGCATTCAGGTATATCAACCACTTATCTACTTCTTGTGCGCCTCCTTTCAATATACAAAAGATATCATCGACATATCTTAACCACAGCTTAATATTCTGAGCTCCACTATTCAAAGCCTTCTGCTCAAAATGCTCCATCCAAATATTGGCCATCACTGGGGCTACAGGACTACCCATAGCCACGCCATCAATTTGGAAAAAGAACTGTCCTTGGTATATGAAGTAATTCCCAGCCACACAATTTTCAAGCAAGTCAGCATAATGGATAGGAAGATCATGACTCACAAGCAACGTTCTAACAACATCAAGACAATCCCTCACTGGAACGTTGGTAAATAATGACTCGACATCAAAACTCACCATAATTTCATCCGGTTCCAACTTCAGATCATCAATAATGGCGACGAAATGGCGAGAATCCTTCACAAAAGATGGAGTTTTACCCACTAGTGATTGCAGTACAGATGCAACGTGCTTTGCCAAGTAATACGTAGGTGAATCAATTTGACTCACAATAGGACGTAGTGGCATATTCGTTTTATGCACCTTCGGCAATCCGTATAACTTAGGTGGTTGAGTTATCCTGGGTCGTGAAAGTGTTTTAAACTCATCTTCCGTAAAGACATTCTGATGGCACTTCAAAAGTTCACGTATTCGCTTATTTACTCTCGCTGTGGGGTTATACGACACCGACTTATATACACTCGTGTCCGACAACAACTGACCTATTTTAGCGTTATATTCTTCTACATTCATTATTACAGTGGCATTCCCTTTGTCAGCTTTGAGAACTAAAACGTCTTTGTTTTTTCTAAGGTTCATCAATGCTTTTCGCTCACCTGCAGTAACGTTTGACTTAGGCAATTTTGATTTTCGCAAGATAACGGCCACATCTTGTCGTAAAATGTCCGCCTCCTTCGAGGGTATTCTGTTTATTGAAATGGCCTCCTCTATGCTACAAATTATTGCCTCCTTTGGAATCGCTCTTGGAGTCATTGCAAAATTAAAGCCCTTTTCTAGAATGCTCTGTGTGCTCTCGTCAAGGGAAAGGTCAGTACGGTTGATTACTAGCTGCTTGTCTGGGCGATTGCTATTGACACAACATTGAGAATCCACCTTACGTTTCCCACTATCCGACAACTTCGTGAATTTCTTTTCATGCGACGCCTCACATAACTTACGTGTTGTAGTAGCTTGTATGTAAGTAATTCGGTCGCACAATTCAAAATCACTAGTAGATAACACAGCACTGCATTCCGAGAGTAAATTATATAGCTCACTATGCACTTTGTTTAATTCACAATGGCGGTTACGTATTAAACGTTTTAAAAGACGAATACTTGCGTCACGTAGAATCACTTCAGAACCCACAATATCACTACGAGGTTTCAATTTCAAACAAACCGGAATAATGTTATGATCACGGCATTTCAAAAGAAAACACAACGAGCTTTCAATGCGTACACGTTTTTTACGAAGTGATTCAAGATGTTTAATTTTGTTTACAACTTCCGGCCCGTATCGGTTTGTAATTATAGTTTTAAGAGATTCGCGATTTATACTCATGATTAATAGCAAACGGGACTTATCGCGTATGTTTTTAAATAATAAAGTTACCTTTATTAACCCGACGTTTCGGCTACGTTGCAGCAGCCATGGTCACGGGCAGACTGACGACGCATATTTCTTCGCCTCCAACGCAGCGCCCTGTCAGATTCTTCTCCGACTACCCTCACTGCTTCGTTATTATTAAACACACGCGACCTACACACTACACTCACAGTATCTTGTGGCTTCACACGATCATGCTGAACCGAATGTCGATCTATCACTGTATTCCACGCCGAAGACAGTTTGTAACCTCCTTCACGATTGAATGTACTGTGCTTTTTTATTTCAATCGCCTCGCGTACAAGTCTACTGTAGTATCGGCGTTCATTAGAGAGCACAGTGGGTTTATGAAGCTCAATCCAATGATTTGAACCCTCGTTTAGTAGATGTTCGGCTATTGCTGACCTATTGGTATCCAATTTCTTGACCGCTGCAATGTGTTCCTTCACTCTGTCCGCTATAGACCGTTTGGTCTGTCCGACGTAAGATTTCCCACAGCTGCAATCAATCTTATACACACCCGGTGTTTGGTACGGGATTACATCTTTAGGTGTTCTCAGAAAGTCTGTTACCTTCGAAGATGGAACGAAAATAGGCTTGATCGAGTAGTTCTTCAAGACTGTTCCAACTTTGTCTGTAACACCCTTCACATAAGGCAGGAACACCGGCACGCGATCCACACACGGGGGTTTCTTTCTTTTGGATATACGGTTTACCAACTTAGTACCTACGTAATGACCATTTCTCCTAAGTACATCCCGAACATACTGCAGCTCCTCGTCCATATGCTCAGGGTCGCACAAATCCCTAGCCCTGCTTGTGAGAGACGTCGCCACAGAAACCATGTGTTTTGGATGATGATGTGAGGATCCATGGAGGTACCGATCTGTGTGTGTAGGTTTTCTGTAGATAGTATGTGAAAGTGTGCCATCAGGTCTCACCATAACCTTAACGTCAAGGAATGCAAGTGATCTATCAATTTCCATCTCACAAGTGAACCTTATATTCGGATGAATAGCATTCAGGTATATCAACCACTTATCTACTTCTTGTGCGCCTCCTTTCAATATACAAAAGATATCATCGACATATCTTAACCACAGCTTAATATTCTGAGCTCCACTATTCAAAGCCTTCTGCTCAAAATGCTCCATCCAAATATTGGCCATCACTGGGGCTACAGGACTACCCATAGCCACGCCATCAATTTGGAAAAAGAACTGTCCTTGGTATATGAAGTAATTCCCAGCCACACAATTTTCAAGCAAGTCAGCATAATGGATAGGAAGATCATGACTCACAAGCAACGTTCTAACAACATCAAGACAATCCCTCACTGGAACGTTGGTAAATAATGACTCGACATCAAAACTCACCATAATTTCATCCGGTTCCAACTTCAGATCATCAATAATGGCGACGAAATGGCGAGAATCCTTCACAAAAGATGGAGTTTTACCCACTAGTGATTGCAGTACAGATGCAACGTGCTTTGCCAAGTAATACGTAGGTGAATCAATTTGACTCACAATAGGACGTAGTGGCATATTCGTTTTATGCACCTTCGGCAATCCGTATAACTTAGGTGGTTGAGTTATCCTGGGTCGTGAAAGTGTTTTAAACTCATCTTCCGTAAAGACATTCTGATGGCACTTCAAAAGTTCACGTATTCGCTTATTTACTCTCGCTGTGGGGTTATACGACACCGACTTATATACACTCGTGTCCGACAACAACTGACCTATTTTAGCGTTATATTCTTCTACATTCATTATTACAGTGGCATTCCCTTTGTCAGCTTTGAGAACTAAAACGTCTTTGTTTTTTCTAAGGTTCATCAATGCTTTTCGCTCACCTGCAGTAACGTTTGACTTAGGCAATTTTGATTTTCGCAAGATAACGGCCACATCTTGTCGTAAAATGTCCGCCTCCTTCGAGGGTATTCTGTTTATTGAAATGGCCTCCTCTATGCTACAAATTATTGCCTCCTTTGGAATCGCTCTTGGAGTCATTGCAAAATTAAAGCCCTTTTCTAGAATGCTCTGTGTGCTCTCGTCAAGGGAAAGGTCAGTACGGTTGATTACTAGCTGCTTGTCTGGGCGATTGCTATTGACACAACATTGAGAATCCACCTTACGTTTCCCACTATCCGACAACTTCGTGAATTTCTTTTCATGCGACGCCTCACATAACTTACGTGTTGTAGTAGCTTGTATGTAAGTAATTCGGTCGCACAATTCAAAATCACTAGTAGATAACACAGCACTGCATTCCGAGAGTAAATTATATAGCTCACTATGCACTTTGTTTAATTCACAATGGCGGTTACGTATTAAACGTTTTAAAAGACGAATACTTGCGTCACGTAGAATCACTTCAGAACCCACAATATCACTACGAGGTTTCAATTTCAAACAAACCGGAATAATGTTATGATCACGGCATTTCAAAAGAAAACACAACGAGCTTTCAATGCGTACACGTTTTTTACGAAGTGATTCAAGATGTTTAATTTTGTTTACAACTTCCGGCCCGTATCGGTTTGTAATTATAGTTTTAAGAGATTCGCGATTTATACTCATGATTAATAGCAAACGGGACTTATCGCGTATGTTTTTAAATAATAAAGTTACCTTTATTAACCCGACGTTTCGGCTACGTTGCAGCAGCCATGGTCACGGGCAGACTGACGACGCATATTTCTTCGCCTCCAACGCAGCGCCCTGTCAGATTCTTCTCCGACTACCCTCACTGCTTCGTTATTATTAAACACACGCGACCTACACACTACACTCACAGTATCTTGTGGCTTCACACGATCATGCTGAACCGAATGTCGATCTATCACGGTATTCCACGCCGAAGACAGTTTGTAACCTCCTTCACGATTGAATGTACTGTGCTTTTTTATTTCAATCGCCTCGCGTACAATTCTACTGTAGTATCGGCGTTCATTAGAGAGCACAGTGGGTTTATGAAGCTCAATCCAATGATTTGAACCCTCGTTTAGTAGATGTTCGGCTATTGCTGACCTATTGGTATCCAATTTCTTGACCGCTGCAATGTGTTCCTTCACTCTGTCCGCTATAGACCGTTTGGTCTGTCCGACGTAAGATTTCCCACAGCTGCAATCAATCTTATACACACCCGGTGTTTGGTACGGGATTACATCTTTAGGTGTTCTCAGAAAGTCTGTTACCTTCGAAGATGGAACGAAAATAGGCTTGATCGAGTAGTTCTTCAAGACTGTTCCAACTTTGTCTGTAACACCCTTCACATAAGGCAGGAACACCGGCACGCGATCCACACACGGGGGTTTCTTTCTTTTGGATATACGGTTTACCAACTTAGTACCTACGTAATGACCATTTCTCCTAAGTACATCCCGAACATACTGCAGCTCCTCGTCCATATGCTCAGGGTCGCACAAATCCCTAGCCCTGCTTGTGAGAGACGTCGCCACAGAAACCATGTGTTTTGGATGATGATGTGAGGATCCATGGAGGTACCGATCTGTGTGTGTAGGTTTTCTGTAGATAGTATGTGAAAGTGTGCCATCAGGTCTCACCATAACCTTAACGTCAAGGAATGCAAGTGATCTATCAATTTCCATCTCACAAGTGAACCTTATATTCGGATGAATAGCATTCAGGTATATCAACCACTTATCTACTTCTTGTGCGCCTCCTTTCAATATACAAAAGATATCATCGACATATCTTAACCACAGCTTAATATTCTGAGCTCCACTATTCAAAGCCTTCTGCTCAAAATGCTCCATCCAAATATTGGCCATCACTGGCTCAGGCTCAACCACCTAAGTTATACGGATTGCCGAAGGTGCATAAAACGAATATGCCACTACGTCCTATTGTGAGTCAAATTGATTCACCTACGTATTACTTGGCAAAGCACGTTGCATCTGTACTGCAATCACTAGTGGGTAAAACTCCATCTTTTGTGAAGGATTCTCGCCATTTCGTCGCCATTATTGATGATCTGAAGTTGGAACCGGATGAAATTATGGTGAGTTTTGATGTCGAGTCATTATTTACCAACGTTCCAGTGAGGGATTGTCTTGATGTTGTTAGAACGTTGCTTGTGAGTCATGATCTTCCTATCCATTATGCTGACTTGCTTGAAAATTGTGTGGCTGGGAATTACTTCATATACCAAGGACAGTTCTTTTTCCAAATTGATGGCGTGGCTATGGGTAGTCCTGTAGCCCCAGTGATGGCCAATATTTGGATGGAGCATTTTGAGCAGAAGGCTTTGAATAGTGGAGCTCAGAATATTAAGCTGTGGTTAAGATATGTCGATGATATCTTTTGTATATTGAAAGGAGGCGCACAAGAAGTAGATAAGTGGTTGATATACCTGAATGCTATTCATCCGAATATAAGGTTCACTTGTGAGATGGAAATTGATAGATCACTTGCATTCCTTGACGTTAAGGTTATGGTGAGACCTGATGGCACACTTTCACATACTATCTACAGAAAACCTACACACACAGATCGGTACCTCCATGGATCCTCACATCATCATCCAAAACACATGGTTTCTGTGGCGACGTCTCTCACAAGCAGGGCTAGGGATTTGTGCGACCCTGAGCATATGGACGAGGAGCTGCAGTATGTTCGGGATGTACTTAGGAGAAATGGTCATTACGTAGGTACTAAGTTGGTAAACCGTATATCCAAAAGAAAGAAACCCCCGTGTGTGGATCGCGTGCCGGTGTTCCTGCCTTATGTGAAGGGTGTTACAGACAAAGTTGGAACAGTCTTGAAGAACTACTCGATCAAGCCTATTTTCGTTCCATCTTCGAAGGTAACAGACTTTCTGAGAACACCTAAAGATGTAATCCCGTACCAAACACCGGGTGTGTATAAGATTGATTGCAGCTGTGGGAAATCTTACGTCGGACAGACCAAACGGTCTATAGCGGACAGAGTGAAGGAACACATTGCAGCGGTCAAGAAATTGGATACCAATAGGTCAGCAATAGCCGAACATCTACTAAACGAGGGTTCAAATCATTGGATTGAGCTTCATAAACCCACTGTGCTCTCTAATGAACGCCGATACTACAGTAGAATTGTACGCGAGGCGATTGAAATAAAAAAGCACAGTACATTCAATCGTGAAGGAGGTTACAAACTGTCTTCGGCGTGGAATACCGTGATAGATCGACATTCGGTTCAGCATGATCGTGTGAAGCCACAAGATACTGTGAGTGTAGTGTGTAGGTCGCGTGTGTTTAATAATAACGAAGCAGTGAGGGTAGTCGGAGAAGAATCTGACAGGGCGCTGCGTTGGAGGCGAAGAAATATGCGTCGTCAGTCTGCCCGTGACCATGGCTGCTGCAACGTAGCCGAAACGTCGGGTTAATAAAGGTAACTTTATTATTTAAAAACATACGCGATAAGTCCCGTTTGCTATTAATCATGAGTATAAATCGCGAATCTCTTAAAACTATAATTACCTGTCAGCAATGTTCCATTATGACATCGCAACTCTATTCATGCTAAAAAGTGACCAAGGAAATATTATATCTACGAGGTTCTGTCCTTCCCGAAAGGGCATAAAGAACTTTAATGTGTAAGTGTGTTATAATTGGAACAAAAATATTATTTTTACCTTAGTAGTGTATACTATAGTGACAAATATTATGTTGTATGTTTATTCTTCTGAAATAAATTCCCAAATTATCGATAGCCCAGACTAACCCAAATTATTCCGTGATTTTTATTTTATTTTCGTAGTTTTTTTAAATCCAACTACCTTTAATGCTTAATAAGCCAAGGATTTCAGCATCTTGTAGAAAACGACCACGAGTACGTCGAGTCGAGTCTTCTCCGAACCAATAAAGCGCACTTCACACCTACACGGAACCTGAAATAAAGGCACCTCCAAACTCAATGTCCGGTGCACTCGAGGGTAGTGCTTTATTATATGGATGTTCGATGGGCGACACGAAACATCGAGTGGGAGTTAACACGGGGACAAGATTCCAACACTATTTCCCTTTTAACGCACCTCGCTTTTGTTGAGGAGAAACGGCCTGCTCCTGTCGCGGCAATATTATAGTTTTAAGAGATTTGCGATTTAAACTCATGATTAATAACTAACGGGACTTATCGCGTAAGTTTTTATATAATAAAGTTACCTTTATTAACTCGACGTTTCGGCTACGTTGCAGCATCTATGGTCACCCGTCTGTCTGCTCTGCCGAAACGTCGGGTTAATAAAGGTAACTTTATTATACAAAAACATACGTGATAAGTCCCGTTAGTTATTAATCATGCGGCGATATTATGTTAATATTAATCTATGGGTAGACCCTTCAAACCCAAGTTACCTTTCATGGAATTGAACAAGGTCTTAACTCCAAGTTCGAGATGAAAGGATACATTTATATATGTGTTGGTTTAAGCCCTAAGATTGTTAATTTTGCATGTGATATGTATTCGCAGTTATGATACCTATATCATCTAATGTGATACATAAATTCATAAGTGGGTTCAAGGTATACGGCACAAATCAGCAAAATCAGAGAATAAATCACAGATCCTTACCCAGAGAAATTGTATCACTAAACTTAGAAAGGCTAAATTGTACAAATACTTAAAATTGATGCAACATGTACGATATTAAAATGAGTTCAATATGATAAGCGTGAAGTATATTAATAAAAGCTTAATTTTGTCTAAAATAATTTGATAATTTAAATAAAGCATGAATGCAACAAGACTTACGCCTATTACTTCACAACCACAATAAATTATTTTTCATTCCTTACCAATACCAAAAAGCTTTGTTTTTGAAAAAGCTCACGTTGAGAAGAGCCTGAATCTCAGTGACCAGAATTTATCAATGGTTGACGCTCCCACGGACCTCGCCAGAGCCGGGCCCCGCACGACTTGTTTTGTTTATTCAACTCCGCCACAAGCTGTTAGGAGGAAGCGGTGCCATGTTCCCGATACTTTTTATTGTTATTTTCGACTTATTAAGGCTTTATTTATACGAAATCGTCGGCCGGCGGCGCGATTATCGCTCTCAATCTTCATAAAAAAGGAGAACCTGTCTCTGATTAGGATTGAAATTCGGCCCCGTTTATTTGGTTTGTTTTCAAGATTATTGGGCCCGTATTTGCGGTTGAGTTTTAACTGGATACGAAGGTGATTGAATCCATGGGAGGGTCGTATAATCGCTCTGGTAATGGTATTGTTGATAGTAATCATACGACTTCTACTAATTTAGTAGATTTTACAATATGTATTACTATTTTGACATATCAAGACTTTATTTTATATGTGAGGATATGATTAAAGTGGCTAGAACACATTATTAGCTGCTTCTCTATGCATTAGTTATTTTATCCACATATTATTGTTTAACCTTATCTCAAATAGGTTGCAATTCAATTCATCTTTGTTTTATTCTCATGTAGTGATCAGTGTTTTAGACCGTAATTTCATTTTATATTTTGATACTTTTCCGAAAACCTTAAAACATTCCATCATCCTCACGTTTACGTCATGTAAAGGAGGATATAATATGCATACATAATATATTATTGTATAATTAGGTTATATAATAAAATAAATCATTATTTGTTTATTGAACTTATCTAGTTCATTTGGTGTAACAGTGCCCCTAATATAAATGTTATTATATTTAGGCATTCAGGTCTTGCAGTCATTTCTCTTTGAAACCTGTTGTAGCAAAATCCTTCACCTACAGTCGTTGGCATCCTCATAAGTCGGGCGCCGAGCCTCCGCCGCCGCCGCTAGAGCCTGTTTGATAAATCTTTGAGAACGTCAACGCTCACCTTGATTAAGATAAGAATTCCCGGTATTGTTTTATTCACATACCATTAGGAATGTGTTGAAATTGACGTGGTGAGGTAAAGTTTTTAATTTATAACTATATACATAATATGCATGTTCATGGATGTATAAGTTATTCCTTAAGGATTGTACATAATTTTGGGCCAAAAAATGGTTGGTAAGTATTTAACAATGACTAATTTGGTGTAATAAAATTCTTTTTTTTTAGCTTTTTATCTCTTACGACACCTTAAAAAGAAGTATTACTATAGAAATTAAATAACTATCTCAGTTGTTTTGGCTGCAACCAGTGCCATTAAAATAAAATCGAGAGTTATAGCTTCGAATTACTGCTTGTATTTGTGATGAGACAAAATATGCTCACATCAAATTTTAAAAGTTTAACCCAACAGTGATTTACAGTAACATTTTTTATTTGTAGCAGTAGGAAACTCAAATCTTTTATGAAAATGTTCAAAGATAAATCAGCATAGTTATGCCACGATGATGCCCACAAATATTCAAGAAAAACTCCTCCTCAAGCATGATACAATGCGGCCGTAACATCCGCATTTACATGTAGACCGTAATAGTAATGTATCTACATTGTGTATGGGACAGAATAGGCGCAGCATAAAATATTCAGAGTTACGCCTACCTGCCGAGTCATGTTGAATTTAATAGGGACCCAAGGCTGACAGAGAATACGAGGCCCCTTTTTGTTTTAAATTTTGTCACCAAGCCAAATTTAAATAGGGCTTAAGTATGCTACAAGATTCATTAAGAGACGGCTAGACGAAATCATAACACGTTAATGAGTAATGACATCAACGGCCTGAATGCGTCAACGCGAATGTTTGGAATGGGTTTTGCAGATCAAAACAAGATTCTAAAGAAAAACAAGTTGGTAAGTTACTAGAAAATGTGTCAAGAGGAACGAACATTTCGGTTAAGGAAGGTAAGTGTTTATTCTCAGCGAACAGCAAGAGTAATTAAACAAATCTCAATTTTATTAAATATTTTACAAAATAATCAATATGACAATGAATATCCCATTTAAACTATAAGGTCACTCGTGGTAAATGCGTCTATGGGGCTATTACGACTATCTTTAATAACTTGAAAGATATGCAAAATCATACACCTAGTGACACCTGGACATGGAGATAATTACTAGAGTAAGTTCGTGAAAGCGTGACAGAGGGCATAACTACCTTAAAACAAAAAAAAAACGGCAATTTTGAAATTTGCAGTGTTTGAGAAAAGTTGACATGCGAGGTGAGTCCAATTAAATCTTTTTTTATCTTTGGAAATATGGAGTGTTTTGTAGTTATGCCTTGTTTTTTGTGTTTGGTAAATTACAGTGCATACTTACAGATAATTATTTTTCATTTAACGGCAATATTTTATAATAAAAAATAAATTTCAAAATGATTAAAATAAACAATTTTTTTGTCTAAATGCGTCTATTAGTGTGGGGTAATTCCGACTATAAGACGCAATTACCCCGAACCCAGATGTTGTAAACATTTTTTTTATACAAGCATTTTGATTTTTGAAGTTATAATAAAGCAAATAAATAGTGTACTTACAGATGTAGTGTAAAAACCTTGAACATGGCTTGAGGACGAGAAATAAAAACTTATTTTTCATACAAAATGATTCTACATAGAGCCCACACTTTGCGACTTTGGTTCGATAGCATATAGGTACACGTTCTATGAATAGATCGAGATTCGTACCGAGGACAAAGCATATACTAAGGCAGCGCTTTGAATACCGTCTCCAATTCTCATGGTACGGATTAGCAGTAATTTTTGAAAAATGTTAACAACCCCTGATTTTGTTATGGGGTAAATGCGTCTTCAAAATTTAGACGCTTTTGCCTCATTTGACTATGGAAGCGTTTTTTGAATATATAAATAACATATTTCTACGTTTTGATATGTTCTCGATATAACTCTTGAAAAAATGCAATAGTGAGCCCAAACTAAATTTTAATATGATAATATTTGAATGAAATATTGAACTTGGTTGCATTTACCCCAGTTTGAGGTAAATGCGTCTAAAATGACCTCTTTTAAAGATATGTTTATATCCGAACGATTATTGATCCTACAACGATTTGAAAACACAAATATCACAGCTAAATAGTTAATGAATATTTCAGTATCACACATTTCTCACAAAACATTATAGTTACTGTGTAATGAGACCTCAAAGTCAAATGTTTCAAAAATGGTACGCATTTACCTCGAGTGACCTTAAATGACTTTATTCTTTGTCCTCATACCACAACAATACTTCATTTATCATATTGTAAAAAAAGTTCGTTCATTTGTTTCCTAAATTCGTTTGTTTCCATAACAACATGTTACACTAAAAGCAATTTGCTTAATAGAAAAAGCAACGTAACAATCAAAGAAAATGTGGAAGTGGATATTAAGTAAATTATACATTTGACCTTTTACCTCGCAGTGAAATTACACAACAAACGAAAAGTTCACAATCACTGCATTGTCAATTTAATCACAAAAGTGTATGCTATTAAAATTATGTTGTCTGTAAACAATAATTACATAAATTAAAGCAATGTTTTCGTTTGAAATTCTTTGTCAAATTAATAAAAGTGAACTGTAATATTACGAATATATAACATACAAATACAATGGGGATAAAACTTTTACTTGTTACGTTCTCTTGAGTGGATAGATGAAAGAAAGCTTACGAAATGAATTCATAGAGCCAAAGTGGAAGGTAAAGCTGAAAGGTGTAGCCCGCGTAGGATATATACAGATCAAATTAGAGACAATCTTCTCTACGCGGGTATACGTAGCGTGAAGAACCGAAGGGCATGTATGAGAAGGTTAGGTTGGATATGAGTGAAGCAAGAGAGATTTGTCAAGGTCGTTCCTGGTGTCGATCGCTATCTTCTCTCTATCGCGTTTTGAACGTAGAGGCGATAATATCTGTATGTATGCTAGTATGGAACGTTGAAATAATGGTACATACTAGTATAAATATTTAGATTTTACTTTTAGAACCTAACCAAGCCTGATCTTCCTTATATACAACTACTTTCACCTTATCCTTTAATCAACACAGTCCTTGACTAATAACTCTCATATACAAAATTATTTTCAACGGTACATGTAAGTCTCGTAGTACTTACCGCTTATTAATTAAGCAAACAATTTAGTCGCAGGCAGCGCGGATCTTAACGCTTTCTTATTTGTATGTAGATTCTATTCTCGCTCTTTGAGAACGGTAATGCCTTCATGTACATTGTCTTGGGGATTTAATGTAAGGGGTTTCACTGGAATATAACGGCCTTTGCTAGCAAAGGTAGATAAGTTCGATGAATTTAGAGTTTATTATAGGAATTACAATAATTGAAATATCGTCATACATACATACACCTCACACCGATTCCCTGTAGAGAGAGTAGGGGTAGGCAGAGATCCCCATTTGTCCTAATCCTGACAGACAACTTTCGATTCATTGACACTCATACATCTTCTCATACACAATCGGCGGTTATAGGTACTCCTAACGTTACCCTTTTTCAATCTAACGTCTATCTGACTGTTATATGTCTTATTTAAATATTGTCAATTGGAGTTATTGGGGTCCTAGATACACTAGCATAGCACTCCATACCACTCTTGTTAAGTGGTATAAATAAGACTTTTAACTTATAAGAAATTTAAACGTGTTACTCTCAAAGTGACTCATGGTTCAATGTTGAAAAACAATAAAAAATGTCTATAGTTTGACACATTTTATTGAAAGGAAGAAAACCATAATTGGAATTAGGGCTACAATAAACTTATACTTATAGATATTTACAGCTTTAAACTATCAAAAACATCAATCACAAGTAGTTACTGAGTTACTCTATTTCTACCTTCACTTACCATCACATACAGTCATATAAGTTTATTTCTATCTCCCAACACAATACTCCAGCCATGTGCAGAGATTTCTATTTCTTGGGCAAACAAGTCGCAACCTGTCTCATTTGTGTTTCGAACATAAAACAAAAGTCCTTTGTCGTCTCGATTTATCATTGTGTAAACTAAGTCTTGGCGCAGTATCGATGACTCAGTGTAGTGTACTCAGCTAGGCATGTCCGCATTTGCTTTCCCATGCTGATAAACTTAGTGAAATGTCTCTTATTGAGTTACGTGTTGAGGAATTGTAGGTATCCGTCATTATCTTTCGTGTTTGAATTAATTATATTTGAAACTCGGTTTTGACAGTATCAAGATGCTATAGCGATTTGTTTGGATTGGAAGAAAAGTTATTGATTTAAACTTTATCATGTATATTTTACTTGCACTTTATATTATTCATTAATTCTTATGAAAAACTTTCTGATTAAACAATACCTATTAAACTTCTTTAAATTCATTATGACTGTGATGGGCGTTACCGTTTATCTATGTACTTATGAATAAATATAATGAAAGTACGAATCAGATGGTTTAGGGAAATTAATCCTTTAAAACCTTTCCATAACTTAAGATTCAAGATCAAGCGTGGCGCTTCAGCTGAATTCGTTTCCAAATCTTACGATGAGGACGTGTCGTAACTTGCCGGCTTTCTAACTTAAATTTGCGGGTCGGGAATACGATAACAATGTTCTTTACCACCTCCAAGGTACACGTGAGCAAAGCCTCGGGCCAAACAAAAGTAATCTCTATTTACACTAGCGATAAGCCTCATTCGACGCTAAACAAACACCACCTGCTGACGACAATCATCAACAACTTTCCGCCCCGCCAAGCGATATCAGCCCTTGAGTTCACCGGCATAAAGCTCTCGCTCGCGCCGAGGGAACTTGAAAGGAAGACTTACGAACTCGCAATATCATTTACGCCCAGAAACTTGCGCCGAGGGCCAATTTACGAGCAAGAGGTAGCTTGCTATAAACTTGCTGACTTCTGCCATTTATGAATTCAATATGATTGTTGTAACAATTGCCGAGACGAGAAAGTTTCCTTTTCGTCTCCTGGCGTGTCTAATGGATTCTCGAATTTCACAATGGCGGTTTTCAGGGGTCCACCAGTCATTTTTCACATTGATTTAAGTCGACTCGACTGCAGGGAAGTTCTCTGCGAATGAATTGTTTGGATCTGAAAACAACGGCTGAAAGAAAACTGGAAAGTTATTCCAGATTGAAATTGTTTGAATGAGAGCAAATAGACTGTAACTATTTGCCGTTCTTCTTGGTATTTTCTCGGTAAAATTAACTGGAACACGGTAATTATTATTGAGTGATGAAATGTTTAGCCTTACGAAATATCTATGAAAACTTAAGGGAGCTTTTGAATTGAATATTACAATCTTTATATCTTATATTCCGTTCATAGGTACACTTATGTATGCACTTATAAATATGTATCTATCAGCAATTTAAATTAAACACGCACTAGCATTCATTGTGTACAGCCAATCAGTTCACTGATTCATGTGAAGCCGTCGCCTCGATGTTTGATCGATTCTTTATTTCGAGTGAGCAGTTTTAATCGAAAGAACTATCAGTCTATTAATCGGTTAAGCACAGCAATGTAGTGGGCGCAAACTCCTAACTCCATTTATGCGAAATTTGCGAGCAATCTCCAACTACGGTTGAACGTAAAATATCTGTAGTGGAATTCCAGCGGTGAACGAGCACCAACCTGAATAAACTAACTGTCGGAATGCCCGTAGAATTCGGCCGTTTAGAAGAAGTACCCGCTTGGAAAAAAGTAATCCGCGTTTTTGTAGCAATAAAAAGTTTTACAGATGTAAATGACAAGACTTCTGCCGGCTTTTGTTTCAGTTGCGCGATAATACGTTACGTTGCTTCATAAAATAATTCTTTCTTGACTTCCATTGCGTGTTTATTTGGGTATTCAAAGTAGAAATTGATTAGTGTTGATTTAATCTTCTGGGGTGGACAGAAATTGAGCATCTACGGTCAGTATCAGCGATCACGAGCTTCTGATATCGTCAAGTTAGCGAAGAAACTTAGGAACTTACCTATCGGTTGTGAATGCAAATCATAATATTGAAAATTTACGCCGACATCTGAAATATATTTATTGACCTCGTGACACGAAATCATTCAAAGGGCATAAAATAAATGCCATAGATACGACAACAAAAACACCAATTCCTTTTGATGTGAATTTCGTCAATCTTTTTCGTCCTAATGACTTGACAGAATCGCTACCGCCGCTCCTTAATTTCCAAAGGTTTGAGTAAACATATACATTTCCAAAGGGATCCCGTGATGAATATGTTCATGATTAATAGCTTTTGGAACGTATGCAGACTTGTCCCACTTTCAATCCGTATTCCACTGAACTGATTCATGAAACGATTTTGGCCGTGTCACGACTGAACTGCAGTAAATTCTGATTTACTGACGCGAGTTTTTAATAAACTTATGCTGGGCACAATGTTCACCTATGCACGCAAGTGTAGAGTGAGCTTTTCCTTTATTTACATTTTTAAACGTCCTTGGCCCAGTTTTCTAGGCGCTGGCCTTTCCAACGGAATCAAGTTAGTGTTTTCTCTATCGACGAAGCATTGTTGCATTATTTTATATAAGTAACCTTCAAGATAGTAACGGCAATAAGGTACTGACGGTTTGGCTTGATAAGTTCATTTGTTTTAAAACTAAAGATATTAATTTCGAGGTATCTTTAATTACCCTGATTTAGGGTAACGTTTTATTATTGTTTAACGACTCTTTACGAATTTAAAAATTAGTATAAAAAATATTGTGAGAAGTAAAATGTATCCTATCTTAATAATGTCGAAGTCATACCGAAGTAACAATGAAAAGAAAATACAGAAGAGGGTCACCGTCAGTGGAATATTCTCTCAACGTATAAAATCGTGTCAGGTGGCCCCGACGTTGCATTAATATTTCTTTAAAACCCCGAAGCGCCGATAAGCACGTACAGCCTACCTTGGAAACCTCCAGCAAAAAAGCGACTTCCGGAACTCAAAACTTTGCGCGAAATAAGCCCTAAAAAGGGGCCCAACACACACCTAGTACTAAGAAAAATGTATTAGACGTGTTATAATGGAACCGAATGCCAACAATGCACAGGAAGCGGCTGCGAGAAAATAAATAATGTCTTTAAAGGATGTTGGTTTTGTCCCTTTTTGGTAAGCCGTGCCGGTCGCTTCACGGCATCGCTTGAGTATCCGTAAATAAGGGATTGGGGCACTTAATAATAACATTTGAATAACTGCTGTATTCGTTATACCGCGATCTGTTTCGTTTCTTTATGTTAACCATTTTTTACGCGTCATGTCAATGTTATCCTGAATTATGAAACATTGTAGTTTTTATTAGGTACCTTTGAACCAGACGCGAATGAAAAAGAAATGAAAAAAAAAACAGAAGCTAACGTAGCAAGAGCAAAAGAAACGAAAGCGAAACTATAAATTAAACATTTTATAGTAGCGCTATAAATAAATAATTATAAGAACGCTTGCCTAATTTAATAATTGATTTTCGATAAGTTCTTTCTTACAGTATTAGTGCCGGAGAGATTGTTTTACATCAATTATATTACCAAGTGTACTGTGGGTTTTATAAATTTCGCCAAATAACTGAACCTACTGTGTTAAAAATGTTTACATAGCCATCGTTGACACCAATGTTCGATGATTATGACGTTTGACAACAAACGAAATGGTTCGAGACAATAGAGTCAAGGATTTCCTGTATTAGTCATACGCGTCCCTCGATATTCGCAATGTCCTTGTTAACATTCAATGGAGGCTTGAGACAAAAAAACTTACGGGCCCATTGAAATTGGGCTTAAAAATATTTCATTCGTAAACTTGGGGATAAAGCTTTCATTCATGAAAAAAAAAACTATTGAAAACCACAAAAGAGTGCCGACTTTTGAAAATAGAAGCAGAGGGTTTGAAATTCGCTATTTAGGTCAACGGTTTATCGTGGTTTTGTGCAGTGGCTTAGTGACTTGCAAAATTAGACGAATGCGCCGCATTCCTAATTGAATGATTCAACACGGAGCCGTATGGGTTTTCTTACACAATGATTGCGCATTGTGAATATATTGAACGTGACTTAGTTACTTTCTTAGTCATCCGGAACTTAAGTTCTCTTGAATTAGTCAATGAATTTTGAAGACATAAATAGGAAATAATAATGCTGTAATTGTATTCGTATCATTAATGAAATATTTATAAAAATGGGGATTATAGGAAAATTTAATCAAATGTCGTTAACATTTAATGTACAATAGTGTAGCATCGGATCGCACCTACCGTTTGACTTGTTAAAAATACCGACTCTACATATAAAGACTTAAAATGTCTGTTAATTATTCCATCCTGTTTGTTTGGCCTACAATAATTAAGTGAAACACTCATTCTCACCGGATGTATAACAATTACCAAGATTTGTAAAGGCGATAGCAAAATAAGCTACATGGTGCAAAAGCCGCCATTTTTACACACATGTGCTATTGCGATCGATAAAGAAATATAAACCACATTCGTGCTCAAGAATTGCATAGTTACACAAACACTGCTGCAAGTACAGTAATAATATTAGTAACGTATTATTATACAATCAGTTACTACCTATCAATATATTCTAGTTTTTTAACAGGTAACAGTTCCTTGCCTACCAAAAACATACTACGAAATTTACTCAGGACAAAGTAAGTTTAATTTGGCTTTAAGTTAATGTCCTTGAAGCTAAACTATACTTAAACATGGATAAAATTTTAGCCCCTCTGGAGTGAAAAGTATCTCAAAAGAATGATCCTTATCGGTCTCTTGATACTGTGATATAGTGTATTGATGACCAAATAAAAACTTATCATGAAATAAATAACATCGTTGTTAACTAATGTTGTTATTTTAATTAGTTATTTTGTGTTTGTTAATTAGTTTGCGTTCTACAACATTACTTTATCAGCTACCAAGATATAATCCCGCAAGCATTATCCTAAACTCAAATAAGGCTACACGATACGGTGGTCTAATAATCAAGCTATCACAGCTCACTCCTCAAAAGCCAAGACGTAACCAAGCAAGGCCTTTTTATCTCCCGTCCCTTCGAAAATATGTCCAGGTGGCACCAAAACGTATCAATTACGAACGCCATCTCGCAATCTCATAAGAGTCGAGCAAAAGGAAAAAGTGCGCTCCCCGTTCAACCTATAATCATTATATTGATCCGAGCAGGTTCCTAAGTGCCATTTAATTTAAGAACGAGTTCTTTTTAAAACAAGTTGACAGAAGACGTAGGGCTTTGGCATTCAGCCTGGACGCATACCAATTATTTAAAGGTGTATTGTATTTTAATAAGTGACTGTGGAACCGGATTATTCTACCTGTCGATACTCCACCTTACGTTCAACGGATGAATGTGCTAATTTCTGGATATACTAATTCCTGTATAGGATTATTAATTGCTAAGTAACTATGTACAGGATAGCGTATTAAAGCAGCCGTTACCACTGTAACGGCTAATTCTGTTTCGTGTAATAATAGAATGTCCTGTGCTGTCTGGGTTTTAAATAGAATATATCCAGCCGTCTTTGCTCATAGCATAACCTATTATTAATTATTTGTCTTGAAACAGAGGCGATAGGAAATTATTGTCCTTTTCTTGCTGTGTACATATATGTACCCAATAACCAATGTGTGTACTTATATGTATGAAACAGTGTATGGATTTCAAATACAATTATAACCCATATCTTTGACTTACTTTACAAGAAAATAACAAGACATGTATGATGGTATGTAAGTACAAAATCGAACAATTTAAATTTAGGTCATTCATAGAAAGGGGTTAAACACTCAATTTTCCAATGTCCTTATTCATAGTAGAAACTTTTATATTACGAGAATAATATTACAAAAGGGTGCCGTTACTAGTACCTATAATCGCTGAGTGTGTATGAGGATGTGTATAAGTGTTAATGGGGCGAAAGTGGTTTGTCAGGATAAAGACAGATGGGGATCCGTGATCTCTGCCTAACCCTCTACTGGGAATCAGGCGTTATGTTTAAATATTAGTTGTATACAATAAATATTTACATGAAGTAATAAATCAAAATAAAATAATAATTTGTATGTAATAAAAGTAAATAATGTGTATCGATATACTTTGCTATTGTAACATTCAAGATAAATAGAAAACGATATTCTCGTAACATTACCTAAAGAGTGAGTGGAATACAAATCCCTCAGGAATACCTAAGTGGTATGGGAACAACTTTCTCTTATGTGAAAGGTTAATTGAATCTTGTGCTACATAATACTACGCAGCACAACAGTAATAAGTAAACAAACATACGACGTTATTACATTTTATAAAGCTACGTAATAACAAAACACACCAACATATGTACTGACTGAGACGACCTCCGTGGCGCGATCGGTTATACACCTGAACGCTAATCGTGGGGTCCTGGGTTCGATTCCCGGTGGAGGCAGAGTTAAGAACTATGCTTTTCTACTGCTTTCCAGTCTGGTCGTTGAATATATATACTATTTATGTATTTATCTATGTATAATATGTATACATTTCTTAAATATACTTTGACTAGTACCCGACATAAGTCTTAAATGACCTTACCAAGGGGCTAGTTCAATTGGTGTAATAATGTCCAAGTATTATTATTATAATGTACATATATATTCCGCACTTTGTAACTTCAATTTTTGAAATACATAAACACATTTTCATCCAGTTATACATTTAACCTTTTTTCCACCATACCATAAATGAGCCACTAACTTCCATTCTTCCCAATCCCTAGCTCGTTAGGAAGTTGAATATGGCCAGTTACATACACATCTACGTCCCGTATTCCCTTATTTCGGGGTGAACAGGACCTTGGAGATACAAATATGCCCTAGGCCACTTTTCCGCATGAATATTTGGATTGTGTTGTAATACTATAACTTTGGTTACAGCTTGCTAACACATCTCTCAATAGATACAATTTCACTCCTAGTCATTTACAACATAGAATAACAACTAGTTAACATTCTTTTTACATCCCAGTCTAGTATGGGACAAAACATGGCCAGTTTCATATGAAATTTGGGCAGGCAAATCTGGCAAAGCGGTTTCCGTAATAAGTGCACCTAATTGTGTCCTGGACGCGGTCAGATGAATCATGCGGTTGGTTACAGCTGCCGCCGATTGTAATTGCACGCTGCATATTGATTGGGCTACTCTTTCTCTCCACATGGACTATGGAAAGCACGGCTGTTGTTTTAGGGGAGTAACGGGTGAATCGAAGATTGGGGTATCGGCTGAAAATTTGTTATCAATGTTTCATTACTAATACAAATAAAAAAAAATGGGATAGGGAGCTGTCATCAAAGGTCAGTTTAAATACATACTATTAAATACTCGACAATTACACTAAAAGTGGCTAGGGAGATATAATATTTTGTAAATTATATAAACCAGTAAAAGAGGAATGAAATAATAGTTAATAATAGGAAAATGGGAAGAAGACGTAAGTATAAAGCTATATTTTTCTTATGTTATCAAGTTAGATCAAAATACGTATTTATTGTTTTTTTAAGCCACAATTTTCAATATTGATTTGGTGTCGATTTTAACAACTTTTATTTAATACAAAAATATGTATTATAAGTAACATTCTCTCCTACCTATTTATTTATACTCATAATCTTAGCACAGTAAGTTTTACTAATAATAATGCTAGTTCTATTGTTCTATATTATTCAATGACATTAGTTCAGCACGTGAGCACTTATTTAAAATTCCTTTAGTGAATTTCTGAAACTGGACGGCAGGATATTGTGTCCCAATTGTATACGAGTAAGACCCCTATTTCAACCAACATCTGTCTAATGAGAGCCTGGTACCTCGTACATTATTCTCTAACACCTTGACCTAGTCATGAATCGCAAATAATCTAGGACATATTTACGTATGTAGTCGAATGAAGTAATTAAGTATTTATGAGATCTATGGAAGTAATTTGTTCTCAAATGAATGAATGAACGAAAAGAAACGTAAAATATATTTTTATCTGTTTTTATTCGGAAGAGCTGTACAACTTTGATCAGTATAGTGTTCCATATTCTTACCCGAACGTGTATCTCACATATAACCCAAAAGTACAATTAAGCAACAACCATCCACACTCTAACCTTTTAAATATTAACCTTTGATTCCAGATTTGGTAGGGCTTTGTTTTCAGAATAGGAGCCGGCTGTCGACAGCTGTTTCCACGCTGCATTTTGCATCCGATATTTGTCTATGGCAGCTGCTGGATATGTATTTATTTTTATTATTTGTATGGCTAACAAACCAAACAAACGGCTTTATTTTGGCGGGGAAATATTTAACTTGTTTTCGATTTATATTCTATACGCAGTACCTACTTTTAAATAATCATACAGAATAATAATTTCAAATATTGAATTTTAAACTTTCAGCTTATGTTCCAATAACAACAAAATATTGCCAACAAGATACGACAACGTAAAATACTTACTGCTGCTAAGACTAGAAAAAATCGCAAGTTTCAGGGACTGTGTTGTCATCTTTACACACAACATAACATTCAAAATCTCTTAGTCACATTTCACGGCACAAACGGATTTAATAAAAATACTTCATTCTAAAATGAATGACTACAGATTAAAAAGCGATATTTGCAAAGAATTCAGCCTTAATTTCATATTGCGAAAAGTAAACAATTTCCCTATTACGATATTAATTTGCGTTTATTAATCGAAGGTTTGTTTTCAAATAAGTTATGACTCACGTCCATTGTATTATTAAGAGAAGTGTGGAATTCAGTAGCCCCAGATAATGATTAGTGAAGACCAGTAGCCATCTAACGTATCTAAGTACATGAAGACGCAATAATATAGCGAGACCAAGTCAAACAGTCCCATACAAAAGCTCGCAAAACAAATATGGGGGAGCTCTCGATATTTCTGTTAAGCCAGCAATCCTGGAGAGCAAACAGTTCCGTCCATCGAGGTCGAATCTGCTTAATTAAAACGTGATTCTGCCTTCCTGATTATATTTGCTGCTGACGCTACGGTTCAGGGGAATGTGTTGGCTATCACTTTGAGAGGCAACACTGGGCTTGTGCTGGACGCTTAAGGGGATGTTAAACAGGCCTGTATAAATTGAGGCGATAGATTTAAACGTAAATAAGGTTCAAGGCACGTTAGAGACGCATAGAAAAGCACGTTCACATTTTTAAAATATGTCTCGATATTTACGTAATCTTATCCTATAAATCATTAGACTTTAAATATTCCAACAGTTATTTATTTACCAGTCATTTAAATTTAAGTATTACTACTAATTTACCCATGAGACTCGCAGTATATATAAACACAGTTTTTCTGATTTGAAAGTCAGCCAAATATACTAAGTGAATATAGTACATATATTAAATAATATATTTATATTCATAGTTAATAAAACAAAATTGTTACCAAACTAAGCTTTTATGCTAAGTAAATATCTGTGAGAACATAAACAAAGTTCCTAAAAGCTCCAGTACAAAAGGGAGTGAATAAATGAGATCCCAATCTGATTTCTTTTATGCTAATGTAATAAGTTCGAACAATTTTGATTAGTAGAGTACGGCCATTATTTAACCTTATCATAATGACCCGAGATCTCGGAATTACCTTTTCGGCTCGGCTCTCAGCTAACGTCGTGAAATATGTAATTGACTATTTATAACACCCCCGTCTTCATTATCATAATTTAAGATACGTATCTGATTAACGTTATAATTATGGAATGGAATAGAATGATAATTTCTATCCTGAAAAGGCTACTTGTCTTTTCTAATGTGAGAGATAGTGTTATTTTTGCCAGCTTTGTTTGCATTTATGGTGATGCTATCCCTGTTGGTTTGGGACTTCTTAAAGATGAAATCAGTTGCTTTTCCGCTCGGCTTTTTGCTCAATTTTTTATCTAATGAGTTGAATACTTAGTTCGATAACTGAATCGTGAATCTAAGGATCAAATGATTTATATTTATTTGTAGTTAATGAATATACATTCACGCCCTTAATCCCATTCGGGGTGGTAAACCTTAGATAGATATGAAACCATATTCTTGATCAATTATTAGCATGTACATATATGGGTATTGATGTCATACGGAATACTGTGACAGGTTGCTAGCCTATCACCCAATAGATTCCACATACCCCTATTCCATGTACATATTTGCATTAATATGTGTAATTGTTATTTTACTGCCTCAGTAATAGAAGTGAAATAATTTTGGCAATTGACCTAGTCACACGATCTTTTTTGTCTAGTCTAACTAGAGACTAATTAAATGGCCGGACGTCTGACATTAATTAATGTAACATACTCCTCACGCTTGGAACTTTTGACGCAGTAAACAGAATAGGCGCTAGTTAAGTTTGGCATATACCTAGGGTTCAAGATAGAAATTAAAGAAAAGATATCCTCTTGGTAAACCACCATCCAATCAATTACTCTAATCCATTGAACAGATGGTGTACAGAATTTGTGATGATTCCGATTCTAACAGACATATACATTCACGTCCCTTAATTCCTTTCGGGGTGGACAGAACCTCGGAGACACGATACTATCTCCTAGGTCACTTTTAACATAAATAATTTTTCGATAGTGTTTCGAAGTTATTTGGTACATTAGTGATAGGTTGCTAGCGCATCGCCCAGTTGATTCGATTTACTCTTATTTGCCTTCTATGATATGCCGGGAAGAACGGTAGCTAGTTAGCATTCTTTTTACGTCCAACACAACGGGGATCTAACATACATACACATAACGCCTGATTCCCTGTAGAGGGGTAGGCAGAGAACACGGAACCCTATTTATCCCGATATTGACAAACCACTTTCGCTTCATTGACACTCATACACCTTCTCATACACACTTGGCAATTCTAATATATTCACTGTCTTGGTAGAATATAAAGTCATAAAAATAACTCTGCTAATAAGATTCATTACTATTGTCTTCTTTGGGCGATTCCGAATTTCGGTTCTCAGCAACAATCACAGTGTGCAAACAATAAGTAGATACGCAATGCCGCAAAAAATAAGTGTTATTAGCCAATACAAAGCAATCTTGATCAGGTTTTTTTACAGCACACTCTGTTATAATGTAAATAACATCCTGTAATATAAACCCATCAAAGCTTGCGGAGACTTCGCAAAAAACTCGGACAGCCGGATGAATGAAATATAAAGTAGAGATTGCCAGCGATTATCATAATTCCGTACACCGCGTCCCAGCACAATATTAAATTACTTCAAAACTTGTTACTGAATTGAAATCTCTGATTTTTGCCACAGATAACCTCGGTTTGAGGTGGTGAGATGGTCATGAATTTTAGCCAATTTAAAATTTAACTGTACGTGAATTTATGTGACTATCTAGGAGCGGAATATATATTTTCTAAAACTAAATTTATTAACATTCTCTGTAACGGTTTAACACTTGTTAAATTAAATAAATTTGAAATCAGTCTTATTATATAAATTAGTAATTAACAAAAAACAAAACGCATTCACGACCATTAACCCTGGCGAGGTAGTCAGAGGTTCAGGTTTCCATCTCCGCAATTGCGAAGGTAGTAATCCTATGGACACCTCGTACCCACGTGTTAACCAGATAGTCAGTACTCAATGTGACAGGTGGTCAGCCATGTCGCCATTAACAAGCACTAACTATTACCTGTTCGACGAACAGGTAGGTATCAGTGGGTACAGGGTTCAAATACCGTTTGAGCATGTACCAATGGAAATGAAGTTTAATGAATTTCTATGTACATTTTCGTAATAAAAACACATTTAAGAAATGCATCGAATTATACGGTGAGGGAAAACATCGTGAGGAAACCTGAAATTAGTAATAAGTAGGATTTTATTAAGAATTTTTTAATATATTGCAACGCTCAGTCCATCGGAAAACATATTGTATATTAAGGGGTATCTAGAGCCACGACTTATAAAATTGTATAATATTCGTAGATTAGAAAATTAAAATCACTCTTGGTTTAATTATGTTTTAAGAGGCAGGGTCATTATTTTGCCTTGTATAAATCCGAAAACCCTCCAAAAGCAATATATGTAAATTAATATTTATTTCTTTTTCTAGAAAATAAAACAGAAACAAAATAATAACTCAAAGTTCATAATTGCATTATTATCAAAATTATGCTGTAACTTCATTACAAACTAGTAAAATAAACTATCGTTAGCGATAAAAATAAATAGTAATTCGAAAATTACACATTATTTTTTTATTATACAATGAACAAAGTTTGTAATTATATCGTTCGTTATTTTGGGTATCCAATTATATTTTGAATCGAAAAAAATGCGCCGAACTTTTATTTATTTAAATACATGTTGGCTTCGATCTTTGTGCGTTCATCCTGTAAAAATTGTTTACAAAAACTTATTTGGGCAGCATTTCCTTATTTGATTTGGATCGGCTGTTTGTTTCCAAAACGATTCTGTTGATCGATTCGAAACGCATCGTTGAACCGAATATGCAGTTGGCTTGCTTTGTTTTATTATTTAATTCCCCATTTCATAGTAAATATTCCAAAATTCAAACAAAGCATATTTTCGGAAATGAGCTCTTTGAGAGGTAATTGTGTGATTAAAAATATAATATTCAATACTTTATCTGCTCAATGATATTTTCAATTCAATTTTATGTTGACAATCGTAATTTATTATTAAATTTTATAATGATACTTGGAATATCATAAAGTACCCATACAGATAAATTCATAGGCTAAATTTTTATACTTTACACTCGTAATTATCATTACATATCAGCTGTATTTCGTTATTAGGCACATTTACAATTTACTTTTATAATTAAGAGCAGTGTATTTGTTTACTTTTGGCATGTAAGAAAATTATACAACCCAATTTTATGCTATTTACAGCTCTAAAGAGAAGCTCTACAACTTTATTATGTGCCAATTTTTTTAATGTATGGCAAAATCCCTGAACATCTTCAAAGGATTAGGTTAATGTGTACACTTTAATCTCCAGGTAGCAACAGTCATATGCGACTTATTTTTGACCAAACTGGGGTCCAAAACGTCTACTAATGCGTTTCAGCACAAACTCAGTTCAATATCAGACCAGTAATAGAGTAAAGACGGTAGTGGATTAGCAAAAGTGTCTAATTTCACTATTAAAATCGGCAAAAGTGTAAAAAAAAATATTGAACTGATAATTTCTAAAAAGCATTAGTGGACTAAGGCCCCTTAACGCTTGAATATCTTAACTTGCCAACACTATTATTACATTATTCATTTATATTGAGATAGAATCAAGATCAACATTTTTATATCAGTTTCATATTATACTCATAGTTTCCTAAAGCTTCTTAGTCTAGCGTCACCCTAACCCAATCATGCCAGCCGTGTTTGTTGTTCACTAATTAAAAATGAAGTCAGACGAAATTAGAATTGAAGCCACACATAATGAAATAATGCTCGCTCCAGACAAATAAACGAGCTCATTGATGGGTTTTTGTCGAGACAGAGCCCCGGGGCGTGGTTTCTTATGCATTGTGCCGCATAACATCTGATACTCTATGGCGGCGATATCCAGATATAGAGCGACGCGTGGCTGTAGCGTGGAAGGTTATCCTTGCCACGCGTTCGTTAAAAAAGCGGAAGGCTGGAAAGTTGAATGATGCGTCTTTTGAATGTTTTAATTTTTGAAGTTGTTCTTAATTTTATCATTAATATATAACTCGCAGGGGGTAAATTTTATTAGACATAACTATTCAGTTAGTATTCTCGACGTGTTGGTTTTACTAGTGATGTTAAGTTTCTCTTATGTGTGATATGGAATGTCAATCAATCAATGTTATAGCGTAAATATTCAAAGCTTAGTTAGCTGGCGTGAAAAAAAAACTTATCCGTGTATTAAATTACTAGTACCTCTACCAGTATCTATGGCGATTCTATACGCGTATCGTTACATATTTTACTGTCTATTAATTGGAATGAATAACTTTATAAACCTTTCATTTTAGTTAACCTATCTTAGTCTTGTTCGAGAGTAGGTGCGCATTACCATTGCAAGATGCCGTAAGAATGCTTGGTGGTTCACCTTAGGCCACACCAGGTGTCGTGGCAGCTGTGGGGGTGACTCCTGGCAGTTGCCGGCAAAAAAACACCAGATGGCGGAGTGTGTCAGCCGCGTGCCAACAGCTTTCTAATACGTCGTAATCTATATTGGCTTTTTTCGGCTATTTTGGACTGAGGGCTTCCTTGTTTACCAACATTGCGACAGAAGCGATGATGCATCCGCTACTCATTAAAGGTTGAGTTATTAGGTCTCGTTAGTCATTATTAGTCAAACTTATGTTGCGGAAGATAAAATGTTCTTATTAGTACGAGTAACGTAGTATTGTTATCTTAAAATCATTGTGGTTGTTATAATATGATCAGATATGGTAACAAAGTTATCTAACAGCCGTAATAATATGGAATGCGGCATTGGGCCGTTTTGTGTCAGTTGTAGTGAGTTTTGTGAATTTCATTCATAAAAGCTGCCTCCACAAATGCTAAGGACGTAAACTTTAGTGTGCACTTCCTGTGTTATTGTTTGCTCTGCCCAGTGAATGACAACAATAATTACGAGTCGCCTACCTGACTGCTGCTACGTGATTGCTACAAAAAGAAACTTTATTGTGTGAACTGCAAATATGAGTCTGAGAAACGCGCCCGTCGAAGAAATTGAAGAAACAGCACTTCTTTGTGTGAAAAAAGTATGAATGAACGTGACAATTGAGCGCTCGGGGCAGGCAGCGAACGGGTCGACCAGGTAGAAATCGTAATCCCCCTTTGGAATTCTTTCGGGTGTCGGCGGCGCAGGGGCGGCCGACCGCGGCTCCTCGGCTCGGCCCTTCGCCATGCGACCGCAGTGCTCCGAGTTGGACATGAGCCCCTTGCGGGACGAGGGGGTCTCCACGGCGCATGCGCACGTCAGTTTCACTCGCGCGGTGCTTCCCTTGCGCTCGTCAGTAGACTTGCGGCCGTCGCACTAGAACGACGTGTCGTCATGAGCCGCGATTCAACTTTCGCGATCAGTGAAGTGATACGATACCGTCGTACCGTTACGGATATATAGAACGAGTTGAAACTGTTTAAGTGCACATGGATACATATTGAGAATAAATAGTGTTTATGATTAAGTGGATGAAAACTATAATATTGAATTAAAAATGTGGTCAATAATTTTCGTATACATGGTTTTGTGGAGGACAGTGGCCAGTGACTATGCGCCCCCGGGTTCGTGCCCCGTCATGTGTATGTGCAAGTGGAAAGGTGGCAAGCAGGCCGTAGAATGCGTGGACCGTGCCCTCATCACTGTGCCGGAGTTGGTGGATCCAGCGACTCAAGTGCTAGATTTGTCGGGAAACAATTTGCAAATACTCCCCCAAGAAGCGTTCGCAAGGATGGGTCTGCTGAACTTGCAACGCGTTTATTTGAAGAGCTGTAACATAGGGCAAATAGATGAGCACGCCTTCAAAGGCCTCACAAATCTCGTAGAGTTAGATCTCTCCCATAATTTGCTGACGCAAATCCCATACGTCAGCTTTAAGGACACTCCATTCCTAAGAGACCTCTCTTTGGCTCACAATCCCATTTCCAAAGTCCACAGAAGTGGTCTGAGCAATTTGGAAAGTATAGTGAAGCTTGATCTTTCCCACTGCGATGTTAGAGAAATTGCATCAGATGCCTTCAAGCACATGGCATCGCTTGAGTCATTGAAATTGAATGGAAACAATCTTCGGGAATTACCACTGAGCACACTAGAAAAGGTTGAAAAGCTAAGGGCGATAGATTTATCGGACAATCCCTGGTTTTGTGACTGCAGATTACGTGAGCTGAAGTTATGGCTCGCCAAGAGGAAATTGTTATCGACGCCTAGCTGCTCGGCACCCGAGAGGCTTGCCAGGCGACCATTCTCTGAGCTATCAATTGATGAGTTCGCGTGCAAGCCTGAAATTTTACCGTTCAGCAGACACATTGAAGCTACTGTTGGCAGAAATGCAACAGTTATGTGCAGAACGGAAGCTATTCCCAGTCCAGAAATAAGGTGGTACTGGAATGGACGACTACTTTTGAATGGCAGCCATTTGAATCCTCATCAAAGGATCCATATTTACGAATCTGGTGACACAACAAAGAAATCTTCATTGGTGCTCACAAACACCCAAGAAACCGACTTCATGGAGTTCTATTGCGTGGCCCAAAATAAGGGTGGTAGCGCTGAAGCCAATTTCACAGTGCACGTCAATTTGGAAGCCGCCGGCATGGCGTCCTTGGGAAGTGCTCAAATTGCTAGTCTTGGAGCTGCCTTATTCCTAATCACTATTGTTGCCTCGTTAGTAGTAATCGTAATATTTCTACGGTTGAAAAGTACGCCATCATGCGAAAGCAAAACCCCTGGAACGCTCGACAGAGTCGTTTCTGGTAATGAAGTACATCCTCTGTCTCATGAGAAGCCATGCGTAGCAGCGCTCGCTAACAGAGAGGACTTGATGCATTCGAATGAAAAGTGCAATCCGGTTCAGAAACCACCAAGAATAAATGAAATACAATACACTACGAATCATTACGATGGCCGCGGGAGCTTAATTACAACGGGCCCACCGTTAGTCGTATCGCCTACTATGTCAGCTGGTAATGATCCTGATTTGATAAACGATACGCGACCGGAGAGCGCAATGCGACCTGGCAGCGGCGATTACGCAAGAGAAGCCTCCGACTCGCTCTACCCATCTGGCTTATGGGAGCAAATGAAAAGGGAGCAGGCTACCAGCCTCGCGCGAGCCGTGAGTTCCGCCTTGCCGGCCTATTACACTGACCGAACACCAATTATGGAGACTTGCAGTACGGAGGGCTCGCAAGAGGAACTGGGTTACATGAGTCGTACTTTCCCTCGGTCGCACGCGATGTCAACGGCTCCCACCACGACTGTGGACGGGCCTTACCCGGCCGACTATGGCCTTCCGGTGGGCGGTGCCCGTACGTTGCGAGTCTGGCAACGGGCACCCCCCGTGCTACCTCCTGTCTCGGCGCTCAAGCGAGTGCTCGCCACTAGTCGACACTCCCCCGACGAGGGGTACCAAGAAGGCTGCGCCACAGACGTCTAAGGACAAGCTACAGCGTAGGCCTCTCGACTTAAAAGCTCTGATGAGAAGCAGAGGTATTCAGCTCTACTGTTTGACATTATTGTAGATGTACATACCCATATAATTTATTAATAGACTGATACAGGAAAGAGATACATATATTGGGTCAGCTTTGACCCGTGACTGATTAGATGATGGAGGGTCGTGTAAATATAGGTTAACTAGGTTTGTGATACTGAGTGATGTGTAAGATCGCCAAAATAAGTTATGTACGTATATGTCTAGAAAATATAACTTTGTTGTTGAATTGTAGTAACAGAGTCATGAATTGTCGTGTGAAACCTAAACATATTTCAATTAATATGTGGCTAATATCCAAAGATGTTAGTAAATCTGCTCCTCTATGTATTAAAAACAAACTCAACGTGTTATTGTGTATACTATGTAAAAAGTATTTTTAATTTGTTCTCGAAATAAGTGTAAAGATATATGAAGAAGTGAATAAAACATTTACATGGCGATTGTGCAAATTTATTTCGCATTATTATTTATCTCCTCAATAACTTAATTCTTTATAGCGTTTTATTAGCATATTTGAGCACTAAAATTAAGATTTTCACAGCTGTAATACAATATGGGTACAGATCGTCTTGATAACATAAATAAACAATACATTAGACCTCATTTGAAGACTAATTCATTAGAGATCATTATATTGCAAATCACCTTCATTCGGAGTCTTTAGGGGGTGAACTTATTGTAACATTGCAATTTCAACCATTAATAGCATCAAATATGCTATCGTTACATAATAATAGCCATCTAAGTTAAGACTTTTTGCGGTAGGTAGTGTAATCGATATTGGATTCGAACGGGCAATATTAATATGTCATTAGAGTAGTGATGCTAAAAAAAAATGACTTTTAAATAATCGAGTTTACAAGCGAAATCTTTTACTCAATCTTAATGGATTTTCGTTGTCAGAATCATCGGCCGATAAAAAAAAAGTTTCGAATACGTTCATCTCATCAATCGCTGGAGATAACCGGTTTGCTTCGGTGGTGTTTTGGTCCGATCATTTCCGTTCTATGGACTTTTTATTTAAATTGCTTCAGGTATATTGGGTTTTATGTTAACTTATTGCTACCAGTCTCCATAATGAACGTTATTTGTGGACTTTGCTTTATTGAGATACATAGTTAATTATTTTATTGTTATTTTAGAGTGCTTGTGTGAGGAAGATAATATTGTTGATTTAAATAATAAACCTATCTATCTATACTAAATAAATGAATTTAAGTATAAATGATAGAACTTTGTCTAAGATCTGTTACATACTTAGACATATACTTACTATGTATGAGCTGAAAGTGAAGCTTCGGAAAAATACTGAAATATTGCCTTCAGCGCCTGGTATAAGAAGAAACGTCACAATCGATCGTATCAATAAAACTGCTAACCTACTCATAAATATTTATTGGGTCTTAGCTAGGTTACGTGAGAATCGATATTCCTTTGCCCTATAGGTAGGTGTAACAAATACTACTGACTGTGGAAGACAAACAACGCCACTTAGGCCGTGTTTGCTTTCCAATAAGAATAGTTAGCTCTCTGCTTTGTTTGATGGTCTATTATGGTCGTGGGAATGCCCATGGAGCTCTCTATTAAACTGCTATGATTAAAGAGTATAAATAAGGTGAGATGTAGGCGTACTTCCATCTATTGTTTTAGGCTGGGCTCAACAGGAATGTTCTCACGGCATTAGCCTCTAATTTGGAATGCGTGATCTTTTGAAACCCTAATAGCTTTGTTTGGTTTGTGAATGAAACGTTAAGCCCGATAAAAACGACTTTGATAAAGAATTTTAATTAAAATTAATTGCGCTATGTTGATAAGGAACATTTTGCAACCGCACTATGTTTATCCTTATAAAAAAGTAAACCGCTCTCATACTAACGTTGGATATAGCTACATAATTAACGTTCATACTTTTTTTAATCAGAGCTTACTATTAATATATTTTATGACTAGCTGGAGCTTGGAACTAATTATAATGGAATTGCATTTGTTTCTCTCTTTTCTTGATTAAACACTGTACATGGTGCATCACATACAACAACTAATGCTATCGCTAATTTTCTTTTTGTGTAGTTAGAGAGATAACCACTATTGTTTTAGCGTTTGTCTAGATTTACCAATTCCCACGTTTTATTTTATAGCCAATACGCAACACAATAGGCAGTGAGTGCATCGCTACACGTTACCTATTTGAAATAATGTAAACTATAAAATCTATTCAATTTTATTGAAACTATCCGAACTGTTACAATCCAATATCGAAGCCAATAACCAGAACTGAATTAAACCATGGAAGCACCTGCCCTATAAGTAGAAATCGTGGGCAGATACCACACGCATTCACTTTAATGTTCTCATCATTCTCACATTTGCTGCAAAGCTATATTATATGAGTGCCCAGTACAACCGCACACACCGCCGATTCATTCATAGAGCAGAACCGGTTTCGTCAGAACACGTTTGGACTTGCATCAATGCTCATGGGAACCTTAATACAGTAAGTATGTGTTTAATGCTATTAATACTATCCATTCAACAATGGGGCAATAGAAATTCGGGGCCAACGCCGCGGTGCGTGGGCTGCAGTTTAATGAGCAACTAGAAGGCTTGAAAGTTATCGAATGCTTTTTATAGACAGTAAAACATGATGTACTAAAAGGGCAGCGATAATAAATGTGATGATCAGATAGTGAATAACATATATTTCGTTCAATGGACTACCGAACTTTTGGTTCAATAAACTAGGCAGTATTTCAAAATTATTTTCACCGCTAATGTAATTTTGTTATTTTCATTTCACTATGTGTATAGTTATCAATGAAGTAAGCTTGTATGTTATGTATTTTACTTTCACCAATCAGCTAGATTGCCTTACCTAAACCTTATTTCAAGATTTAGAAGTAATACATAAGTGTCTCTCTTTTCTCTCCTCTATTTTCCTTATCCTGTAATAACAACCGATTTGATATTGTAATGAACATATTACAAATAACTAAAAAGTTTCCAGGTAACATATTTAATAAAAAAATAACTTTGTTGGCCTAGATAATTCCATAAAGGCTTACTCTTCTTTACCTAATACAAAGAGGCAACCTGAATCAACCCAAACCGAATCAAAAGTGTGTCATTATACGTAATTTTGGGATCAGGGCATTTGCGTCTAAAGTTCGTTAATTTCGTAAATTTGTTAATTCCTAATGACCAAACGCAAATCAATGGGTTAGGCGAGCGCACCACCATCCATTAAAACTCCACCGGAAACCACATGGAGGCAAATTGCTAATGCGATCTATTTATGGATTCGCGTCTGGCATCAAATGTGACTCATAATTGGTACACTGTAACGAAATGCTCTTATCTACGTAGACACTCGCGATCTGATTTCGTTTTCATGACTAGACATGTCTATATTGGTTGATATGGTGAAAAATATTACGAAATTATACTTACCTGATAACAAAACTCTATGTAACTCTTTTTTGAACTTCATTTAAATGACCTTTAAGACGCCACAGCATCCTTATTTGCTCCCTAATATTCGTCAGCTAGGTTGAATATTAACTTAAACATATGTACAACGTATGTTCACGTCCTTTATATGACAGAATCTCGGAGACTTTATATCTCCTTGGTCACGTTTAGTGTTCTTCCTCTAGCAGCACTGTAACTTTTACATGCTCATCTCTACAGCAGCCGTTCATTTGAACTTCACAGTGGAGAAAGATCCCAGACAGAGAAAGCGTTTGTACAAAAACCTGACGGAAATGAGTGAACTCGTTACCGAAAAAGGTGTTACGAAACACGATAAAAGAGTCTAATCACCTCCCCCGACTGGGAAGCGAGGTAAGGCAATATCGGTTCTGGATCGATCGTTGGACGAGCAAAAAATACAGTCGTGACTCCGTAGCGAATGATCCATCCAGCGTGGCAGCTCTGCGCTTTCCAACTGGAAAAGGTTGGATGCGGCTAATTAAAGGCTGGCTTTGTGAGAACGGTTGGGAGCTGCCCGTGTTTTTAATATACTGGCGTTGCTAAGGGATCCGGGATTCCCTTTTTGGTGATACCTTTACTGGGGTAGCTAAGGATACATGGCTGAAATCATGGGGTTTTAAAGAGTATAAGTATTATAAAGGCGTTGAATAACTGGCAAAAGTAGTAGTCAATACCTTCCAAACAACAAGACTTATATATAGATATTCTTCGGGAATTATGAATTATGTTAAATGTTATCCTACTTTCAGCGACAAACCATCATTACCTCTTGAACCCAATATTATTTTCAAATTTCCTGTCTACACTACAACATTGTAGCCATAACATATGTTCATATATGTAGGAATACATAACATGATTTATTTCCTAAGCTTGAGCGACATTAAGGTCAAACGTGTGAGTTGCTAGGGCCACATTTAGCTATGACAGAAGCAGCTCCCAAGCCGAACCTACCTAGTGAAATAGCCCATACTGTTCTAGATATTACCGACAGACAAAACACGAGTCATTGTACCCTAATGGCGCCCGTATCGTCATAGCGAACTAATAAAACTCTACGACGTCTTCCACAAAAGGCTAATCTCATAAAGAATGGATTTCACGCTTTCTGCTCACAAAATATACATTGAGACACGATAACGACTTTCGCAGATTGTCTTAAATTACGAGCTCTTGTCACATCGCTAATTTTCTTGTTCCGACGTTCTGTCGAATTGTTTTCGCTCTCCAATTATCGTGTCATGCTTTTTGTGTGTATGACCTGGTTCCCAAATCAGTTTTGCTTGACTTAGTATTCAATTCTTCGTGACTAGTTTATACAATTATATTTTATTACTATTTTACTATATAGTAAGCGTGTATGGATCAGTTCTTTTAGAGAATAATTCGGATATGCAAGGACTCTGGTTTGATTTCCATCAAATAAGTACCTATGTATATGACACTCTTTGAATTTCCATCTACAGTTACCCAATTTGGTTGCGTAATATTTCAATTTTGCGGTAAGAGAAAACACCGTGAGTAAACTTACCTATTCTTCAACAACGGCAATAGACAGTAGTTTTTATAAAGATATAAAGAAATGATATATTCGAGTGATGGGAGTGACCGTGTTTTGTTGTGTACTCTTGGGGAGGCCTACGTTCATCAGTGGACTAACATTGGCTGATTGATTGATACAAAAAATCTCCCCGTAAAGAATCTCGTGAATGGTGTACGCAATCTTTAAGGTTATACCTAAAGCGGTCCTGTAAAGAAAAACAGTCGTGACCATCTATATTAAATTATATTGTACTCAACAAATAGACGTAAATTTCAAGGTTACGTTTCCGGCACAAATCAATTCCAACTAGATCAACATTAAGCAAATTAAAAAGTGGTTACATTCGTTAATGCAATTAAAAAGTTGTTAGAACGAAATAATTTATGAAATGTACTTACTAATGACACGCTTTCTACGGAGCTGTCCAACGTACTAATTATCCCGAAGTGATGGGAACATGACCTTTTGTTTTATGTTGCGCTGACCGGGAACACGAAGAATATTCCAAATGAAAGGGCCGATCTAATTATCAGACTAATAACTGATGTGTGCGCGGAATAAGGACTTCAAAGGACAAACGGCTTTCTCTTTCAAAGGCACGTGTAGTCGTTTTATTAAATAAACACCAGGAATAGAGTGGAATAAATGAGTGTTAACCTGTGACACTTTAAGGTAAGGTTGTGAGGTGAAGTACATATTAGAAAGGTTCTGAGTTGTTTTATCAGAAGAACATTTGTTTTTTTGTATTTTTTTTTACTTTATATGTGCAAAGAAATGTATCAGTTTCATACAATAAGCTGCTTAGTAGTTTTTCACTACTTGTCACATTGGTACTATTGAAAACAGGGGACATTTAGCCTTCACAAGAGAATATAGCCAAGGTTTATTGGGTACTGGTTAGAACCAGATTCATGTCTATTTCGAAGGTGTGGGAGAGTACATATATTACGTGTTTAAAGGTTTATCTTTATTACATATGATTGAAATCTGTTCTTGAAGTGACTAGGAAAACCCATATCCGCAAATCTTTATATGTTTTTCAAATTATATATTATTATGGGGCATTTGCTGCAATATTCATTTTTACCCTTTCGAAGAAACTAAGGCTCATAAAATTTATTGCCTACATCCGAACAGTATACAATATGTATTATTAGCATAAGTACTTTATTTTATGAACACACTTTTATAGGGTACACGTTTTGTTTTATAGCTCGAAACCAGCGCGAAAATTACTAAACAGTAAGAGATTCAACAATAAATATCCAACGAAATGAGAACATAAAACAGCAGGTATTCTATTTGAAAATATTCATATGAACGGAAGCGGTGTAAATATTTTATCTCCAAATCGTTTTTTGTGAAGTTTTGAATATGTATTCGATTTATTTATCTTCATTCGAATGCGCTCTCGATTTTGTACTCGATGTTTAGCCTCGGGCGATGCGATAAATAATCGGGTCCTTTCATACCGACACTCGTTCACATCCCTTCAAGAAATACTACGAAGGAAAATAATGAAAATAAAACATATGGCTGTATTTTAAATGAAATGTAAAATAAAATCTTCATTTTCATATATAAGCGACGAGACCGTGTCATATTTAAAACTAACACATTACTCGTCTAAAACATATTATAGAAATAAGAGAACTATTTGTATCCACAATTCCAAAATCACGTTTTCCTAAGACGATATTCAATCACATTCAACATGATTTGGGCGTGATCATAATGCATAAATAAACAATACAATGAGGGAGTCGCGCTGACTCGAAACATGGGCTTATACTTTCACCATTGTTGCTTTGAACGACTGTTTCGAACTACATGTGCAAGAGAGATCTAGTAACTATGCTGTTAGGAGGGACTTATGGAAGAATTATGTCTTAGTATTCTTTCTAAAGGAAATACGCTACACGTGTTACGTTTTGTAAGGGGTTTGTATAACATAAGCCAGTTTTTTGTTTTTGTTTAAATAATGTGTGACTTGTAGAGTCAAAATCGGTAATGTATAATTTTAGGTCAATAAATTAAATAAATAAATAAAAAAAGTCACTTTATACACGGCAACACAAAATAACAACAATTTGATGGAGAAATGGGGGCTATGGTATTTAGTTTTATAAAGTTTAAATTCAATATGTCAATATGAAGAGTCAATGTGACAATAAGTTTATTTAGAAAGTATTGATATATTTTTGTATACCTAGTAGGTAGTTCAGGCCAAATATAACAGTCCATAAGATAAAAGAGATAGTCTTTGAACACACAAATATTAATTACATATACATGTACATACCTCACTACCAACTTAATCGTATTCGGAGCCGTCCTCTAGTGATTACCATAGCAGACCCGATTAATAAATCGATTCATCATTTAATCGAATCAAATCCCTTTGAGTGCGGTTGCGGATTCACATCGGAAATAATGAATAGGTGTATCCCGTTACATCTTCTAATTGTGCAGGTTACATTAATTATACTACACTATACCGAAATCTGAATTATTGGGTTAGAAACGTGTTACCGATATTCGGTATAAATGACATCGTAACCGCGATATGTATGTCAAAGGTAATCGCGGAGACATTAGGTATTCCAGGTCTCTCTCTCTAAAAGAATGAATTAATTTTAATTCTTAACTCATATACGCGTCTCAAATTTAATTCAAGTTTCTGTAGTTTTTAATTCCTCGGACAAATATAATAAAAATATGTTATATTATGACTCCTTGGTATACAAACTTTGCCCAATATATACATATTATCATCTCAACACCTCAGCAAGTATAATCGTAGAGGGGTAGGCGGAGATCACAGATCCCCATCTGACCCGATACTGATAAATCACTTTCGGTACATTTACACTCATACACCTCTTCATACACACTCATATATAAATATGTAGTTGGATATAATGACACAAGAAATAAAGGGACAGTTTAACAAGTAAATTGTCAAAAATGCAATCCTTTTTATATCCTGTTGAAAAAGTAAAAGTGTATCCGTGTCTCGAGATATAAATTTTCAAGGATAGTGTAGTCACGCTTGGTATTTTAACGATACGGATGCAAATATAGAGTTGTCTTTGCGACGTCCGGTTGCATTTGAACCAAACGTCTTAATGGACACTATGGCATGTGATAGACGATTCATTTAAAGAGGTAATACGACAACAATTGTAACAAGTACAATGTTACTAGACTATCAAATGTCTCACAGCCATAGTAAATCAAGAGATTCAGAAGTTCTCCCATACTAGTCTGGGATGTACTATGTATTAGACCGTAAATAGAATACTAGCTAGCTGTCCTTTTATCCAGCATGTCGTAGAAAGTGACTGAGGGACTAGAAGTACATGGAATTGTGTGATGAACTAGCAACTTGTCACCAATGTTCCATTATGACATCACAACGTCAAAATACAGGCCCTATACGAGATATTATATGTCCGAGTTATACTTGAATGTATTAGTAGTTTGACAACTGTGGATATATAACCTCGAAGTTTTGTTTAATATACAGCTTAGGCTTAACATAATTTTAAATAATTCTGAAATCACCAGTGATTTTTATTTAAAACAACCAACCCTTAACAGCCAGAATTACTCTAAAAATTTTATACAACCTAAATTACTCAAGATTCTTAACCTTTCTTAACACTAAAATACTTGAAAAATGGCGGATAATTACCTTTTACTCTAGTCCCTGATCGTTGAGAAATTCAATCAAGATAAAACTTTCGTTGTGGACAAAACAAGTGACAATCTCGCCATCGCAGTTGGCGGCAACGAGGTGACGCTAATGACCCGCGCTTATCACTGAATCGATACGAAATTAATCGATTCTGGCACGTTTAAGTTGTCGATACAATACACTTAAAGGGTTGGATTTAGGTTCTTAAGGACGCGGGGTAAGGTCACAGGGGTAATTGTAGTAAATGATGAGGTAGTATTAAAAGCGTCTAGAGGTACTCTGTGTTGTAAAAATAGGGCCAACTAGCTGCCGTTCTTCCAGGCATATAGTAGCAGGCGGTAAAAAGACTAGGGGTAAATTGAATCTATTAGGCGATGTCCTAGCAACCTGAGATCAAAGCATCATATAAAATCACAACCCATTCATGCTAAACAGTGACCTAATAGATAAATGATGTCTCCAAGGTTCAGTTCACTCCAAAAGGCATTAAAGAACGTGAATGTATGCATAAGGTAGTATTGAACGAAATGTGGTAAATGTGTATGGAACTAAGTGTTCGGCGGTAGGTTTTGAGTTTCATCTCAAGCCAGAACTTGTAACTACAGAAAGAATAGAGTTCTTCCAATTTACTTTTTCACTACTTGTGAAGAACGTCACTTCTTAGGTGAGCGAAAACATCGTGAGAAAACTGACTATTCTTCGGAATAAGCAATAGATTGCACTCACAAGCGGTACAATGCCTGTTACTTTGGCAACCTCAAAATCCACTACTAATACTAGCCATGCCATAAAAATCCCATTCTTTTTAGCATTTTCAGTACTTTTTAGCTTGCTAGTAATGATTTTTAAAAATAAAATGGGTTTATTGAGTTCATAAATTACTAATCAAACACACAATCATCTGCCCGACCCACCAGAAACAAGAATCGTGAAGCCTATCTTATTCTATGTATCTCTATCGATCAAACAAAACAAAGGAAGTTCTGATAAACATTACTGAATTACCAAACACACTTATGTATAGACATTGTCTTTATCCAAACAACATTGTTTCACGTCATAAAGGCATGCCGCATTGCATGTTACTTCCGTGTCCAATGAATTGTATGGAGTGTTAGACAACACTATAGGCTGCGGCAGACGATTATAGAGCCTTCCTTATATGTACTTAGGTATTGCATGGTTATGGTAAAGGAATGAATTGATTTATTAATAGTTTATTAATAAATAGAGATAAATATCCTTCATATCCATCTTTTTTGTCGCATTGTTGATGATGTAAAAAGATGGCTGGAATTAGTGTGGTATATGACTGTATTTTTATTTTTATGTTTGTTTGATAACAAAAATGCGTTTCTTTTCAAAAGCTTTTTAGTTTGAAAGCTTAGCTACACTATCGGGTCCTAATATTTCAACACGACAATGGTTTTACTAAATATTAAACTTAAAACAGCAATGAATATGCGAAGTCTGAAATTGATTAAAATATAGTATCAAAATATTAACTGGCCATTGAACTTACTTTTCATCAGAAAGCTCACACAATAACACAATACCTGACATGTTTATAATGATAAATAATTTTTCATAAACTGACACTGTGTCTTATTTTCTCAAAGAATATTAGTGATTTACTAATATTATTATGACGTCATACATGCCATACTGCCACTACAACGTTCAGTATCCCACAGTACAGGCGATCGCATATTGTACGTGAATTTAAACGCTTCGCCAAACACCAACAACGCATAGCAAGTGATTAAGGCGATTACACTTGCACAATGTTGTGTTTCATAATGTCGGGGCTTGTCTGTGATACTGATTAATGCACGTTTCAGGTGCATTCAGAAATTAGGTGCATCATCATACAGTTCATGGGAATAATCCACTAAGAGATGGATATAAGTTTGTAGTGTAATTTTACGTTTGTATGTAAAGTTTACTGTATAAGGATTAACAATTATTATAATTATGATAATACACTCGCCTATACTAAACACCTATGTTATACTAACAATATTACCCAAAGAAATATTAGTACATTGGTGATACGTTAATGTCTTGGTGAATGTGAAAATTGACAAGAATTTTAATGATTCGTAGTTTTGATTTTCTTTTCATCATGACTTCGCATTACTATATGATATTATACGATATTATCTCAGAGTACAGAATATTTACGAAACTTCAATTTAACAATGCACCTCGTATTCCACAATTTCACAGATAGCGCAAACCTCTGACTACCCACGAATAGCAGTTAGAAGCCAGCGATGTCGTTCCTCCAAGAAAATACGAGTAAAAAGGTTCCTTTACTAGATTCTTCAAAGCAAATTTATAGCGGTATCCCCATTGAAATCAGATAAGAATGTTATAAATCCCGAAAGAGTGGAAATGAAAAAGCTCACTCGGAGTAATTTAGTGACTCTTTCGCAGCCATTGCGGAGAGGAAAGCTCGCGTCACAATCAAGCGTTGCGGCTTAAGATTCAATTCAATATCGCTCGCAGTTCGCTACAGTTTTCTGAGGAATGTTTTCTATGAACATGTACACGTCATGACTATGCTTTGAAGGAAGTTAAGCGTGTCCGTCTCTGCAATTTAGGAGTAAGTCATTTTTATTAGTAAAAGAAAGATTTTTTATATATTCTGAAAAACTCATCATTCAGGTTAGGTTAGTCGCATAAATTTTAACGTAAAGTTTCCGGTTCGGTCTATGGAATTCATAACATTTTCGTTTGATTTCCAATCGGTTGATTGGGTGTGTGCAACTTTCTAGTAAATGTTCAATAATACCTTACATAAGTCTCACATGTGACGGTCAGGGAAAATCATTCAGTGCCTCATACCTAACATACCTTTGAAATTTCGGAAACATGCACTCAGGTCTCTGACTACCCCGCCACAATAAAAAAGGAGAGTCTATACACAAGTAACGAAGCGTATGTTTTGTTAAGTCAGTTCAAAAAATAGTACTGTACTTACTAAAATATCTTTAAAAACACTATTCAATTTGCCAATGTCTACAAAATGGATAGGCTAGAAAGACTCTAGAAGCTTCCACTAAATAAAAACACTTATCCTAGATTGTATTATATTAGAAGACCGATCCGACCTCGTCGTCAGGTCTTGTGGTAATCCGGAGATCGCCTTATCGCTGCCCACTGGTCTCGGCTCCTCCTAACACCAATTAGCACTCACAGCGATGTCTTGGTGAGCCTTAGTCTTGGTAGCAAATGCTACGAGTATTTGTATACAAATAAATAGTGTACTGAATAATATTGTGTAATATTGAAGTAAGTTTGTGTAAGTTAGTCAAATTTTATGCAATGACAGTGTTTTAGTGAAATTAAAAGATGAAAATGATTGTAAAGGCGAATTAGATTCGTAAATGTGAAAACCAATAGTGTAGTTTATTTCTTAATAGCTAATTATGTTCCTTAATTTACTATTACTTGAAGCGTTTGTAGTGTAGTTTATTTTGATTATGTAGGTTTTCAAGATAACGGTAAACACAAGTTAGTATGGCCATTGCACCTATATATTGAGTCGATTAATACACTTTCACTATACACTCAATACCTAACATAATTAGTGATAGGAAAGGTAACTTATCAAAATAGGTACAAAAGCGAAGAAGCGAAAAGATTACTTGTTTGTTTGCAAAATATTTATCTGGTGACCCTAACCTCTAATATTAAAGAACGACTATGAACTTATACTTGCACGTTATATATTATAGCTGATACAGATTTAATTTGCATTAGGGAATACAATATTATTCTAAGATCTATGTAACATGAAATAAACAAAACCTTCTGTTGCGTTATCTATTGTGTGAGAATATTGAGATTAATAACCGTGAGATACTTTTAGAGATGATCCGCTAAGAGCATACACAAAACCTCTTTCGTCATATTTAGCGTAACGATATAAAAATTTTGCTGACCTGATTAGTGCAGGTTTGCTAATCCTCTGTTCAATGTAAAGCTTGCTTATATAATATAAAAAATATAAAGTAGGTGTTTCAACCGTTTGAATATTAAAAGTAATTATTAAAAAAATATAGCGATAAATACATACATTACTTCGAGAAAAACCGATAATATTTTTATTATATTACATTTTTTTACACGATTAGTCTTCACGATTCATATAACTAAGTATTGACTGTATAAGTATTCTTCTTCCTTTCTACACAGAGATTTTGTTCCTGGCAGAAACTACTACTGTGCTGAAAAAAACATACCTAAGCTCAATTCAAAGATGCTGTTGAGCTTAGAAAATCGTACTAAGTCCAATAATACAACCCAGAACGCCCTTTGAGGCAATTAAGGACTACAGGGAGCAATAATGTCAGTGACTTTAGCGTGAGATAACCTAATAAGCATGATACGTGCGCTTGCAAAGTGTATCAAGGGTCATGACCCATTGCGCTGCAAATGCGTTCTACTCATAAATAGTTAACACGTGATTCTGTAAAAGGGTGATAAAGTATGTATAACCCTTGCTAGACTGGAACTTGATAGAATATAACTAGCTATCATTCTTTCCAACAGTAGAAATGGCTATTGAGCGGTGAGCTAGCAACCTGTTACTTATATACCAGATATATGCTATTAAAAGTGTTGGCATAAACTTCGCATCCCATGCCCAACAATCTCAGCACATGACTTTGACTATGTACTATCCATTAGTCTCTACTAACAATCTTGTATTTATAGGGATTTCTAAACTGATCTTTATTTTAACTCTTTTCTCTTTTAATAATATGATAACAATACCTGTCTCAGACTAATAAGCTCATTAAAATGAGCAACATAATGATTGACCTGTTATTCTATAGTTCAATTTCCTCGTAAAAAAGGAACCTTTCTTCAAATTTATTTGGTAAAAATCTCAATCAAAGGCGGTCTCCGAACGTCATCCATTATTGAATCAAGCGACCCTTAAATTTTTCACCCCTTAAGAGGGCCACCCTGAATTATTGAGTCGTTCGAGAGGCAGTGAGTGACAAACGGAATGTTTTATTTCGTGGAAATATTATTCGGTTTCAAGGTTGCGCTTATTGAGGATTTCCTAATTGTGCCTTCATTTATTACTGCATTACAAAACGGTATAATTTGTTTTGATTAGTCCAAATAGAGTGGCGATTGGCAACCTACTACCTGTAAAAGGAAGGATAATAATACTCAAAACCTGTATATAAGGTAAGTACCTGTAAAACACATAAAATATGTACGTGTTCACTACCTGTCACTCTTGTGGATTTTATGTAGTTCTGAGTTTGAAAACATGTGACATAGCAAATAATATACATGTATGAATAAAATATGTAACAAAGCAACGAATATACATTTCTAAATATTGATGAATTTAGATGTTTTTTCCTTAAACTTTAATATTTCACTGACAAAATCAATAGGAAAAACACCGAAGTTCATTGAATTGCCGGCACGTCAAACATTGGCATTAGCACTTCTAAATGGATCATTTTATCTCCCACTCGCTGTATAATAGAAACATTGGCGGCAAATAATTTCGCTTTGTTATTCGAATATCTTTTCGCTAAACAAACAGCTTCTATTTCAAAATGTAACAAGTATTGATTTTAGTCCGAAACTCATCTCCACTAATCCTCGTTCCAAGTAATGAGGACGGAGGACTCTTCAGATTATTACTCCGCCATCCATCATCTGAGTAACAGATTTTTAATTGAACTTAATTTGATTTATATTGTTATTGAAATATTCATACGCCGTTCTATTTTGGTTCGGAGCTCATCAGGGTGCGGAAGACAATGATGGTTGTGATATGATAAAACTTTTGTACCAAATTTAACTGAGAGATATTTTAAAGCTCCAACTTTCTATAGGATCCTCGGAGATTATGGCGGCAAGGATATGCGGGAACCTAATTTTAGTCTCTTTTCATCACAATAATTTCCTCAAATTTTCATCATGAAATAACGAAGTAGATAATTTATAATGAATGTTATCACATATGCTTTATGCTCTTCCGAGGTCAACAGAGGCTTGAGCAACATAAACAAGCACATTTGTTTTATTTGGGTCACGTGAGCTTAGGGTGGCTAAAGTGGCAACAGTTTCTGAGTCACTACGCAAAGTTACAGACGCGGCACTTATGTAAATTACAGGCACATGTTATCTGAAAATTGTGGTTCATCAACCACTAACGAGCACGCAAACATTATAATTGGTCTTGTGAAATCACTAAAACATAACTATGTTTACGAGCAGACAATAGCTCGTGTAATACAACACGTAACAGACATTTGTCACACAAATTGGTCTGGGAGGAATTCAAATCTGTGACTTTGGAAGTACGGACTATATGTGTAATGTAATATGTATGTAGTTTGTTATGTGTAATTATTGTACGAACTTGGTGCGTACACCAATTGTATTTACACCTATTGATGAACTGTTGTCAAAAGTTTGTTTCGTAGGTGTTATTGTAAAGTTATTGATTTTAAATCGGAGCTCTTAGTTGGGAAGCCATGCAAATGTTTTGAAGGTTCAAATGTTTGCAGTTTTTGTTGACGTTTGTATCCCTAATAATTAGCGATACGTCCTTAATCAGTATATCTGTAAAAGGTGATATATGAACGGAAACATCTTCTGCAAACCCTTGCATTCTTCTTCTTACGTGATACCAAAAAAAAAGTAAGTTTCCTTATTATACTCAAATCATAAACATTGAGCTTACAAATCTACACAGATATAGTATAAATATAATATTTAAAATTAACCATCCCTGCCATCTAGGGGACATAGGACCTTAATGAATAATAATGAATGATAGCTACCTAATACCCAAACTGTTGTATCTGTTTTATGAGTTAGCGATAAACATCAGGCTTAACTACTTTATTCTCAGTCTTTTAATAATACAAACACTAAGGGTTTGTCACTCACGTAAAGTAAAGTGTACGAAAATATGTGTCATTTAGAATTGTATGTAACAGGGTTCTCTTGAAGCTTAGTTGGGGTTTCAAGCGCAGCGTACAAGAAGCGCTACCAATCAATTATTACACTTGATGAAAACGCTGTATCAAAACAAGGTTAAATGTAATCAGAACTTTTCATCGCGGGGGGCGTGTCTCACCGTACAGGTCGTGTCGGAATGGAAAGGGGAAAGTTAGCGATGCTCTTTGCGTGCTAATGGCGACGTGTTTCTAGAAATATCTATTTCGAAATGCCCTGTAATGTGCCTGAATGCATTTTCAGGAATTTGAGCTTCCTTTTCTAGAAATAAGTGTGGGTAAAGGTGATAATGAGGTGAGTCCGTATTAATGTTTATGACATAATCGACTTAGTGAAATGGGTGGTGTTATATGGAAGTAAAAAAAACAGCTGAATGTGTGTCTAAGGTAAGGTAAGCGAGGTGTTTTGCCAGAATGCGGGAACAACGTGGATCCTTGAGCACTGTTTATTCCTCTATAGGACATAATATATTAGTCTATAGGACATATATTTAAGAGAAATATAAAGCATTAATCACAAATAATTACATATGTACATATAATTATTATGTCAGGTATGAGACCGAAACCTTTTCATGCTATTCAGGTAAGTTTAAGTTTACTAAATACTTTAAACCCACTTTTTACCAAAGGGTACTCTACATGTAAAGTGGTAGCCTGGTTGCCGTATACATACGCTAACCACCTATTCCGATTAATAGGGTACAAGTGTCTCCCAGTATTTTCCTTAGCGTACAGCTGATCCATTTCGCAATTGATTTCAAAAAGGTACATAAAAATTTAGAAATTTTCATTACATTACTAAGCGTTAGTTGGGGACTGAACTAGTAAAATCGATTATTTTCCTACACATTAGCTATATACCTGACTATAAGATACAAAATATTTCCTTATATTTCCTGTATATATTATAGATATTGACCAAATTTTTTCATTAGGTTAACAATTACTTTGCCCAAATTACTTAAAATTTTATCAATGAGTCATAAATTCCTAATATAGATTGATTACAAACAAGATAGGCTAATTAATAAAATTAATCATGTTTTAAGTCCATCCTGTAGAAGAAAAGTTAACAAAGAAATGCGACCTAAATGAATTTAGTCTTTTTTTACTTTTAAAACTCTCAAGGACAAAACCCCGTGTTACGTAGTTAACTGGTCACTCTCGATTATTTTGACATGGCAACCCCCTGCATCGAAATTCTTTTGGGGTAAAAATGCTGTAACACGCACTTCCGTCACTCCATTTTTATTTAAAATAGTATTTTTGTGCCTTTTTTAGGTTAAGGGAAACACGATCGATAAAATGTGACCGTAAAATACTTGTAGGAAACAACACATGGCTAATTAACGATCCTAAATTTATTGCTTATTTTTTATTACGCTACAGAAAGTTTCTGGAACGAAACTTAAATATAGAACGCACTAAAGTGAATTCCACACGATATGTTTTATGTAAACACATATATTTAGTTCTGAAATAAATTCTGGTGGTAAGAATCAAAGAATATTTATTACGGATTCGCACCATAAATTCCATTAACCTCTTATCCCTTACTCACCTCTACCAACTAGCCAAGAAATAAGTTAGAGACTAGTATTGTTGCATATAAATGGATAATTTCTTGTGATAAATGTAGTGTGATTTGTCTATTTTTGATAAATGTAGTGTGATTTGTCTATTTTTAAATTCTCCATTCGTAATTTAAAGCTGCTATGACTCTTTTAAGACCGATATGAACAATGTATTTAGGGATCCTAATTATTTAATTCGTCTACTGTAAGCCACTCACATGTTTCTGACAGCATCGCGACAAATACCTACATTGAGACTTTTCCATATAATAATATTTTTGTTACTTTAAATTTCAATGAAGTTGAATGTTCATTGTAATTATTAGTTCCATTGATTAGAGTAATCTTTTGAAGCTTCATTCGATTATATATTTATTTATTTACACGAGGAAGTTTCCTACCAAGAATACTTATAATCAATAACAATAACAATCGATGTCCTCCCGGCCTCGCCTCAATATTTGATTAAGAGAAAGTTCAATAAAACCCGGCAAGTCACGGCAAACCGAACAACTTAGGAAATTAATATTTCATTATCAATAAATAAATTCCCCAATAGGAAAAGGCATTTACATATTTCATGACAGTTATTATCTTTCGAGGACATTTTTTCGAATCAATGATAAACACTCTTTAAGCAAACACGCGACGGGAAGGCGCTTTTGTTGTAAAGACTCCAATAAATTGAACTTCATTTGCGTCCACTGTTGCTAGTTCATTTCCATTTAAATACGTATTTTTACTCGTGGTCTCCATTGTTTTGTTGTTAAACGGTGTTTATTCTACCTACTTTCAAATAGAAAATGAGACCTTTGAATGAAAATGAACGCAATTACAGCACTAGTTTTTGTTAAGTATCAAAAGCGCTCGAGTTCTGCTTTTTGCATTTAAATATGTGTATTTAATGATATTATATTCTTCATTTTGAAAAGCTGTTAATACATGGGTTAATTTCCAACTAAACTTTTATAGCTTAACCGTCCGAGAAATACTGGTAAGGATTCTTAGAAAACTATATATTATCTGTCTATGTAGATTACTTTGTGATCTCGTGTAATCGAATTTAGTATAATAATTTACTTAAATTTTCCATGATAAATTCGTCAAAAATAAACCTTACAAAATAAAGAGAGCTGTTTAATAATCAACCACCCAGCTAAATGGAACTCGTTTAGATTTAAATCAATTTTTATGACGTAAAAACGGATTCTAAAGCTAGCTTTGAAAGTTGAATTTAATTTTATTGTTTAGGCGCGGCCAATGTTGCCCCAGTGAACGCCCATACGGCCGATAATAAATTAGGGTTAATCCCCGTTTAAATCGTCCGTTTTCGCATATTTACTGTATGGTTTTGTGACGAAATTATACTGAGGGTTCATTTAAAAAAGGAATTTATGAACATACTCTTCTATTACAATGGTGCAATTGAATAAGTGAGAGTGTTGTATAACAAAGACTGCGTATCTTTTAAACCTTAATTTACTTTACTATAAAGGGTAGTCAGAGGCGTGAGTGACTAACTGAACGCCAACGTCACTTTGTACTCAAGGAGACAGTCTACTTCAAGTAAATAGATCGTAATTTTTAATTGATAGTGTTGTGAATCACCTTTTTTTTAGATTAAATTTAGTAACCTAATTGCAACTTTAATCAAAGCCCATAGGAAAGTTCTACCCTAACCCTCTGAATGCCCTAAAGAAAACAACAGTCCCGATAATCTCACATTCGAAACACGCAAACGAACTCACGTTACTTATGTAATTAAAACATCAGTTGAAAATTGACCCTGAAAGCGTTTTGCGTACCAGCGCCTCGTTAAACTTTGATTAATCAACATCAATTGTGCCGGGAACAAATTAAATCATCCGTTGCTTACACGTGAAATGTGCGATCAAAGCCTCTGACGGATGAATGGAGGCTTCGAAAATGGTGAACGACGACCACGAAACTTCAAATACGTCTCTTTATACAGGCACTATCTGTATAGCGTAATAATCGTGACATTTACGAATTAAGTACATATGTGTACTAAGTAGGTGTGTACTATTGTAGGGCAAATTGGTATGAGTAGCTAATAGTTTTTCTGTATTGTGTGAAGCTATGCAAAAATAAACAATGTTCGATCACGTTAAAGCATTCGAGGTGTACTCGTAGTAAAATAAATATTGCAGAAATTTAAGAAATATTTTTATTATAGTACCATATTATTAAATTATATAGTTAGGGATACCTACGTTGTCCAAATGTAAATACTCGAAGTCCAAGTAAAAAGTCGTAAGTAAATAAATATTGAATCCTAACTATGAACTCACATTTTACATACAATTAGGTATATTTATACAAGAATTGTTAAAGTTGTTCTAAACAGACAGCTTATTAACACACCTTTGTTTGAAAGTAAAAGAATCATGAAAATATCTCTAGATATAAATCTTCCACTGTATTTTTCCTTTCACTTAGTCCAGGTACTTACTTTTGTTGGAAATTGAATACCTTATTCTATCTAGGTTTTGACAAATATTTTTGTATAGATACCACTAAAATACAATTTGTAAATATTTTGTCTAATTAAAACAAATTATCGAGACCAAGGCAAGAAAAAGTGATAAGTAGGTATGATTGTACAGAAACAAACTGTAATAAAGAATTATTTTTAATGATGTGTAATATTACAATAAAAAAATTAATACAAAAATAATACGATATAAATATATTCACACTCTTTATTTCTGTTCGCGATGGATAGAGCCTCAGAAACGTTATAGCATACGCACATTATGCATCACCTAATAGATACCATTAACCCATATTCCCTTTATCGCCTCTTACAACGTACCGGGATGAAAATCTGCTAGTTAGAATTCATCGAGTTCGTATATTTACGTTCCAGTAACTTAACTTCTATAATAATATTTTATATTTATATAACAAAGTAATAAATTAAATGTACATCTAGTAAATACGACTTATTATTATACTAGTCTATCATGATAAAAATTTGACGGATTTATTCAAATTCAAAAAAAAAGTTCAATATAAGTACAGTATTAGTACATTCATTCAACGTCAAAATACGAGTATATTGAGCGGCACTGGTTGTTTTAGTCTACCGTTCTTAAATGTACGAGTTTAAGGGAACTGTTTCACATGGCGTTTTGAGGACGATAGCACAGAACGAAGGGGCCGATCCCCCATGAGATAGTTTGATTAAATGAGGGTAGGTTGTGGTGGTCACTGGCGGCCCTAAAACGTAGTAATTGGTTAGCGCTATGTTTCAGTGTGATTCTATATGAAGAGTATACTATGAAAAGGTAATATAACTATATGCATAGTAGTGTAAAAAGACACGTAAAGTAATGTAAAAATAAAGAGTATACATGAAAAAAGAACCTCTAGAATTTACACGGTTAAAAAACTGACACAGTTAAAAATTGTGCTTGTATTTTAAGTTACCTTAAATGATTAAGTCAAAGAATTATTCAGTTAATAGTTAGTAGTAAATTAACAAAGATAAAAACATTATAACCAAACCTGCTTTATTATATCAAGATTTTTACAACCGCTATTTCCTTCCATAATAGTAGTAACTTAAAGACAATGCTGTCTTATTAAGGTACTATTAAGCTACCTAAGTAGGGGTTGAATTATATAATTATAAATGCAACGATTTCTGTCGGAAATCCTATTCAACTGTAAACAGACTACTTGGCAAGGCATAGTTAACTTAATCCAGGCTTGGCTTACATGAATAACTAACTAACTAGGCAATCGAGCAATCTACATCAAATCGAAAATGGGGCAGACCAAGAGACCAGTTTTTTAAATCTGTTTTCAACGTGGCACGCGATTTTATTTTCGTATGTGAACTTTTAGAAAATTCAGTTACGAATGTATTTTCTATTCACGGTTGAATTTCATTCTGGTTCATTAAAGTTAAACTTGTTCACTGCTCGAGGTTTTACGTACGGCTTTCGTGTACCTACTCTTGTTGAATACATGGATGGACATATGTCATACGTTTACACGTAAACGTACATTCTAGTAAAGAATACACCTTAGAGAAATGTATGTGATCTATACGACGTTGCACTTACCGCTCGATGTATGCCAACTTTTTGGTGTAATATGGATTATTAGAAAAAAAAGGTATTTGTAACAAAGACGATGTGTACTATAGAAACAGCAATTACTTAATTGTATCGTACAATTATAATAAAAAATTATCTGTAATTTTGGTTTTATTTTTAACAATATTTATTGAATGTGCAATACTTTAGTTAGGTGCTCTTAATAAACAACGTCTTTTTGTCTATGGCTCTAGTTATATAATATATTTCTTTGTTTCTGCAACCTAGCAACGGTTTCGTCCCGTTAAGCCAGGGTGCATTTGAAGAAAGCTGTTCCCCAAATATATTGATTTTTGTTTCAATTCACGAGGGTTGTATGCTGGGGTGAATGTCCCCAGTCATTGCAGATTTACCCTGCTACATGAGGGTGCCACCTAATGGAGTGTTGGGATAAAAATATATGGGATTTCGAGAGTGATGGAGTAGTGTGGCTTTATAAATGAATTTTATTTGAACGAGCGTCGAGCTGAAATGCTAGTAATTTATAACGGAGCGCAGTTTTTATGTGGTTTTGATGCACAAAAAGCTGTAAAATTTACATTTTTGTTTCAGGATATCACCTTTATTTACATTAATAAATATAAAGGTTATTCAGCTTTATTGAAACTCTGCTTGTTCACATATTTTTGGCGTTTATTTGATCTACTTTTTGCTTGGTTATTCTTCCGATAATGTTATTTTAAGGTTTTGCTGAAGCACATGCTATTTTGTTATAAATTTATTACATGGCTGACGAATCATGTTCGTACACTTTTAACATTTCTCTCAATTCTTTAACTATGAAACAATGTTTAATAAATTAATGAATACAACTCATCCAGACTCATATTTCTCAAAGTTCACAGACAATCTTAAACAGCGCTGCATTTATTTCAAGCACACACAGCCCAACACAAAATTAATAAAACTTTCCAAGCCACTCCTAATTTTCATCAGGACAATTTGATTACATTTCAAACTCAAAAGCAGGCCGCACCAAGTTTGCTTAGCGGTCACAAATCCAGTCTGCTCATCAGTTTCGCGTTACCCACTTTACTCATCTTAATAAATAATTAGCCTGCAATCTCATTACTTTTCATTTAACTTGAGGGAATATCCTATTTCTTTGAGAAGTTGCGCCGCCGTCAAAGATTGATGATTGAAAACTCAAACAATATTAAAACTTGGTAAAGCTCCTAACGAGAACTGTAAGCTGCTAAAATAGTTACGATTCCGCTGGAGTTTTATAATGCTATTTTGTAAATGTTCTTACGCTGATGCCGTACTTATAAAATATAATATATTTAACTAAGATCTTTAGTTTTGAATTAATACGTGACAAACCGACGCTTTAAAGCATACATAAATAGAAATTTCTATTAATATGTTCTTATTACATCTTTAAGCGAATAACATCTTTCTTGATGTTGCACTATTTTAGAAATATATCAAACCTTAACTCATAAGCTTCAATTCCTTTAACAGAAACAAAATATTCAAATTTGTCACCCTTACTAAAGCAGGGTATCGTCCAAAAATACCCACCCAGTCCTTCATCAATTATGGAAAATTCATTTCGTACATCTTGATGAATCAGGCGTAGTCCTTTTATTTTTCACAAAGTTCCCCGAGACGTCTTTGTCGAAGTTGGTCCACTGTTCGCGGCCATTGAAGAAAAATAATCCGCAAACAACACTTTCATGTTTTTATCTTGCGCTTTTCCATAATTTCCTTTGTGACCAGCTAGCCTGCATAAAGTTTTTGACTTGAGCACAGATTAATGACCGTTGATCAAAGCTACATTTAATAATGTATTTAGACGAAAAATAATTACAGTTGCTTGACGAGTTTTTTAATTATAAAATCGATAAAGAGTTTCTTTGTTTTGAAGATATTACTATGAACTTAAATGATGAAATTTTATACGATCTCCAACATTAATCAATTGATATACTCGTATATACAACATTACCTTATTTTTTCGTATGAGCGCAAAAACTAACAAAAGTCCCACTCTCTCAAGAATTTGTACTAGTATATACTTTACCAGGATAACGAAGGAATACTAAGGAAACTATAAAATATGGAGGGTAAATGTGAATCTCCATGAGGAGGTAAGTGTATGAGTGACATAAAGTGAAAGTCGTTTGTTAGGATCGGGACAGATGTGCAGATCCGTGATCTCTGTCTACCCTTCTACAAGGAGTCGAACATGATGTGTATGTATATATGTAAATGTTAAACTGAAATCCATCATTCAATTACGTGGTATAATCCTTTCTTTTCGAAGTGCTACTCACAGTTTGTGTGTTTATAACTCTTTAGTGGTGTTTGGTCACATTAAAAACATTCATAAAATTCCAATGAAAGTTTCCTGTATTTAATATTCATTTCTACGTATTTAGCAGAAATGTAAAAGCGAATTATATTTCTACTGTGAGAGAAAACTAATATACACGTACATTTACACCGTAATACAGATTTTCCGTAATATTCCAGCGTAACAATCAGGAGCTTTACTAACAGCGGATTCACGGAAAGATTATCATTATACTAGCTAGAAATTCTCTATTGAAACTATTCTCTATCAGTTTCATGAATAACGGTTCCTATTGATATACATTTATGTGAATTACATATTATTTATAGCATTTCTCCTTAAATACAACGAGCAATGGTCAATATAGATTTCCTAGAATTACATATTTATTACGTATAATATGTACTAAAGGATCCCAAAAAAGTTACTTCGTAACTACAAAGGTACAAACTTAAATATTACCAAATAGTCAGTACCCAACATGATGTATGGTGTGTCTATCGCTATTCACACACACACACACAAACTGACTATTAAATATCGAGAGAGATAGGTTTTCGCTATCTAGAGGGATAGAAATCGGTGATTAACATCAACTTTAAACAAATATTGACTTTATCGTTGATTAATAAATACAAATAGAAACAAAAATGTTCTACGCTTGTTGATTATTTTCATATCAAACAATAATGTAATTAGCGTCATTGTTGATTAATTTTGCAATGCTCATTATCATATAGCGCCAATAAAATCAATTAACTTGCAAATTTTATAGTACATTGTAAATTTGAATGGTTCTCTCTATTCAATAATTTTAACAATACGGTGCATAAATGAAATGATTTGATTTGAATTCATTTCAGTACGTAAAAATAACTTATGGGTCTTATACTTGGGCTCTCAGTAGAATGCTTGACGACGGATTTGTAAACTTATTCAATAAATTAACGAATAATATCATAACCCCGATAAGAATAATCAAGGTTTATTCTAAAGGAGTTAATATAATTCATGAAAACATGGCTCCACTCGTCCAGTACATGATTTTGGCAGAATTCTTCCTACCAAACCATTGACAGAACTTTAAAATCATAATAAATTAAAGCTATTTTGAATTTACCGAATTACTTCATAATAAGATTTCATCTCTTTTAATATAGACTTGTGATAAGAATATACTATATTTGCCTATACCAAATTATTAATCTAGTTTTGCGTCACCTCTTTGGAACGATTTACATACGTAAATATGGTTTATTTTACACATTAAAATGAATATGGTTTTCCTGCATTACTAATATCAAAGTTCATGACTCATTGAGGGCATTAACTAGGCTCTATGAAGGCGGTGAATTAAAAACACCATTTCTATTACCTTTTCTTAGAAGTTTTAATATAAAGCTTTACCTGGAAGTTCAGTGTGGTTGCGATTGCCTCGCCTATACCGTGAAAGTAAGCTGAGTAATCACTCTAGTACTGGTACGGGTCTGACACAAAATATATATATACTAGCGACCTGCTCCGGCTTCGCACTTCTGGCTATTCAATGGATGTTATTATACATATAAACCTTTCTCTTGAATCACTCTATCTATTAAAAAAACCGCATCAAAATCCGTTGCGTAGTTTCTAAGATTTAAGCATACAAAGGGATATAGGGACCAAAAGCGACTTTGTTTTATACTATGTAGTGATACACCCCTTAACAGGTAGGTATTTATAGACACATGATAGTACCATAGAGTCATCTGTCATAGTGATAGGTGATGCTCCTTGTTAGAGATCCCGCCATATACATTGGCAGTTGGGGGCGTCGCCACAGTCGCGTAATTCAGTGTTACCAGTAAACACGCCAAAACTAGCACTCACTGTGCCATACGGCTCGATACATTATAGGTTTCATTTGTAACGGTCTTTGGTTGCAGAGCTATAAACTCAAATAAAACAAATTAGTATATCAAAGTCAAAATATGTTTATTTAAAATAGGCCCTATCACAAGCTCTCTTGGAATGTTATCTTATGATCTAAGTATAAATTAAAAAAACTATTTCAAACATGGCACTGAGCATTGTCTTTACATATTTTTTACCGAGGTTAGATCAGCGGAGACCCTAGCTTGGAGAAGAACTAACAAGAAACTCCGGAAATCAAATTATTATAATCACCCTTAACAAACATAAAAATTACAAAGAGTGGGCAAAAAACACAACGCTGGTAATACTAAATTTACCTTTCATACAAAATAACACACAATTGCGGAAACGTCAAATTTAGTTCCAAGTTTGGCTACTGCCAGCTTATGTGGCGGGATCTCTATAGAGTCGCCGAATATGACGTATTCTGCACTGCAAGGTGGTTTTATCATTATGATTATTGAGGTTAGAAATTTCAACATCTTTACGATTATTATTATCTTTATTAACTTACTTCAATTTCTTTTCGGTTAACTGCTTAAGATGATTTCCGTTATTTCTATTAATATTTTTTCCAGATTGATAAATGAATTTTCACTGTTCAAAAGTTGCCACATAAAATCCCTAAGTATATTAACTAATATATTATCTAATCTAACATCTATTTAATCGATTATTATAAATGTATAGACCTTAATTATATACCTGATATTATATTACCATTTTTTTTATTTTATATAAAACAAGGCATGTGTTTATAGTTTTAATCCAAATTACAATACGGGCGTCCTTAAGGATGCTCGAGACGCTCATCGCATTACTCCAAAATGTTTTTCCCTTACGAGGGAACAGGGAAAAGGGAATGAAATTTATTTTATTGAATTCACTTCCTCGTGGAGAGCCCTTTAGCTGAAACATATTGCGTGTTTCCCTCATCAGAGAACGAAAGAAGCCTACATTACATTCTAAGTCACGACTCTAATCCATTTTGGTATAGACAGAAGTTTGAGCAGTTCTACACGATATTCTGTACTTCTAGAAAGGTGTACATACATACGTACATATATATTCACGTCTTTTAATCCCTTTCGAGGTGGATAGAACCTTAGACCACAGAACCTCCTCGGTTACTTTTTGGCATGAATATTGGGGCTATGATGTTACATGCAACATTGGTAATAGGTTATTAGTCCATCGCCCTATAGATTCCGATTTATCCTTAGTCCCTTATTCACCTGCTACGATATGCTGGGTATAACGGCAGCTAGTTACTGTTGTCAATGTCAAAATGTACTCTTCTTTCTTTAGTTAACATTCTTTTTACATCTCAGACTAGCACGGGCTTAAGTTAAAAGTGTATGAGATACTAATATAAAGTACCTAAAGGTCTATAACGTTGTAGATGACTAAGATATCAGATGAAACCGAAATATTTTATGGATAGGAATACTTCATATCAATGAATAATATGAATAAAGTATGTGACAGGTAGGTGTGTAAGATAAACAAAACTAATACGTCTACTATGAATCACTGATGAGAATAACATTAATCATAATTCACATATGGCTACGTAATGAGTCATCTTTATTTAAGTGGTAATGCAATTAACATTTATATGAATAACCAACGAGGATTGCAAAATATTATTATTTCACTTGTATGTAGAAAGATCTTATGCCATGCGTGAAATGAGTGGCTGGACACCAAATCAATCAAGATATTAATTCTTATCAGGTAATAGTATGTATACAGGAATTAAAAGGATGCAATTGCTGAAAAGTATTCGTATCATATAAAAGAATATATGTAGACTGGAACTAAAAAAATAATATAGAATGCCAATTAGAGATCAATAGTTTCGGTTAACGTCAAAAGAAATATTCTATATACATTTTTGTATAGTAAGCAATATATATACAGTATAAATAGCCTGTAATCCCTTTTAAAGTGTTGTGTTTGGAACCTGCAGTGTTTGGCCATTGGGAAACTTCATTATTTGGGTAAGAAATGAGACAGTTTTCCCTATTATTTTCCTGGGTAGACCACAGTAACCCTCGTTGCGGGAAAGGTATCCTTAAAACGTTTTGAATGTAAATTGGTCTGTAATCAGGTTGAGCTTTCAAGCTTTGCTATGGATCGGACATTACTTTGGGCTTGCTTCCGATAACGAAACTTCAGACTAAGGAGCTGATAAAGTCGACTTTATTGAATCTTATTCGCCTCAAACAAGTATATTGTCTTTGGGTTGATTGAGATAAGATTGTGTTTTTGTTTGGCCTATACTAGTAGTATCGACATACTTTTAGTGCGGTTTATCTAGCATAGTGTGACGACCGTTGGTTAAACATTAAGAAGATAATTTCATCATATATTTATACCGTGGAATTAAGCGATAATTATTCGCTGTATTAATAATGTCATGAAGAAAAACATTTTATTTTAGAACCATAAAATATACAGAACAGAATTTAGAGCCGATATATGTACTTGTAATTTTATAATAAATATATTTTACTAGAGATCCTATTTACTCTTATAGGATCTTACAATAACCAATAATAAGATGCATCCTATTTTATACATCAACATCCCAAGCCCGACTAGGTGGACAAGAACGATTTTATTTTCCCCACTGAACCAACACGCATACATCAGGCTTTGCAAACTTCAAAGTAGGAAATCCCATAACGTTTTCAATGTAAAATGGTTGGTAATCTCTTTGATCTTTGGAGCGTTCACAAGTAAGATATAGCTTTCCAACTAGTTCCGATATCCCAAAACTATAGAAGAATCAAGAATAATCTACGCTATTCAATTGTTCAAGCATAAATTTCATACGCTTGCATGAAGAAAACTTTTCTGACATCACAATAGTGAAAGTATTCTTTGGAATAAATATACGTATACTTACGTCCAAAATAACTGACCAGGAGGAACAAAAAGGTCACATTAAGCCTGTTGAAGAAATAACTTGTAAGAAACTAATAAATATTAGAAATAATAACTAACTTATATTTTAAAGGTATCTCAGAAAGTTCTCATTCCTATCCTTTTATGAACTTCAGCTCTTTTACCTCTTATAAAGTTTAGCTTATTTTGTTAAGTGTTTAAATATATGTTTATCTAGTATACTAATAGTTTGATTTAATTATTTTTCCATAAACTAACTTCTTATAAGCCAAGGTTTCGATTACTAGTCATAACTAGTCATCTATTGTTGTAAAGGCGGTTATTTTCGTGGTTTAGTAAAAAAAGGATTTGTCACCGGCCGGTTTCACGGTGTCTTCTATCACTGACCATTTATTTTTATTCCTTAAAAACCGAGTTACGAACGAACAACTCTAAAGAGAAATAAACTTTATCTCAGTGCGTTAAGGTTCGATTTTCTCTGACACGGCATCCGAAGAGACTATCGGATACCGTACGTAAATCTCGGGTGATATCCCAATAAAATGTAGCATCGAACGACAACACTTCTCGTTTGAAGGGAGGCGATACTTAGGGTCTTATTATGGCGCCCGATACAAATTTGGGATTCGTGACAACCGATTCCTTTTGTCACTGGTTGGGCATTATGCGAGCCGTTAAATTAAACGACGTTTACGATTTATCGGATAAGAAACTAATATGTTGACTCGTACTTGAATTTTTGTTTTGATGTTGTGGTGTAGAATACTGTATACTCAGATTAAAATATTTGTCAATTGTTTGAAAGACGTATAAGTACGTGGTAAAAAGAACTTCACAATATCTTGCTTAATGTACGAAGACTGTCACAAACAAGTCTGGAACTTGAACATGACGCTCGTATAGAATAATATAACGAAATGATTATTCTATTTGAATTTCCCAGAAATACACGTCTGAGTTGTCCAGTAGAGGATTTATTGAAACACATAATATATTAGTTACGCAATATCTGCTACGAAGAAAATGTTCTCGTGGTTACAATATGAAATGCGAGAAGGAAGGAGCGAGGAAAATCAACAACCTTGAACAACATACGACCTATGAGTAGTTTGGAGACGATATTGAGTGTTTAATATACACTGCGACGATATCTAATTACAGAGTATCGGGGCTTAGTTTACACACTGGATTTATTTGTGACAAATATTATAGAAGGGAAAGTGACACTTAAGTATGGTGACTTCAGAAGTATTTTCAACTGCTGAGTATGTTGAAGTGTATGGATATTAATCAAGTGCATGTGGTTTATGTAAGATCAGGAAAATATATATGAAAACTGGCGGGCCTACTGCCTACTAATGCCCTCGTCTTCATAATTATAATTATTGGAAGAGTACAACAAAATAAAATGTATGGCTGTGAATTCGGACGTTGAATAAAAACATCCTAACGGTAGTATAGAACGTGCCTTAGAAATGACAGAACAATTTCCATATTGCCCGTTGACAGATTTTGGCTCAAAAAGAGAGAATAAAACTTTTCGCAAACATAACACGGTGGCGTCGTTCGGAGCACATACTTCCCGTCCAACTTTTGTAAAAACAAATCAGTTTGTCAAGTCAAATGAAATTTCCTAAAACCGATGTATTTACGAAGGCTTAACGATAAAATCTCTTTCAGGATGCCTTTTCCGAATGCAGTTTTCCTTGAAAGAGAAATCGAAGGGAGATAAACAAATTTATTGAAGCGCTCAAATCCCGTTTATTGCTGATACTTAGGTTAACTGATTTAGTCAGACATCTTTTATTGGTATTCGTATTTTTATATGTAAACAAATCTCGTGCATAATTTGTGAAAGTATGGTCAGTCTGAAAATTCAGATTTTATTAAACGTAGAATCATAAACCGATATGTAAAAGGTACCTTAGATTGTAGATTATTGGTTATTTCAAATTTTTCTTTTCATGTAAGCTATATTCAAACTATCCTTCTATTAGTAAAAAAATGCACATTGTCAATCTAGGTACTTTAATCTTACTCCGTGAGCAGGTTAAATATTAATCTGAGTTTATGATCAAACATTTTTATGGGTGTCAATGAATAGAAACTTCTTGATTAAGGTATAAGAAATAGAGATATTTGATGTTATCACAAGGACCGATGTCCTGAAAAAGTTCGCTGATAGGCTGTGTGAGGACCAAGATTGATCGTGTTTTAAGAGAAGGCAAACTGGTACAGGCTGTTTGACTAAAGGATATGTAACACCTCCATAACAGAGCAGACTTATAGCACATTCAATACTTTGTATAAAATGTCTTTCTACAACAAACATGCACTCATATTTGCTCAGCAAAACATGTTATTGTCTCTAACCGTGAGAATGCATGCACGTGCCGGGAAATTATAAAGTGCACACATCTGCAAAATATTTACGTGAATAACTTCAACCGACCCTGTGGAGAAAAATGGACGTTGAGTGAATTGAATGATTGCCAGTATCAATTTAGGATTCTTGATGTGTACCTGTATACTCCCTGTGCCCTTCAGGTCAAAATAATGAGATTGAAGAGTACATTTACAAATGTACCTACATCGCTAGATAGAGACTTAAATATTCAGAAGCCTATGACATTTATTTTATTGTGGCGTGAACTGGCAACAAATTAATAGGCATCATTGTAGTGACCGAGTAAAAGTATGTATGTATCAAATCAAAGGAAACCATTTCCTGAGCCAGAGTAGAAATCTGCGCTTATCTAGCCATAGACGTTTGTGTATTATCCACGAGAGCGGGCTTAGAGTACCCGCCACATAAGGTGGCAGTTGGAGGCATCGCCACAGTCGCGTAATCCAGTGTTGCCAGTAAACACGCCAAAACTAGCACTCACTGTGCCATACGGCTCGATACATTATAGGTTTCATTTGTAACGGTCTAAAAATATTTTGACTTTGATATATTAATTTGTTTTATTTGAGTTTATAGCTCTGCAACCAAAGACCGTTACAATGAAACCTATAATGTATCGAGCCGTATGGCACAGTGATTGCTAGTTTTGGCGTGTTTACTGGCAACAGTGAATTATGCAACTGCGGCGACGCCTCCATCTGCCATAATATATTCAAAATTATAAATATCACAAGCTCTCTTTGAAAGTTATCTTATGATCTAAGTATAAATTAAAAAAACTATTTCAAACATGGCACTGAACATTGTCTTTACATATTTTTTACCGAGGTTAGATCAGCGGAGACCCTAGCTTGCAGAAGAACTAACAAGAAACTCCGGAAATCAATTTATTATAATCACCCTTAACAAACATAAAAATTACAAAGAGTGGGCAAAAAACACAACGCTGGTAATACTAAATTTACCTTTCATACAAAATAACACGCAATGGCGGAAACGTCAAATTTAGTTCCAAGTTTGGCTACTGCCACCTTATGTGGCGGGATGTCTACGCCATTTCTGACGCCATTCAAATGAATTTAGTGCCTAACAGTCCCCACTTTAGGTCGCTTTTACCAAGTTCAACGCTCGATTTATACAAGTTACGAATGTTTGTGGAGACGTGCTTGTATTTCCCTCCGTGTATATTTTCGGGACGCCCGTTACTTTATTCCGGGAACTTATTTAAACAAATGGCTGGCGTCATAGAAAAAGTGCCGTTGGAAATGTGCGTGGAAATAAACTGTGATAATGTGCAACACATTTGTTCATTTTTAATGCTGATACATTTTACAGCGTGTTTTGTGAAGGGATAAATAACATTTCTCTTTTGAAAAACATAATACAAAATATTTGCGCTATGTTTTCTCCTGTTAAAAATGTTTAACAATCTTATGAATCGAAATTAGTTACTCGAAGAATGCAATGGTCATGAATTGTGATGATGATTGGGGTTAAATACGCAATAACGGGAATGTGAAATTGTACATATCAGTTTCTACTTGTTCATTATAATTATTTATGCACGACAGATTGACTATAAACAAATTGTACAGGGTAACTTTATTTTAAGCAGAAGGGCAGTTAATTATAGAGAAACACACGCCTAGCGAGGGTCAATATAGAAAAACGGGTTCAAAAACCTTTCTTGTTAAAGCTGGTGTTTATTTGATATTGCAAGACAATAAGGAAAACGTATATTTGAACGACACGTCGAGAAAATCAAGGACTGAATATAGTTTGAGGGATGTACGATGAAACGGTATGACAGTGAATTATTTACGACGCTGGATAACCAGAAATAGTGTATCGATTTTTCTCAATGTAGGCTCTGGTATTGATCCAATCAACTGACACCCTTTTGAATAAATTTTGTTTCAAGAAATGAACAAAAAAGAGAAACGCGTTCACGAACATTAACCCTTGCGGTGTAGTCAGAGGTTCAGGTGTCCATATCTTCAATTGCGAAGGCAGTAATTCTATGGCCACCTCAAACCCACATGTTGACAAGATAGTCAGTACCCAGTGACTGGTGGTAAGCCATGTCGCCATTTACAAGCACTAACTATTACATGTTCGGGGAACAGGTAGGTTTCCTCGCGATGTTTTCCCTCACCTTAATAAGACATAAAGACATGGCTTTTCCAAATACATTCATGTCCCTGCATTGTAGTAAAACAGGTCGAAACACATTTTTTTATAACGTTTCTCATAAATGTATAACTCTTCACTGGCATCAATTATCCTTCTCAGGCGTTCTTCTATTGCTCAAACTTTGAACCGTCTTAATCTGGCCCAAATCCCATTATAATTATCCGTTTTATGTTTCGTTACCATTTAGTAATTTTTTATTCTATTTTTTACACACAAGACATTGACATTAACGATGATTAGTTACAGAGACTATTAAACTATCACTATGAATATTTACTTAAGCATAATGTAATAAAAGAAACAGCGCTTTAAAAAGGAAACTGAATACCTTCTAAAGGAAAGCCCTCTCCACAAAACGTAAGTAACAATGTACCCGTTAAATTAGCAACGGGGAATCGTTTGTTTATTCCATAAATATTTATGAAAATATCACTTTTTACGTGGGTGCCGAGGTGTCGTTAAACTCTCGCGACACAAAAATAGGCAGATTCTATTATGGAGAAAACATTTCTTTATCTTGGTTAGCAAAGTTTTATTCGGCAATGTTATCAGATGATTGGAAATAATGTTTAGACTTCGTGGTATAAGGTTTATATAAAAATACATTAAACAAACTATATTATTTTATTTAAAGCGTTAGTAATCTACAAGAGAGTTGAGTTGGGGTTTGCGAGAAGCTCACATAGACTAACCCTCTAAATATAAGAAAGTAAATCAACTTTCGAAATGGTTATGGTAGCATGTAAAATAATTCAGTGCGCGATATATGTATAGTTTTAAAAAAATGATCATTTATTGTATTATGTTAATAATTTCGTATAAAGAAACTCCGGAAATTAACAAGCATTTTTCGCCTTTTCAGTTTTACAGAAATTTGCTTTGCATATCGTTATTATCATAAAACCTAATTTCCTCCAGTAACCCAATAAAACAAAGATTTAAAAGTGTAATTACTTTTTATCGTGCCCTACGTACCAGGACGCCATATTTTCGTAGCACCGCTGTACATAAGCCTTATAAATCTTAGATGAGAAATTTCGCGCAGAATACCCGCTGAACCTAAAGCATGTTCCATTCGCGCCGTTCGTAAGAATAAAATAGGATTGCCCATAAAATATGATAAACGCCTTCTGAAAGGCACAAAGTCATGACTGATACCGAGTAAGAACATCTCATAAAACAAACGAGCGAATCTTTCGGAGATAACTCATAAAATTTGAATCCTCCTGCAGTCATGTTTTGCACGGGGGCGGATTCGAGACAATATGTCCTTGATGCATTGAAAGATTAGGATTTAATGATAGATAATTTGACGCTCTGATTGTGATCATTTTTATGTAAGTAAGTTTTTTTACATGCATATAGGTGCTTAACATGGATAGATAGATAAAACGAGTGGTTGAAATTAAGTAATTTGAATATACTAACCACTATTACTCCACATTATTTTGCTTTCCATTAAAGTTTAAGCTTCAATGTGTTTGTTTTTTTTCAACCTAATCTTGTTACTTTCCCCGTGAATGACACGATCGTTGCCAATAGCAACGGACCAAACAAAATAAATGGCTGCCACATGCACAGGTAGTATTTTTTGTCGAAATCTCCTTCCTAATTGTTCCACTATAATTTTTTGCTGTTATTTGACCATTCTTTTGCTAAGCCGGCTCGAGTACTGCAAAATGAAACGTTTAGCGTAAACGCATACCATATGTTGATACTTTACAATGGTTGCACATGTGAGGAATTAAGATGGGCTGTCAACTATATTTCTAAAGACGGGCATTGTTAGGTTGGATGCCACAGTTGAGTTTTATTAGGACGAGGTAAAGATATTGTTAGTAGGCACGTTCGGCAAAGAGAGATAACAATCACGTTATGTATATAAAGAGGTTTGGAATACTGATATCAAATTATCTGTTTGATAGTTATAATATTTTTCTTTTTCTATATTCTTGGAATATTTATTAAACTGCATATAAAATTTACAATTTATTTACGATATGTAACCTAAAATTGTAAAATGTACTGTTACAAATATCATATGAAGAATTTTCTAAAAGCCAGTTCTTAGTAAGTGAATAAGAATAATATTCTGTTGTCATCATTATAATGATATGGATTGAGTTCTAGGCAAACCTTAAAACTCCATAGTTACATTTGAATTTTGTTATAAAGAATTACTTCAAAATATATACGAAACATGATTTTTACATCCAAGTCATAAATTACACTATCTGACAGCATAACCCGTACATTAAAAAGTTCTAAGACACAAATAGTAGTTTAGTAGTCAAATCCACGCAACACCTGACCTTTACTTCACCTGTCTCATATAAAGGTGACACCTCATTTAAAATATTTCTTCGAATAATTTCACTCCAATTGCGTCTTTAATATAAAATAAAGATTTAAGTTTCAAGCACTAGATTCTCAGAATACAGCATTTCGATGCAAAATAACTTTCGAGGGCTTAAACTTTGATACCTATTTGCAAGAGGGCTGAAAGCTTCGTATTTCTGTTAATGTAAATTCGTTAATGCAGAGGCGTTTTGATAGATATTGTTGTCCAATCTATTATGGGGTTTTCATATAATGTATGTGACCTTTAGGAACGATGAGAAAGCATTGAGTGATGGACTGGTAATGTTGTTTTTATTATTTCAAATGTCATTAATAAGACTGGTCACTAGTCCTGCTGTAACATAAACTGTCCCTAAGTAATAATTTTTTTTTGGTATTTTAAAACCAAAATTGATTATAAAAACAATCGTTCAATGGTAACATTCTTTTTATGTATAATAGTGTTTCTCAGATGAATGTATGTTTTGCAAAGTGTGTTTATCAATACAAATTCAAAACAGATTTAGTATTAACGATGCGGTTGGTAACCGAGCTTTTATTGGTTCTAAAGTGATCCTGTTTCTTAGATAAAGTTACAGTGAATATAACAAGTATAGTTTAAGGTTCTAAAATTTAAATAAGCCTAATAAATGTCACTTTAGATTAATGTTTGCGATTCGAATATTTCGGTGTAACGTGATATTGATATTCTAAACTGAACAATAGGATTCGAATGTATCCAGTGTCAAGGTCGTTCAAAGACTAGATAGTTTAATAGGTATCAGTTATGTCTGAGTTTTATAGGTGACAAGTTGATTTATGTATTTACCTTAGTTATTTGTTATTGGGTTTTCGTCTATATAAAATATTTAATCTTTAGAATTTAAATAGGCCTAAATTAAGAATCTTGTCTATGATAAGCTTTGCTAACTTAACGACGAGCGAGGAGATATATCAAGCCGTAACAATGATAAAATAGGTATATAATATATGCGATTTTCTTAAAATTTTCCCGTACTAACCTATGTGGGCGTTATTGTCCTTTCAACCTTCAAAGCTTCGTTTCTGAACAAATCATACCACCTGGAGGTCACTGCCCCTTGGCTGCAATATATTATATTATCACTAGACGTAAATAAAAAGCTTACTAGCTACCGCTCCGGCAAGTCGTAGGAAAAACATGACTATGAGACTAAAGTAATTCATTTAGCTATGATAGCAACATGCTTAGCGTCACCAAGATGTCATACCTAAAGTACACAGTTACAGGTTTTGTGCACCTCGAAAGGGTAAATGGGGAAGGGAATCAAGTTGTACTACCAAACATTTTCGCGAACCCTTACATCAAGTCAGAGCTTAGAGTGTCCATCTCCAGAATAGCGGAGGTATATGTATGACAAGAGAGATGTCAAGAAAGTTATGAATTCCCACGTTCCCAATACAATACAGGCGATTGGTATGTACGTTCACTATCTATGTATTGAGTGGAGCGGAAACGCAGCGAAGAACATTATCGCGCATTATCAAGGTACTATCGCGCGCACTCACTCACGAGCACTCCCTCGTTCTCAGGATTGTACGGTTCGTTCCCGTTAACGTAATGTTCTATTGTGAAGATCGTTATTTAATCTAAGGATACTCAGTAATCCGAATATCTAGGGGATTCAATAATTTATTGCATTAGTATTTGAAATCATGATTACAAAAATATCATACATACATATTTTCAGAGCTCTACGTTCCCAACTAGATAGATAAACGATCCCGGCAAATCTCTCTTGCATGACTCACACCTTAACTTAAATTTTACTCTTGCATATAGGTACATAAATTATTAAAAAGTTAACCAAATTAAATTAATTCAACTCAAAATGGACTCAAAGGATAAAATACAAACGAAAGTTATTAATAGTTATTTTTTTTTTGTTATTAAGCAGCAGTTATTATGCATCTCTATTATCGATGACAATAAATTATATAACATTCTTAAAAATAAAATGCTGAACTAAAAACAAACAGTACAGACTCAAACAATAAGTTTTCCTTGTTATTCAGTAGTTATATTGTATTAGCTAGTAGCATTTAAATGAGCATCAAAGTCAAAGTATCATTTTAGAACAACCCGCGCACACACCTTCTATTTAACGAAGTAGATAAGGTGAGGAAGTGAGGTCGCTGCCCCACCTGACTCGTTGCTTGATAACACGGCGCCCTTTGAGCACACTTCTAAGGGCTCAGCACTGCGCCGCTAAGCACTTCCTTATTAGAAAGAAATAGGTATGCAAGAAGTATCTTGTTGTTATTGTACCGCCTACTTGTCTATGACTATCTATATTTATGATTTTATAAACTATGTGAGACCGGGTCATATCACGATAAATTTACAAAGATATCTGATTACCTTTATTTTGCTTGACGTTTCGACCCAGTTGCATAGGCCGTGGTCGCGGGAAGACTAGCTCTAGTTTCAGCTAATGTCAGTCTACCCTCACAATTTTCGTTAATTTATAGCACGACACGCTTAATTGTTAAATGTTAAAATGAGTATAAATCGCGAGTGTTTAAAAATAACTATATTTATGATCTCTATGTTTTCTTTTGCATTAACTTACACTAAAAACTTATCGTATTGTACTCATACTGTATTGTATTAAATTTGTAGATCATTAGTGTGTTGTTCAAAAACGTGAAATTAATAAGACCTGTCATTATATTTTGGAGTAGATAGATTATGTTGTAAAATTATTGCAGGATACATACATAATTTCTATATAATAAAATTTGTATACTGTATACATATATACCCTTATGGGAAGCACAGAATTCCGGTGACAGAATATCGGGGTCGTTAAGGAAATACGAAATATGGGTGAAAGGTTGCATTCCAACTATCCAACCCATTGTTCAATAGATTCCATTTTCTCTAGGCCCTTTTCATTTTTTATGACATAATATAGTACGACCGACAAGCCAGAACAGAGCTCTATGGCGCAAGTGTATGAGGAGACCCGACCCCAGATAAACTGGGAAGAGGGTTGGACAAAGAAGAAGAAGATAATATAATACGTACAGTATAATACCTACTAGGCTTGCTACCTACCCCCATTTCTACTAATTTACACACGCGTGAACTTTATGTGGCGCCATCTTCATAACCTAAACATAAACTTGGGGACGCGGTTCCAAAAGGCTATTTGTTAATTGCGACTACGAAATTAATCACGGAATAGGTGCGCTCTACATTTCCTAAGTAGACACCTTCACCACCCCCGAATTCACGCAATCCAATCACCACTATGTGGTTGCTAGTACACTGATGTATATCGGGTTCAAATGTACATCATACTCAACGAACGTTTATAACAATATACATAAATATATGTATGTAAATACCCTTTCGGGGTTAGTGAAAGGTTGGGTATTTCGTTGGTAATGGCCAGTCGAAGAAAACTTTTAACAAATAATCGGTATCCAACGTGATAGGTAGTAAACCATCAGTATAGATACTATTACCTACTTCGCGAAATAGGAAAATTTCCTCACGATGTTTTCCCTCACTAAGTCTATATTTCTACATATAAGCAATCACATAACAACCACTTTTGAAAGGGAAGGCAAAGACTGCACGATCATATTTCCGCGGTATCAAATGCTTGAACATAAAGATATGTATATAGATTTAATTTATGTGAAAGTTCTACAGAAATATGGTTCCGCAACAAGTACTCGTATAAAAGAAAACAAACGTGACGCAAATGTATGTATACGGTACTAAACATAAAGTAATCAGTTTTTACTAGTCCCTTGCTATACGTGCGGCAAAGAATAAAACTTCTCTCTAGTGTTGACTTTAGAGATATCAATGTTTGACCTGTTTGATTTATTTGACGAATTGACAGAGTGTCAAATAAGTCACGAAAAGTCGATAAAGACAAGATAATGATTTTGACAGAATGTGTTTATGACAAATAAACATTGTCGTATTGTTAGACGAACTAAATTGCGTAATAAATGAAAACTTGATTAAAGATTATAAAGCACAAATCAAGATTAAGAGAATAGTGTATTTTATATTTTATTTAGTTTAGTTTTACAAATTTGAGGGCATTAATTCGTAGCCGCAAAACAGCCTCTGTTTCCTTTATTTTGTTAGTCTAAAATATAATAATAAAAAACAAACTGAACTATAAATAATTAAATTCAGTAAAACATAGACTAAGCGAGTAAATAAATTTAATTTTGTTTGTTTCTCATTCACATTTCTCTCCGTAACTAAAATAATATTCTAAATGACTCCCAAAACTTTAAAACTTGTACTAGTATCCTTTTGTAATATTCAATTCCATCTAATTAATTTCATCATTGTAATTGTATTTGTAATAATATAAATAACTGCTACAATTACATTGATTATATTATACATCCGGTTGAAATCATAATGTATATAAAAGTTATAAATATTTCTCATCTTATTTAATATTCTTTCTTGAGAAATGTTTATAAAACAATATTTGGACAATGAATAGAAAACAAAGATATTGACAATAAGGAAAATAAAAACAGTAAATTTGTACGTGGGAAAGGTATTTTTAAAAGTAATGAACATTATCTTTTTTGATTTATTTAATGTTATTTTTGTGACTTGAGTCTAGTATAGTATTGGTATATCTGTGCTTGAGTTAAAAATTTGCACTAAAACATATCGCAGATGAACATTCAAACCTCGCAGTTCGCATATAAAGTCTTTATATTAATAACTCTAAATAGTATTTTATTTGTATGTAAGATGTTAAATTATATGTATGCAGGGCCTATAATTACGTGATTACGATTTAAAACTTGAAATAGATGCCATATCAATTCATTCTTATATGACATAAATTAAAAAAGTAACACATAAAACTTATGCTTGATACAAAATAAAATTTAAATCTCGTAAAACATGCCACATCTATTTATTTCTATACTACATTTCAAACTACTGTTTATTACAGATGTAAAAAAGCTACTGTTCTTTGTAAGTATCACCTTAGACGTCAGTAACACTTATCAATACAGAGTTGTTAACGACGAAATGCATCTGCCTCAACGATCACTTACTGAACTTTCACTGGGCACCTGTGTAGCGTCATTTGACTGCTTGCTAAGGCTTGGTGCATACAGATAACTGTTTATTGATATATAAGAATATGATAGAGTCGTAGATATGTATGTATAACATTATCCCTCCTATTTTACAATAAGGACTTGTTAGATTTATCAAAAAAAATACACATCATTTTATTAACAGCACATTAGTTTATTGTTTATTGATTTATATTTAAGTAAGCAATAAATAAATGGTACGTTAGTTTCGCTATTCATTGAATTTTGTAAAATTTTACTAAACTATATTTGTACAATAGCCAGTGCATTTATACAAGTGTGTGATAGTGAAACTTTTTATGCGAGGGTGATAAATATTTTTCAACTAACTACTACTTCAACTAACCATCATATATACATAACAAACAACTATATAACAAAGGCTGTATATGTGGTAGGCCTTACAAGTCCACCAAACGAGGCCACACCAGTGAGTGCTCCACAGATAATGTCAGTCAACCAGCAAAGGTCATCTGAACCTTTTGAAAAGTCATCCAAATTGATTAATAGTTGTGTTCGCTGAGGCTTTTACATTTCTTTATTCAAAACGTCTAATAAGTGAAAGTTTAATGGAACTGAACTTTGGTGTATGAGTATATTACTTGCCAGTACCTTACCGATAGTTTGAACTGTTACTGGTAAATGATACTTAATGAATCATGGATATTTAGTCTTTGACTTTATAAAGACATACATCTAAATGCCATATAAGGGATGATAGACGTGATTTCTATGTTTCAGTACGTTTCATTATTTACCAAAATGATTCACTTCTCGTATGGTAAGAGTTTGTCGTTATTACTTTAATTCATGAAATAATTGTAATGTGATTTTATATTTGCTGTTTAAGTAGTAGTAGATCTTATTTTATTTGCTGGAAGACTAGGAAGTCTATTAATATTTAAAGTTTAAAAATATATTGTAAACAAATCTTTTATTCGTTTCGTATTTGACGCAAACTCACCTCTCTGAAAGTTTACATATGTATTGCTTGTTTATGCTATTCAAGAAATCTGCTCAGTCTGGTTTTGAATAGGAATTGAAATGTTTATGTATTGGAAACAATAACATGACACCATTTCGAACAAAGAGAATAAATAGACTATTGTTTTAATATTTTTTTATTTAAATATATTTAAGAAAAAATGCATATAGAACTTTAGTGTAGAATGACTGAAGGAGTGATGACACAATAAATTCAATGATTTTTTTCATAAAATTCTGAAATATTTGATACGATTAACTACCTATTACAAACCTTACATAACCTGTCACCAAATATATTTAATTAAATAAATACTTAATAACCTGATCGCCTATTAAAAATCACGAAAAATTTCATCTTGTTAGCATTCTATTTTGGTAGGAATAGCACTTTGAAAGCTCAGTAAAATGAAATATAATATCTAGTGCAACAATATACAAGAGAGTGACAATCGACGAGAGGATAGTAATACCAGACTAAAATAAAATTCATTAATGAACAGCGAGGCTCCATCTGCTACATATTCAAAAAGTAAATCTGAAAATGACAGGTCTGTGCTCTCAAAATATTTGCCAAAATTAGTTTCCTTATAAATAATTCATCAGGTTCTGCATTGCTGACTTTGTTCTTGATTTTGTGCGCAAGTGTCTTTTCTAGCGGAAAATAATTAATGTCACGGCACGAGTTAACCTTAACTTGATATACCTTGTTATTCCTGTGTTTCAAATACATACCTACAGGGGCATTCTAAGACTATTGATGCCAAAATGTACGTACGCGTTCACGACCATTAACCCTTGCGAGGTAGTCAGAGGTTCAGGTGTCCATCTCCGCAATTGCGAAGGTAGTAATTCTATGACCACCTCAAACCTACGTGTTAACCAGATAGTTAGTACTCAATGTGACAGGTGGTCAGCCATGTCGCCATTTACAAGCACTAACTATTACTTGTTTGGGGAACAGGTAGGTTTCCTCACGATGTTTTTGCCTCACCGTAGTATTCGACGAATTTCGTAAATGTATTTTTATTACGAAAATGTACATAAAAATTCATTAAACTTCAATTCCATTGGTTCACGCTCAAGTGGGATTTGAACCCTGTACCCTCGATACAGAGTCAAGCCCCAAACAACTGAGCTACGTCGAATTATGATGCCAATACTAGCAAACATTATAGAAAGGAGACTTTAAAAGAATTCGCAAACGCTAAATTTATATACCTGAATGAGTATTGATGTCAATAGAGTGATAGTTCGTTAGAAGTGATAGTAGGTAGTAAAAATGGGAATCAACATTTTCTTCCTATCCTATTATAAGGTAACATGTGTGACATATGTAGCTGGAATTGTATTATATTGTTTATGTGACACAATAAATCGATAAAGTTCATTAGCACATGAACTCTTTCGCTCTTATCTGACTACAATTCATAAAATAGGGTCGACTTATCAACAAAACGCATTCAGTGTGAATAATAATAGGACCAAAGTTCTGCAGATAAGATATCAAGTACTTTGATGGTATAGTTCAGGCTACTAAATCTAAAAGCTCTTTAATTGTAGCATGGTTATAATTAGTACGGAGATAATTGTCGACATTACTACTATCTTAAAATGAACCGTTAATTACGTAGCGGATTGATAAGGCAATAAGTGGACTGAAATTTGACTACGGGCATTAAATGTAATGTAAGTTTATAAAGCCGACCCAATAAGACATTTGACAGTCAGATAGAAGCCATATTGAAAAAGGGTGATGTTAGAAGTCCCTGTAACCGCCGAGTGCTGTGGCCGAGTGTGAGTATCAAGGAAGCGAAAGTGGTTGGTCAGGTTCGGGACAGATGGTCTTGATCTCTATATACCCCTCTACAGGAAAACGGGCATGATATTTATGTATGTTTATAAAACCCTTTTAATATTATGGAATAAACTAAGCATGGTTAATACGCGTAACTTTTAGCTTATTTATATACAGCATCTACTTGATCAGTCAAACAGGTACGTTCTAGAATACGTTTTGTTTACTGCATAAAACCGTAAAACTTACATGTATTCTGCCATATTATTCAAACTGACGAATAACATTTTCAGTCGTTGAAAAACATGTTTACCACATTGAAATTCACATGGCTAATACGAATTTCATAACTCTCAGGGTTTAATGTAATGGAAACTTTTCAAACACACATTTGAATGTAAAGCCCCGTCGTGTAGTCTGGGTATAAATAGGACAGGGCAACGCCGCCATAATTCCTAACATACCGATCAAAGCAAACTCAAAAATAAACTTTGCTGTGAGGTTCGAGCGAACTTATCTAAATTTAACTCCTATCCTGTGCTGTGAGCACGAGACTGCCACTAACTTGCAAGCCAAGAAGCCAAATGTTAATGAATAACGAGATTCCAGGAAATTAATGAAAGAGCATCGACGTGTACGTACAAATTTTGTTTTAATTACGGCAGTAGAGGTTTTATTACATTTTATTTATATGAGTTTTTTTGGTAAATTTTAGGGCAAACGCGTATACCTGATGTTTTATCTTTTACTCTAACAATAAATACCTAATATTCTAAAAAAAAGGTTTAAGTCTTTAGTGTTAGTATAAGATAGTAAAGGCCTTATTGAATCTGAGTTGTAAGAGGACGATGAAAGTCTGTGTAGGACGCACTAATACGCAAATAAGTCGATAAAGTGGTCACTAAGACAACCGATTTCCTAGCATGTATTTAAATACAAACATCGAAAAAAAACACTTCAATTGCCTTTTTTAAAGATCAAATACGCTACCTATTAAGCACTCGTTAGATATACATAATATGTTTGTAGCATCTCTTAAGGATTACCATCTTATTACCCTCATCACATTGCCTAACAACCCAGCGAAAGATTCGGCTGACTTCTTCGGGCAATTTATAACCGTAACTCCTTCTTATATTTGGCAGGGCGGCGTACTATACGTTAACATATTGCCTCATAAATCGTTTGAATCCTTACTAGTAAGTTCGACGCCCGGATGACATTTTGACGACAAATCATCTTAGCATACGCGGAGTTGAGGTAATTTACGAAATACATCGCGAGGATTTTGCGATTATCAAGTGTCGCGTTTTGATTGGAAATGTTATTTGATTTGGAAATCGAGTTATACAAAATGACAAACGCATTCATAACCATTATCTTAAGTCGACAGAGTTTCAGGTGTCCATCTACGCAATCGCGGAGATAGTAATTCTATGGCCACCTTGAACCCACGTGTGGATCAGATAGCCAGTACTTAATATGTCAGGTGGTAAGCCACGTCGCCATTTACAAGCACTACTACTACTAGTTATGATGTATGTAGAGTTATACAGTCTAGATATTTTATAGATACACATTAATTGTATATTCAAATGTCGTGTTCGTATAAAGTTATCATTTTATATATTTTTTCTGCATTGTAGTACCTATTTACTTTCTCTGACAAGCACACTTGGCGCCTGTAATATTTTAATAAAGTCACCTTTCAAATACATTTTATATCTCTACAATTTCTTACGTCCAATATTCCTGTAATTGATAAAGATTTGATGCCAGAATGTTTCACTTGCCATATCTGGGTTGCGATCGTAAAGTTAGGAAATCCGTTATCATTCTCTAGTCCACCGCCCAACAGATTCCATTCACCTCTAGTCACCTCCTACGACATCTATGGTAATATGCCAATGATTATATTCCATTTACGTCAATTAAATGCCGGAAATCGCATGACTATAATAGCTAGTACGTTAATGCTCTTGCCAATTCAGTTGTGTTTTTTATGTATTTCATGATACGTAATTATTCGGATACTATGGATACACATCACACTACTATTAAGAAAGAAGATTTCGTGTATCTCTCCTTTATTAGGAATTCATTGATTGGAAGGGAATTCTAATTCTCCAGAAATTTGAACTCCTATGAGACATATGTATTGATAAATAAAACATAATTATAAAATAGAATATTTTCAAACTTAATACTACATAGGTGAAAACTATAAATTAAATGAATCTATGCAATAGGAATACCTGTAGACAAGTACTTGTTCGCTAAATACCTGTAGGACAAACAATAACCTGTCACGATGCAATGACCTATCCGGAACATAATGTCATTCTTAAACACACCTATCCTAGATAAAAATCGTTGCGTTGAAACGTGTGGTCGGTGTAATCAATCAAATGTTTCTATTTGGAAGACAAGGGTCGTAATTAAACAACCCATCCGTCTCATCAAATGAAGACACGCCTCTACTCAGTCAGGTTCCGAGACGAGGAAAAAAAATAAAATAGCGTGTGAAATTGACTCGGAACTATTCTATACGTACGTATATATGGGTATATACACATCAGGTACGGGTATATACACGTAAGGTAAGATTATTGATCCAGGCAAAACACTTTCGTTTCATTGACATCTATGTACCTCTTCATGCACACTCGGCAGTTATAAACACCATTATTGTCAACCTTTTTCAATTTTTCGTCTATACGTACAAATGTTTATTTATTTACATATGTATTTATTATCACACGTACCATTCCGTTATTACATGAAATATCACAATACAAAGCACACAACTATACTAAAATTAACACTATTCATTCAATCTATAAAACAATATCTACTAGATATTTTTATATCTATGACAAAATATTCAACGTAGGTTTTTTAGGTATATTGTGAACGTAATATACTAAAGTTACTTACTCTCATCCCTTTTGGATCAAAATTCAGAGACGTAATATCTTCGAGGTCTCCTTTAGCATAACTATCGGGGTTGCGGTGACATTGATATGGAATATTAGTGATATGTAGGTAGGTATTGCTCAATGGTTCCATTTAACCCAAGTCCCTCTAACCGCATTCTTCTTTGCAATATTTTAATTTATGATTCAGTCTTCTGTCTGAATTTTAATAAATGTTTCTTGTATATTCAACATGTATATACAAAATCAAAAGAAAACTATGAAACTACATACATATGGTAGAATAAAATTAAATTATACAAGTATATTAGAAAGAGCTCCCAACAACATTAGCAAAAGTCAAAATGTATACGCTTAGCGTTAATAAAGAGAGTACCAAAACGACGTGCTTAAACACTGAACAGCTAACACGGGCCCATAAAAGTGGGCATAAAAATAAAGCTTAAACTTTCATTAATATAGAATATACTGAAATCGCAGCAAACCGCACACCGCAGCCCGGCCAATGGTAATTACCAGCACACAATCACTACTGTTGACAATCGGACTAATTTTCATTTTATAAAAGCCTTTGTGCCACTGTAAATACCTTGAATCGATCGTGAATCGGCCACTCCACCTATTACATATTCAAAAAGCTTCAAGCTGAAACTAAAGCTTCCGGCGACTGATTGTTTCAATTAATTTATTTATGAATTATTCATGAATCGCTGTTTGCTTTCGGGTAGGTGCCATTTTGTTCCATTGAGTCGAGCTGTAGGTACTGCCTCTGTATTTTCGATACAGATTAGAATGGTATCACAAAATGGTTGAATATATCTGTACAGTAATAATACATTATTCTGTACCACGTGTTTACAATGTATCTTCATAGTTCATAGGTATGTATTCAAATGTTATCATAACTTAAAATGCAACATAGAGTTTTGAGTAAATTATTTAAGTGTACCTATTAGTTTTAAACCTTATCACATGATTAGTAATGTTCTATATTTCCTCATAAATACTGTAGTGCGGATGCATAATACTGGAGTTATAACAGAGTTCTCGTTTTCATATTTGAGTTAGTACTGCTACACCTTACATAGTTACGAGTACTACACTTACATTGTTTGGAACTACACGGAAATCTTCGACCAATCTAGTTTTGATAATGATTAAGCGCAGGCATTTGCGAGAAATATGGATTAGTTTAGGGGATTAAGGTGTGCTCTTATTAAAAAACAGAGCGATTGAAAGACAAACAGTAAAGATATTACGTAAGTATTTGTATTAGTTTTTTTTACATTATTACATAAATTTATTAATGTTTCCATCCCTATAAGATTTTATTAGATATTTTATCATCTGTGAATTTATCAATAGCCTTTCTTACAAAAATACATTGACTACACTGCAAAGTACATTATTTACACACTTTTAAGGTTTGGACATTACAAGATTGGAAAAATTAAAACTATGAATTGTATATATTCTACTCAAGGTCTATCTACGGTCACGGCGTTTTAAATTCCAATCCCAACTAATATATAATACAGATTTGCATACGCTCAGTCTTAATTGGATTCACAGGCTGAGACCTAAACGGGTTCCAAGTTAAAGTGCTTTCGAACCCGCGTCCCGAGCACACAGTCTTAGCAAAACGACACTTGAATTTGGCAACTCTAAGAACTCCCAGTTTGTCATTCAAGTGCAAACTGTCGTGTTTGCTACCACAAATCCAAACTATTGTTTGTTCAGCAGGAATGTATGATTCGACTGCATGCAAAGTAATGGCTGTGTTTGTGTTCGCGAAGTTGAAGGGGGTTGCAACTGTGTTTTCTTATTTGGTCTGCGAGTAAATACGTATTCATACCTAATAATGCAATGTGTGTACTTTTGACCAAATAGTCAAGATACAACGTAAGTAGCAGATGCCCAAGTTTTGTGTACTGATGACAATTGCCTATCATGAGAATCACATTTTCTTGTGACTTATTGTGCATAATATTTTATAAGCACATTACGTTAATTTATTGCTTGTTACAGCTACAGCGTGAGACACAAAATTGCTGTAACAATTGCCGTACAACTTTAAGTAAAGATAGTACGTACACTACTTGATTTCTCAATGTGGTTTCATATCATCTTTATCTTATTAAAGTCTTAGACTATAATAGAACTTATGAAAAATCATAAAACTGCACACCTTTTTGGAGTAAGTGCATCAGGGTCTTAAGTGACCTTCAACAATCATTTTTCCTACAATAGTGAAAAAAAACAATATCAGTTTTCATTGGCACTAACTCTTATTAGTTGGTGTAACCATGGCGATGGAATAACAAGTGCAAACGCCGTGGCATCAGTGTTTGTACTTCAGCCGACATAACTTTATGGTGAATGGCTTAGTAAAGAATTAAAAAAAACTCTTATAAGTTACGAAATAGAAATTAGTACCATAGAGTCAAAACGTTAATTCCGGTTGTCACAACTAAAGTTCTAATCAAATCAATGAGTGCGCTATTTACATTGCAATCCTTGTTTATCCAGTTTATACTGAGATTAAACTATAGGAGATGAGGCCAATAGCAATAATGGGCATTAGTGCGCTGCATTTGCTTTTAAATGACATTCAGGCTAAGCTTGATAAGTAAAACGTTCCAACTAAACTAAGCTAGAAAAGCTGGCTAGTTTAATAATAAGCGAAGTCATTACCGTAATAGTGCGAGTGAGGATTTTGCTATAATTTCATTCTATTATTAGGTCAGTTCCTGTCCGTTATAAAATGTGTAGGCAAAAAATCTGCTGACGAAACACTACCTAAGAACTGCTCGCAGCTTTGATTTTAGTAAAATATAACAGGATTAATACGACGTTGTCGTCAGCAGGCATCGCGTGTCAGAAAAAGTTTTTAATTTCGATTATGGCTCAAGAGTTGCGTGGCCGTTGCTCTTAGCGCCGCTCGTAAGGACGAAAGCCTCAAGAAACGCTAAATACGGTCGGCGTCTAGCCTTTTGCCATTAAGTCGTCACATTGACATGACACAAATTATGCCCGCTTACGATAAGACACCCTCCTAAAGAAACACGCGATAAAATACATTCGATTTTCGGAATCCAACAGAAAAAGAGATTGGCTGGCTTTACCCTCCAAATCAGTGCGCCTTGTCAATACAATTCGTAGTCTAATTTTATGCAGTTGTGTGGATCTAAGAAAATATCTTCGGGACGATTTGCATGAAAATAAAACGAACGAGTTCTTCAGTACAAGCATCGATTTGGAAACGTTACGTGCTGCGGAGCCACGGCAAACTGAACGTTTTCTCAATGTCGGTAGAATACAATTTCACGCGGCGTCATTTATTTGAATGGAAAAATATATCTCCTATCCAAAGGACTTTTGCTTCAACGAGAAATCCAAACAGATTTGTAGAGATTTGTCAGTCATCGATGCGAAAACAAACAAAGGCTAGAATAATGAAAATGTTATATTCTTTTTTACTTCGGATTGATTTTCGAGCGCAATAAATGGAAATCAAATGTAAGAGCGAAATATTTTCAACGAAGTTTTGCGTATTTTATTTTAGAAACTAGAGCCAGGGCGGGGTAGAACTTCATATTTTTTAGAGTAAATAACAATGTTATAGCTATTGAAATGAAACTAAATCCAAAACTGAAATAGATTTTCACTATTCACATAAAAAACTTCTACAATGAGGACCTTTTGGTTTATTTCAGATATCGTTATTCAAAATATTGTACGTTTATGTTACTTATAGCTTATAATCCTTCCGAGCTAGTTTGAAACCTAACTGCTATTTGATTGGGGAGTTTATATGGTGATGGGCTAGCAACTTGTCCCCAATATTCCATACAACTTCACAACCCCAAAATTCTTGCAAAAAGTGAAGATTATGAATGCATATCATATGTATGAAAAGAAGTCTCTTAACATAATCAAACTAATCAGAACAGTAGCTACTCTCATTATTTTATTTCCCACACCGTGACACTGACCGTCAAATGTTTTTAGCATCAAAATGTTCCCGCGTCTAATTCCCAGCTTCTGAATTCGAATTTCGAATGCATTATTCATAATTCACCCTTCCAGCCATTATTAATGTGACGTAACATCGAAACATAATCGAAATTCGTTCCTTCGAAGGACTTGGATAATCCGAATGCACACTGCCAAGGGCACAAAACGTTGCGTGACTCCCGAACACATATTTACAAAGGTCCAACTTGTGGGAACTTTATTTTCGGCTTAAATGAACAACAGCATAACTGTGTAACAAGTTCACTGGTTTTCGGTAATAGCTTTCGTGCGTGTTGCATTTTGTTTGGGATTTTCTAAAACTACTTTCGTGTTGGGCTGAGTCTGTGATATGTGTTAGCAGGGTTAATTGAATTGCTTTTAGTGAGGTATTATTTTTGGGAGCGCGGATCAGGTAGAGTGACAAAGGATTCAAAAACCAACCAGGAACCATAGTAATTAAACATTTTTCATTGAAAAATTATTTAAAAAGTAAAATTTTCTTCTATGTTATTTTTCGTCAGTACATGACATTTACGGTGACAAAAACAAAATAGGATATTTTGATAACGCATTACCGGCATACACAAAGTAATTTATTTATACCTTAACCAAAATATCCTCTTTTTTACATGAAACGTGACAATATTCTTAATGCTCCAAACCTTAAGCAATCCGCCAAATGAGGCGGGAACCTCCTTGGCAATTTTAAAAGCGCCATAAAGGCACACTTACACGTAAACAGATCGCGAAGTGCCGCCAAACAGCCATTTAATAGAGGGAAGCGCTTTTGCGAATTAACTCCAACATTTTATGTCCACTAGTCAACCGTGACCGGGGTTTATGAATGGACGTCGAAAACCTTTTAAAATGCCGCGGTCGTTTACTGTAGGTTAGGTTTACTGTAGGCACAAAGTACGTTGCGTTACTGAAACTGTGATAAAATGAATGAAAAGCATGGTCTTATAAAAAGCTCCTTGATGACGCTTCCTCTTTTGTAAAGGATGTCTGTTAATTAGTTTTAAGACTAATATAGGTATATTCACATGCTTTAACCCCTTTTGAGATTAACAGAACCTTGAACGGTATTAACATGTAATATCAATGACAGTTTATCCCCTAATTCCATTGACCCACCACCTATGGCATGCTGCAAAGAAATGAAGACAAAAGAAAGCGTTATCTTTTAAAAAAAAATAGGCTTCCTTCACAAATTTATGAAGACGATCAAGTGATCGTGTTTTGTGGCGTAACCTTGAGGAGGCCTACGTCCATCAGGGGACTGACATAGGCCGATTGATTGATCAAGTTTAGTTTTTCAATATTACAAAATCCTCTACAGAGACTCGGACGTTATATGCACAAAATCCTCTTCGAATGTACAGTGCTAATTAAAACGACTTCTCTACAAACAAAGCAACATTCTCCACAGCACATGTAGATCAGGAGCGGATGACATAAAGTGTAGCGACTGAGGCATGCGTCGCTCTATATATAGAAGGTCCGAAAATATCCTGACAGACCAAGGGGACCGTGCGTGACATGACACTGCAAATATGCCCCCTAGGTACGTGGTTTCGAATGTGCAGTGGGTTTGGATAAAACACGCATGTGTTTATGATACGATCATGGACGAAAAAAGTTTCTGTTCACGCCACAAACTATGCTCGGATTAACAGAATTGTGTTATTCGTACTCTTTCACTTAAATTATACATTGTTATTGAATCTTAGGTAAAAAATTACATTGATACAATTTTATGTCCTGAGCTTACATATGATATTCGATCGTGCAGAGCCATCTAGGGTAACTTATTAGAACTACAGATACGTTATCAAAAGGAAACATAAATTTGAATTAATTTACTACTAGCGACGCGCTCCAGCTTCGCACGGGTATAACTCCACTATTTAATGGATGTTATTATACATATAAACCTTCCTCTTGAATCACTCTATCTAATTAAAAAAACCGCATCAAAATCCGTTGCGTAGTTTCAAAGATTTAAGCATACAAAGGGTTATAGAGACAGAGAAAGCGACTTTGTTTTATACTATGTAGTGATTGTGAATGTGTTTTGTGATATAGCATTTTGTATGTATTATCTGGTTAATATCCCACTAAAATATAATCCCAACATTAAGAAATATATTTACCTAATTGAACTACTATTGAATCCCAGACACGGGCTTTGACCCAACATTTTCCTATTATCTCATCTCCATTCAGCGGTAAATTTGTCATAACACGACCAATTTATATTAATCAAAACGTATTATTCTAGGCGAGGTGACTTCCCAGAATCCGAAGAGATTGAGCCGTGACGTCACGCCGTGTTATGTGCGGTGATACCGAAGCGGCAGGCCGTGTGATTTCGTGTCTTTGTCGATACAGGGTGTAGTTTGAACACTATGTAATGATTAATGTGAACAGGCATTCTGAATGTTATTTCTTTAAGCAGTTAAAGGTTTGTGTATACGTTTTCGATAGTCCGTGGGGATAGAAGAAACTTAGAACTATAACTGTACATCTGTACGAGTGTAATCATGTAATTTAGTATGTGTTATGATCAATTATTATAACTCGACAAAAGAAGTGTAATTTCTATTCTAAATATATAATGGTTCGGAGGTTTTCTATATGTTGTCAAGGAAGAGTTAAAACTGTTACTTAACACTAAAACAACAAACGAATTACGTGTCTCTCTTAAATTTTAAATGCATTTTACGTATGGGCGACTCGATGCCCGTCTATCACTTGATAGACAGCTTTCAACGTGATAGGTAGTCAACTCTATCGCCGTATATAAACACTGACACTTATTACTGCTGCTTACTAAATGCGATTTTCACACAATATGTCAAATTAGTGACTTTTTGTTTAAAAAGACACCAACCCTAAAACTATCCCGCCAATTTAAACTGAAAACAAAATGGCTACCCTGTAACCCGGGACCAACAAGCCGAATCGGGCAGTGAAGCGTGGTCCATTACAATCGATTCGGAGACGAATCCTCGTGAATCACGAACCACCTCTTACTGTGAATAAGCACAGCATGCATTCTGGAGACATTGTTCCGAGGGATGCGAGGGCCCTTCAAACCTCCTTGGAACGCAAACTACTTGGTAAATAGAAAAATGGCCAGTCAGCTTCGAGTGATATAAAAGGAAATCGTGGAAATGTCAGTCGTTTTTGAATTATGTAAATCGTTTGGTGTACTGCGTAAATAATAATAAAAATATCTTTTTTCTATATGTATCAATTCTTCGTTTGTTTATTGTAATTAAATGGAGGTCTACGTGATTTTTTGATTTATTCAAAGAGTAAAAATAAATAATGTTATTACTTGCATTTATATAATATCAATTGATGTATTATTGTTTGGTTATATTTTGACTTTTAAAGAGTTATACATATTCATAATAACTAGATACTTCATATAGATACAGGTAGGACAAAAACCAGGTAGGTTTCTTCAGTATCTGTAAATGGCGACATGGCTTACCACCTGTCACATTGAGTACTGACTATCTGGTCAACACGTTAGTTTGATGTGGCTATAGAATTACTACCTTCGCCATTGCGGAGATGGAAACCCGAACCTCTGACTACCCCGCAAGAGTTAACGGTCGTGAACGTGTTTGTCTTTTTTGTTTCTTCACTAATTCTTGAAAGTGTTATTACATGATTTTTGTCACATAATGGTATAGAACAGAATTCCTTTTATATCGCTAAACTAGTACCAAGTATTTGATTGACCATCCTAAAGAATTCATCCTTAGATAATTCAAGTACCTAAACCTAATTTATTAATTTACTTAAGTACATTATCATCACAAGCAAACTTCAAATTTAATTAATCAACTATAATTCAATTTACTTGATCATTCCGAAGTTCTTCTGCAATAACCTCTAATTTCGAGTTCCAAAGTGGTTTAAGTTATTGGCACAAACTTTGAAGAAAGTTTAGTATTCTAAGTATATATTTAGAGACGTACCAGGTAAGGTGCATATGAAACCAGGGCTTCAGAAACCATATCATCCTTTATTTATAAAAGCGACTCACTTGCAGAAATCAAAGAATTAGATGTCGATACACTCTAGCTGAAATAATTTCATACTAAAATATCAATTTCATACTCTAAACGACACTTTAAGTATTCTCGATAAAATCGTGCATAAAAATTGAAACATAAAACTATAAACAAATAGGTGCTTTTAATATTTTTATGCACTTTTGTATATATAGATAAGTGAAAAGTTAATATAACTTACTAATTTTGCATTTTATTAGTAATACATATACATTCACGTTCTTTAATCACTTTCGGGGTGGACAAAACCTTAAACATATAAAACGATTTTCTTGATACCTTATTTCCAAGAACATTGGGGTTGTTGTCATATGGAACATTGTTGACAGGTTGCTAGCCCATCGAAAAAGATTCCATAAACCCTTAGTCCCTCGGCCACATCCAATAACATGCCGGGAAAACGGCTACCAGTAAGCATTCTTTTTATATCCTATTTTAGCACGGTACAATATATAATAATATTTAAAATGTTATACACATATTAATCTTGTCTAATCGTCATGATATCAATGCATAAAAGTTTTAGAAAGTTTTCAATGCACATTGTCTTGCTCATTCTAAATATACGAGTGCTAAGCTAGATAAAAAGACAATGACAGTGGCATAAGCCATGTGATTCGTTGCGCTTTCCAATCTTTATGAGCATTTCTCTTACATTAAAATCTAATTACTTATATCTGCAATTCAAACCGTGACGAATATCATAACAAACAAAGGTTTGAATCATAAATACTAATAAATATTATTTCATTTAGGAAATGTACACCAATATCTTGAACCTGGAGAGAACCTAAGAGACATAACATCTATGTTATTTCCTAAAATTAATATTTAAACAAAATAAAACTCAATATGTATAAATTAAAACATAAACAAACTTAAATCTAACAAAAAGTAAATATTTACACAGCGCCACTAGTGTACCGAATTTAAGATAGCCAACGACAACCTCTGGGCTAAAAACTCCCTGGAACGTCTATCAAGAACCACTTAGGAGTTTAGTGTATATTGCATGGATTCTAAAGATGCTCGTGGAATCACATGCTTCGCGTAAGCTATGAGTAGGTAAGTATATTTAACCTATAAACCTTCATTGTTACATGGACTATCTTAAGTATTCTGTAAGCTGAATTTCAATGTTACCCATAAAATGAAGCATAAAGATGACCTTATAAAAGTTTTACATATATTTTTCACTTGTTTATCATATTAATTCGTTTCTTTTGTTACTTGACATTATACGACTCTTGCAGTAATTGAAAATATATTCCCTACTCAATACATCTCAATAATAATGAAAATACATAAACAATTAAATTTATTAAATTTAGTCGCGTCTAAAGGTTCGCTTACAATATATTGAATATAGTTTCGGAACAAAGTTGTTTCCGAAACGAAGTTAATTACCGGTTGACGCTCACGTGAACTGCAGTATCACAGGTTATTATCGAGTAGCTGTCATTCTAATGGTTATTTAATGCGGGGCTGCGTTCGGGGCATAATTTTACTCAAGTAATCAAACTTTCCCGTGCTCGCTTACTGTGTAAGCTGGAGAATAGAGCACCTTTTAGGTTCTGAATACATTAGCGAGGCGTTTCTTCAGTGATTTATTAACAACATTAAGCGCTAAAGTTGTTGCGCTTTAAATGAGTCAAATTATTCGTATTAATGCGAGCGCGTGTGCCGTGCACGAACTAATTTTGGTGAATCTATGTCTTAATTTGGTCAACGTTTTCAACAATTACTGTAGTTTTAGCCCGGGCCAAACTATCTCGTGTTTATGCCGGTTTTGGTACATGAAAACGCTGTTTGAGCTCGTTTTAGTTAATTTACTTCGCAACATAACTAACGAATGACGTAAGGCCCGCGAATAAACGAAATGCTAACAAGATATCAATCTTCTTGACATGTCGTAGTATAATTGACAAGAGTATACGGAAGTGTATGAACAGTGAACCAAAAGTTGAAGTCCAGGTTCTGTAAAAATTTAAAAAATATATAAAATTAATATTAATACGTTGTTTAAATATTACTAAAAAGTATAAATGGTAGCAATAATTAAGTTAAGTTAAGTAGTACGTTACAGTAATATTACATTTAAAAGTAACATCTTCAAAAGTACTTTTACTTCCTAGTATTTTTTTTTCCTATTAAGCGAAAACTTCTTATATATAAGCACATACCTAATTTTATATGTATATATACTTACAACAAAGCCTTAATCACAAAGCTCCAAAAACTAAAGCAGCGCACAGACAGGCAGAACAAGCGTGAAGCATCCTCGGTACAGAAAGGAATTATCTGAAACGTTTCGGTTGTCCAAAAAATAATTAATTTGCAGAAACATAAACAATAGGCGTCCCGAATGTAAGAGCTCTTGTCAGTGGCTCTTTGTGTTGGTCTAAATAAAATTAACTGGCTATACTATCAGTTGGTTAGCGACTTTGATGGTAGGTAGGCGATTCTATAAAGTTTGTTTTTGTTTATATTTATTTATGGAGTGGGATAGAGTTATTTATGCATGTTCGTTTCAATACTTGTTCGAGATCGTAGTTTCCATACTTAATTTTATTAATTAATTACTTAGGTTGATATATTATTATCTATCTTGATTTCAAAGGAGTATGACTATTGTAAGGTTGCGGTTTGAAATAAGATGTAGTCAATAAGATTGAAAAGGGCATGCTTCGATGGTTTGGACATGTTGTGTAGATGAATAATAGTAGATTGACAAAAGGAATATATGTTGGTGAAGTGGAAGGATGGTTACGTAGGAGCGGGCCAAATAACACACATAGATAGTCAGATAGACGACATATTGGAAAAGGGTGACTTTACAAGTATCTATAATCGCCGAGTGTGTATGAGGAGGTGTATGCGTACCTAATTCCATTTACTAATGCTAGCTACATACCATACACGTTACAGACTATCACTGTATTTACATATAACTAAATATTTAATAAGCCGACTCCTATACAAACAGAGCGCGACCAAACTTTTGTTCTAAAACCTACGAATAATTTAGTTGGTGCGATTTTAAAGCCAGCTGATATCAGTTATCTGAGCTTTTGTTCAGGCGCTGGTAATAGCTTTTGGAAGCCAATCTCCAAAGCAAAATTTAAGCTTATTAAGTCGTAAAGTGTGGCCTTTTGATTAGAAAAAGGGACCGAGGGGTCAGGGGTATCGTGAATTGATTCCGTTCCAAAGTTAAATTGGATGCTGTTTGCTTTTCAATGGTTTTTGTTCTCGGCTATACCTTCTGATTGGGAAGATTAGTCTGAAATATAACTAGTTGGCGGTTATTGGGGATGCGGTGATATAATACACGTACATACTCTCACCCATCTATCACTTTTGGGACGAACAGAACCTTGGAGACTTAATAACTCTTCCATCATCTCTAGCTATCGCGGTTGTAGCCATTATAGTGTCAATATGGAATATTTTTGACCTATTGTTACTGATCGCCTAATAAGTACAAGTACACTTATTTTATCCCAAGTCTCTTATTTACCTCTTACCACACAAGAGAGGCAGTTAGTTAGCCCCTAACGTTCCATTTAAATTATTCATCAAGTTGAAACAAGGCACGATCAAATGCAAGAAGTTCTGCATAGAGCCCTTAAAAGGAACAAAAGCAGTGTGCGGTTGCCTTTGTCTCCCTGATACAAAAACTTCAATGGATTACGAGAGGAAAAGAGGTTTTTGTTTCAAAACACATCGGCCGGCCAGTGGATTAGCTGTGTTAAAGTTCAACTTTAATGGTACATTCTGGGAAATGGTATAGAAAAGGACTGGTAGTTGTCTATCTTCTTGGTAAGTTATATTAAGTAAATACAAAATAAACTACTACAATAGCAATACAATTTATGTGAGTTTTATTTAGAGACTTCTAAATTCCTTAGGATTAAGAACTGCATGGTGTTTTTTCATTAATATGTAATTTCATCTTAAATGTAATTTTATGCATGTAATATGAACGTTTGTTTCTCGTTATATGAATATAAATTCTTTTAATACAGAAATAAATTTTTTTTCTGTAAAACAGTACAATAAATTAAAATTTTCGATATTTATGGAGTCGAATGTTCTGCACCTAGACAAAGTGGTTAAGAAGCTCTACAATCAAAAATGGAGGGGAGCGCAGGAACTAAAAGATCCATTTACATTTTAACCGCAGAAAGAATAATAATTATGATTGTAACAAGAAAATAATAATAACTCAGAAAACATGAAGGTACGTAATTACTTTCCTATTATTCTATTGTTTCGTTTTAAAGACATTCAAAACAATAACTTTTCTATTGTTTGAATGTAAAATTCCAAATCAAAATAACAAAAATACCGTAAACTTAAGAATATAGTAGAACTGAATTACGGTTAACATAAATATGTATTATAAAAGGAATCATTTCACTAACACACTATCGACAATGACAGTCACTGTCCCAAATTCATTCAACCACAACAACTACCATTACTTAACGAGCACCAATTATTCACGGGTATTATCCAAGATGCATCTCATTCTAAAATAAGAGCGGATCTCTTGAAACAAAACGCAAAAGACAGCTGTTATCCTAAGTTCACTGATCTATCCATTGTTGAACTGCAGCCAAGTGTGGAAACCAGCAGAGCAAGAAATCATTAGCATCCGGTACCCAAGAAGGCACGGATTTAGAAACTACTGTGGCATCTTTAATGGCTCTTCCTTCACTTAGAAACAAAACATTATGGAGTTGAGCGAAAGCTTCAAATCGCTAATGCGAAGACGTCTGAGAAAAATCACGTGTCGTTGAACTGAATTGTTTTGCGATCCGTACGTTTGAAGGTTGTATGTAAGGAACGAATTGTATAGAATTAAAACCGAATTTTTGCTTCATATATTATTGATTGTGATTAAAAGGAGCATAGGTGAACTACAGTACAATCACGGATAAAGATACCTAATACAATATTAGTCAGATAGACGCCATATTGAAAAAGGGTGACGTTAGAAGTGCTTATAGCCGCGAAAGGGGAGTGTCAGGATCGCCGTGGTCTCTGCCATCCCTTCTACAGGGAATTATATTTAAAAGTATCGAAGACAAAACAAGTTAATCATAATATGTTATATTTCCGTCCTATATCGTACCTTTATATAGGTAAACGGGTGTGGCCTGTATATATGTAAAATACGTCAGATTTATGATTCTAAACACAACACATGAATAAATAATAGGCACCTAATGATACCTATTAATCTGGTTAAATAACAAATTGGTTAGTTTAACAACTAATTGTTATTCTACAGTTGCTACATTATTTAGCATGCGTACAATTTTAAGCGTGCTTTCTATAATGTGATTGTTTAAAAACTTCAGTTTTAATTTATACTTAGTAAACGTTATATTGATTACTGTCAATATTAAAAAGGAAACTGTAGAAATTTCTATAACCGCCGAGTATAAGGAGTTGTATGAGTGTCAATCTTATGAAATTTGTCAGAATCCATCGGTGATCTTTGCCTACCCCTCTGTGGGGAAACGGGGTTGATGTGTTTATATGTACAAATAAAAAAATCCCTAAGTCCGCCATTGCGAGTGGAATTTGATAACCAAACCTCTGACTACCCCAAAAAACCGCTGCTTACGCAAACATTTTCGTGAAAAATATTTCAACATATAAAATTTTAAAATATAAAGCGTCTTTTTTGAAATATATAGTGGGAGTTTTTATTCATAAAAAGTTTCCCAGCAAAAAGTATTATATAATCGACACCCAATATCGGCACACACAAAAGTTTATCCGCTTCACTAAGCAAACCAAGAAGGTGACAATTTGTGATGCAAGATTGACGGAAATGACAAGCAAATTAAATTGCTTTTAAACAAAGACTTTGAAAGATAAAAGTTTGATGCTTCGCTACAATCTCTACTGAGTCTTAGCTTTTTATGAGCGAGTAAATGTTCATTTACTTATATTATGGGTTTTATGTACCTGTGCAATAAATTTAAACACACTAAATACAGGTATAAATTATCTGTGAGGTATAAAAGAAACATACAAATAACAATAATAATAAAGCTCAGGAAACACTTCATATAAAAGTTTCATTCATCTTAATTATTCGCTTCTTGCAACGTTATAGTAAATATATGTAATTCTATTACGAGTTATTAATGAATTCTTCTTTTTAGAGGTCCTAGGTTCGAATCCCGGCTCTAGCATGCACTTAAGTAGAAATTTAAAAAAGTGGTTTTCATTTACGTACATATTTACAGTCGCTAACGGTGAAGGAAAACATTGTGAGGAAACCTGCCTATCCCTCGAGATAAGTAATGGCCAGAGCCTGTATACGGCAATACGGTCCACTACCTATCACATAAGACGTTGTATCTCCAGTGAAACGCGCCTTAAAATTTTCGGGCACTCAAGTCTCTGACTACCCCGCCACAATAAAAAGGCAGTGTGCATACAAGTCATGAAGCGTATGATTATGTATCTTATGTTATTAATGAAACCAGCAACTGTATGCTGTTCTGTCTCTTTTCAGCATAAATGAAGTTCATATGAATGGAAACTTTTTGCTGCTTAGTGGAACTAATGCTATAGACTTTGACATGCAGGCTGAGAAGCCGTTATGAGAGTCTAAGAGGTGCTTTATGCTTGGTCGGTGCTTACTAACCCTGACTCTTCAGTACTGTAAAAAAATATTACTACAGTAAATAAGAAAATATTTATGCATTTTTATTCAGTTGACAATCTATTCATTCGAGAGCTTTACTTCAAAGAACAATCTTAGCAAAAACTTCTTAAAGTTGGTATGGGAAAATAGTAAGTATAACTCCTACGTACCTACATGCATAACCGTGCCTATGTTTCACAATGGGTAAACCGAATACTAGGGTCCAAAACCTTTATTACAAAATCACTCTCAAAAAGATATAAATACTGTTAACGATGATTAATATTCGAAGGAACGAAAACAAAAAAAATACGAAAAAATATTATTCTAACGTTTTTAAAACAACGACGCTGTAAAGTATTAGACATTGGTGATGGTGACTAGCCTATCGCTCAAAGGCACCTAAACAGGCCTTAGTCTCAATGTCACCTCTTTCAACAACTCAGCTAAGAAAGCTTTCATTTAATAGTATAAACATTATAAGTTCATTAAGTACAATTCAAAGATCAGATCGGAAAAACGAATATGCACCATATTTTCAAAGATAAGTAAAGAAACTCTTTCAAAGTGAAGGCATAAAAAGCGAAATAATAAGTCGCTACATCTGGCTCGGACGGGTGTCCAAATAGCATGTTCTAGCCAAGAAGCAGCTGATAATTCAGTTATGAAAACCGTCGCGAGGCTAACGAGCGCTTTTTATAGCCATGCAGCGCTAAATCAAGTTTAGCCGGGAAATATAGCAGAAAATGCCGCTCGCTAACAACGTTTTTTCTCAGAAGTTCAACTTTGAAAGTGATACGGTTTCGATGTTCCGCTAAGTGCAATATCCCGGTTTTTTCAGGAACTGCGGTCGAAAATCGAACAATATTTTGTAAACGTAATATAACCTCCGTTCTGATATGGGACGTGTGTTTCATAGCTTAGTACTACTATATATCATTCATCCTGGCTTATTATACATACATTCACGTCCTTTTATCCCTTTCTGGGTGCAAAGAACCTCGGATATATAATATCTCCTAGGTGGTAACGGGTTGATAACCCGTCGCCCAATGAATTCAATTTACGCCTAGTCTCTTAGTAGCCTCCTACGACATGCCAAGAAGAAAAGTAGCTAGTTAAAATTCTCTTTAAGTCCCAGCTAGCAAAAAATATAATATGTATCGGTTTCTGATGGCATATAACCATTTAAACACATATAAAAAGGCAGCCATTGTAAGGTGCTGTCATTGTTTATTGTGAGCTATGTATCATTTTAATTATTTTCATAAAGCTAAGTTTTACAGTTATCTGTGCACCTCTTCAGGTATATTTATGTCCTTGTCATCATAAAACCGTCTTTTAACGTACCTAGAACAAAAACAAGGCCATAAGAATGTTTATTTTAGCATAATTAAACGTTAATGTAATTATAATACGTGAACTTTAAAAACACAAAGGCATTTTGGATTATGTTCATGCATTTTCCACACAAATAATAAAACATGTACATTATATTATATAAACCATGTGGGAGTGGATAAGCCTTCTACATTTAGTTCATAAAACATCACATTTATTAAAACAATAGTATTTTAACACTTTTGACGGTAAATTGACAACATATAATATGTTCTATTAAACTTTAAGGCAAGATGAAGTAAATAGGCTTATAATGCAATGTAAAAATACATTTTAAACTCTGTGTTTATGGAGACAGGTTTATTTAAACTCAAAGTTACATTAATTAAGTAACTAGGAAAGAAGTGAAAGCTTTGGAGGGATGTAAAGAAAATTCAGGACTATAAGTTTTCATGGATCTTTTCCTATTTATAGAAAATAACCAACTGACGTCTTAATTTATAAAAGCTTTAATGGTCTCATTTTTTATATTCGTAACAAAATCAATATTCATATATCACCAAAATCCAGCATTATTGCTAACAAAGGTTAAAAATAACCAGGAGCGAATGATAGAGGGCGCACCATAAGTAATGCAGCACGTTTGTGCTCGTAACGAATTGAAAAGAGCAAATTGGGAGTGCAATGCATGCAAGCGCAACACCCAGTATTAGAAGAGCTTGTTATGCAAATCAAAAAGTAAATTGCACTGGCTCAGGGGCGGTTTCGTGAAATATACCCTCCTTAGGGATAGAATGTACTCATACTCGTTTAATGGAGACAGAGTGGGTTGTCTTGAAGTTTTGTTTTAGTTATATATACAATACTAGTGACGGCTTCGCACGGGTATAAAATATATAGCCAACTCCACTATTTAATGGATGTTATTATGCATATAAACCTTCCTCTTGATTCACTCTATCTATTAAAAAAAACCGGATCAAAATCTGTTGCACTACGCAACAGATTTTGATCCGGTTTTTTTTAAAGATATAAGCATACAAAGGGACACAGGGACAAAGAAAGCGCCTTTGTTTTATACTATGTAGTGACTAGTAATGTATATTAGTACTATACAAGTTTTGTTTTAGTTATAGATACATATCGTTACCCATAGTACTTCCCGTGCTAGTCTTGGATGAAAAAGAATGCTAACTAGTTGCCGCTCTTCCGGGCATGCTGTAAGGTGCTAATAAGGGACTAGGAGGGAACAGTCTATTGTTCATAAGTCAATGTTTCATATGACATAACAACCACTCAATTATGCTAAGAAGTGACCTAGGACAAGTTTTCAAGTGTCCGTATTTCTCTCTACCACTAAAGGGATTGAAGGACGTAAATATGTATATATCGTAAACCATTTTATTGAAATTGGAGGCTTGAGTGACAACAATGCATCTTCTCTTCGCCCACTTCTCTTTGAAAGTCTTTGGCCACTCAAAGGCCACATTTCACAAGATAGTCAGTACCAATATTGATAGGTGATGAATGAGTCACGTATCTAAATAGTGAATTTTTTGTCGTACTAAAAATTCTATTTATATTTACTTGAATTAACCTTGAGCATGTCCCAATCAATACAGTGTTACTAACCTATGACTTTAGTTTCTGAAACCGAAAACCAAGCTCCTCAGTCGTTTATTCAACAAATAATTCAAATTTCACCCATTCAAGGTATCAAGTAACTTTTCATGCGTGAATTTATAAGTAAGCCATAATAATATATTGTTAAGGGTTCAAGTAACTTGCGAAGGTGTTTTACCCTTTACGTCCACTGAATAATTCAGCGAAAAGACTTTTTGAAGTAAACATATCGAATCAATTGATATTTTATTCTGCAACTTTCAAACTATACGTCTAGCTGTAATTTCTATCAGAATTATAGTTAAATAGATTTGTTTGATAATTTATATGTTTTTGGCATACTATTTGCGAGCTACCACGAGCTTTGAGTACTATGCTATGTGAACAATTTAATTTATTTTACTTACTGCTGTGTATAGATTATTCAAATGAAAGAAAGAAAAAACGTAACTTTATTTTGCGTTACATGCGTAAATAGGATATACAATCTTAAAATTTGTTACTGCATGGGCTGCCTCTTCTGGCGTTCAAATATTTGAAGAATATAAAATTGGAATTAGAACTAACGAAACATAACATAATATATCACGGAAAGCTTACCGCTGTAAATAATTGAAAGCAGTTTTCCATAGTTAAATTACCCATTCTTTTTTTATGATAATAAGAAGGAAGACTAATAATAAAGATTTATATGATCGGCGAGGGATGAAAACTACCTATTTTTCGTAATAGACAATAGTTACAACAAGGCTTTATCACATGTCGCGTTGTTTATTGATTATCAGGTAAAAAGTAGGTTTCGAGTGACCAAAGACTACACAAAAAACATAGTTAACGGTGGACACTAAACCTCAGACTACCACGATAATACATTTACATAAAAAATAAACTTTACCATCTCTTAATACCTTAGCTTTGAAAGTATTTCATTGTATATTAAAGTTGATGAAAGTAAAGCCAAGGCGAATACCATTTCCAGGATTAAAAAGTTCCTAGACGATGGCGGATGGAGGGATTCATTTATTCCCAGCTTACTCTAGTATTCAATTCATTGTCTGTAACTCGAGATCTGTTTGATTTCGATTCCTGTTTCTAAACTTTGAAGGTATTGGCATAAAAATTTCAAAGGCTTTAAATTGTTCATCATAATAATATATTACACAGCTGTATATATCTCGTATCTCATAATTATGTAAGATTTCCCATCATAGACATAAAAAAATCAAATGGTTTTAGTTTTTTTTCCGCTATTTTAATGTCTCTATTTTTTTTAAATAATTGTGTTTCGAAGAAGTGTAGAAAAATTTATAATTAATATTTTTAACCACACAATTCACTAAAACAAAAATATTCACTTAACCTAATCCGCCAACTGGATAGCAACAGAAAATAATTATATGAAACCCTCTCAATTAAAAGAACGGCTGGGCAACTTATTTCATTTCCTCTCACTGAGAGGTATTTCAAGATTTTAAATTAAGATTTAGAAACACTCGAGCATTATTAGAAAAGAAGGGCTTCTTGTTACCTTGAATTATAAAGTTCTCAAGACACCGGATGGTGTTCATTTATTTCGAACGGCGTCAATGGGGAGCCCCATTCAATTTCTTTTGTTAGTCCCCACTGAGCAAGGTAGGGCAATATTTAAGATGACAATTTAAGCGAGAGATCCCGCGGGACTAGCTCGGATTGTTCATGTTAATATTTGTTATTTTGAACTTTATCTCAGTGATTTTAGTGTAACAATGTTCAATGATTCTGACAGCTTTGATGTAATGAGAAGTTTTGACAAATTGATACGGATTAATATTTGTAATTAATATTTCAAACCGATAGAATGTGTTGAAACTGAATCATAAGGAGTATAAGTTAAAATATGTCTTAGCTCCTTTTCATTGAGTACTTTACGATCTTACATATTTGTCATAATAGCTAATAACATAATCACAGGCATTTCTTATTGTACTACATAATCTGTTTTAGAAAGCTTTGAAACATAATTATTTGATCATGAAACGAGAGGATAAGGTATATAAAGTATATGTATAAGTATAGAGTAAACTATTTTGTAACTATAACCCTGTGCTATTCTAAAAATAATGCTAACTAACTGCCGTTCTTCCCGGCTAAAGGACTTGGGGTCAATGGATGGGCTGGCAACATGTCATCAATGTTCCATGTAATATCATATCCCCAATATTCATGTCAAAAAGTTTACTAGGAGATATCATCGTATCTATAAGGATCTGTCCACCCCGAAAGGGATTAATGGCTTGAATGTACATGTTATAAACTGGTCAATAAACCTTACACACATTCGTACTCTACACCTTTTTCAACGGTATTAAACTCAATATTAACACCCATAGAAAACTGAACCCATGATTAAGTACAGGAAAACGTCCTAAGTATCTAATAACAAACCGTAAGGAGAAGGAAAGCATCCATTGAAACAGGCACTGCGAAGGCTCTATATCGGAGTCGTTCAAAAACTCTTTAACGGTCCATAAAGTTTCGTTACGTAACGTTTTATAAAGGGAAAAGTTTCTTACAACTTGTCCATTGGTAACAGTTGTTTGATGTTTGACCTATTTTTAGAAAGCAAAAAGAGGGATGTTATAAATTCCAAGGAAAGCTTTCAGTTTGTATAGCATCTGTCTATCTATAGCATTGGAATTAAATAAGTAATTAATGTAAAGTATCAAAATATCCCTATAACTTATAGCATATTTTTCTGTGCTAACTTTAAAAGAATCCCGAATGAGATCTATGACATCACCATTTATTCCCGTAGTAGGTACCGACCTGTCTATTAGATAGATATCATAATATGACGTTTTATACAAGCACATTATTTCGTATGCCTTGCATTATTTTTATTATTGGTTATTATATACATATGTCACAATTAATTCATTATTTATATACTCACGAATTCTATTATTGTTGAATAATTTCTATATTCTATACCTAAAAGTATCCAACCTCTATTCATATAGCCCAAATATATGTACTACATATTATACGTATATGTCAGCATTGTTAGCTATCGTTGATTGAAGCGTCTTGTTAAATTATCACGCTTGGATGTATTTCGCGCCGAGTTCTGCATCAATTGATTGATTTCTATGCAAATTCAAAAGAGATCTGGAAAACTCATTCGTCTGTTAATATTCTAACTCTCACCAATAAATGGAATGACGTCTATTTACCTTATTAGTATACATACGATAATTTAGTTAGAGTAATCTAGAATTTACTAAATATGAAATCATTTGTTACATAAATTTCACTAATATTTAAGTTGCCAATTGTAATAACCGTATTTAAAAAAAGATATAGAAAGTAAGAAAAAAAAACATTTATTCACTACACACAACTTTTTCATCTGAACTATATTGATGAGTAGGAATTCGATGCAGTGAAAAGGTGCTGTCTCAGTATTGCATGTAGCTAAGCTGCATCACTGATCCTCAGACAGCAGCCGGACCTGAATGACGCAATTATTCCAAAAAGATACGAATTACCACTGATTGGAAGAAGTAGTGTGTTATGAGGAAGGCCTATTTCCAACTGAGGACTGAGATAGGTTGATAATAATGGAAACATATGAGGTTACTGATTTACAAGAATTAATAAACATAGAAGGTAAACCCTAGAAGTATGTGTAATGCACGGTGCTAGTCACTAGCTTCTGCCTACCATTGTGGAAAGATACCGCATGGATATGAGTCTATACACGCCACTTCACAGAGGACATGCCCGAAATAGATATGGATGAGATTGAGATGGCTTTAAAACAGCTTAAAAATGGAAAAGCTCCGGGAGAGGATGGAATCACCGCTGAGCTCCTGAAATCTGGCGGAAGACCAGTTCTGTGGGAGCTCCAGAGAATCTTCAACAGCGTCATCTTCTCCGGAAGAACTCCGAAATGTTGGGGCAGAGGTGTGGCTGTTTTGTTCTTTAAGAAGGGAGATAGAACCCTCTTGAAGAACTACAGGCCGATAACACTTCTGAGCCACATCTATACGCTGTCCTCGAGGGTCATCTCCAATAGAATCTCAGCCAGGCTAGATAGCTTTCAGCCACCAGAACAGGCCGGGTTTCGGCGGGGTTTTATAACCATAGACCACATTCACACGCTGAGGCAAGTTATACAGAAAACTAACGAGTATAACCAGCCACTTTGCCTCGCGTTTGTGGCCTATGAGAAAGCTTTTGACTCTCCTGCCCGTATCGGTTTGCAATAGTTATTTTTAAACACTCGCGTTTTATACTCATTTTATTTTAGAGTCTTCCCGCGACCACGGCCTATGCAACTGGGTCGAAACGTCGGGCAAAATAAAGGTAATCACATATCTTTATAAATTTATCGTGTTTTGACCCGGTCTCAGATAATTAATAAAATGAGCTTTTGACTCGGTCGAGACCTGGGCGGTCATGGAATCCTTGCAGCGATCTCAAGTCGACTGGCGATACGTGAGTGTGCTGAGACATATTTATGATTCCGCCATGATGACCGTTCAACTCCAAAGCCACGGCACGAAACCTATCCAGTTGCAGAGAGGTGTCAGACAGGGGGATGTTATGTCCCCGAAACTGTTCTCGAGTGCACTGGAAGATGCTTACAAAACGTTGGATTGGGTTGAACGGGGAATAAATATAAATGGGGAATACATCTCGCACCTCCGCTTTGCTGACGATATCGTCCTGATGGCAGAGTCGCTGCAGGATCTGGAGGAAATGCTGTCCGAACTAGATGCTGCTTCTCGACGCATCGGACTCGGGATGAATTTAGAAAAAACCAAGATCATGTTCAATTACTTGGTAGTCCCGAGACCGGTTGCCCTTGGGGTACTCCCGTAGAAGTTGTTTCGCAATATACTTACTTGGGCCAAATCATACAGCTTGGCAGGAACAATTTCGAGAGGGAGGCGGACAGAAGAATACAGCTCGGATGGGCAGCATTTGGAAGGCTAAGGCATGTCCTCACGTCGTCTATACCACAATGCCTGAAAACTAAGGTTTTCAACCAGTGTGTGCTCCCCGTTATGACGTACGGTTCTGAGACGTGGACACTCACTGCGAGGCCACAAATTCAAGGTCGCTCAGCGTGCTATGGAACGGAAGATGCTCGGGGTTTCTCAGGTAGATCGCATCAGAAATGAGGTGATACGCCAGAGAACTAAAGTAACCGACATTATGAAAAGAATTAGCACGTTGAAGTGGAGTTGGGCTGGTCACGTATGCAGAAGGACTGATGGTCGCTGGAGCAAAAAAGTCCTAGAGTGGAGACCGCGTCTCAGTAAACGTAGTGTGGGGCGCCCCCCGGCAAGGTGGGAAGACGACCTGCGCAGGTTGGCCGGCATCGAATGGATGCGAACGGCCACTGACAGGGAGAAGTGGCGTCATTTGGGGGAGGCCTATGTCCAACAGTGGATTGATACAGGCTGATGATGATGATGATAATGATGAGTCTATAATGACTTATTAGCCTATAACTAAATAACTGCGCCAATCTCTTTTTAAGCGTTCATTACGCATTAAGATTCTCAATCTAAATACTTAAACTTATGAACGAATACTCAGTTTTATTACTAAGAGTTAATTCGCTGATACTTTATGCTTTAACGTCATAATACATATAAAGGGATCGTTAGTCTTAGTGATGGTTTTATAACGAAGTTAACACCCGTTGGCTTGTAAAAGCTATTTGGAGAGTAAACGAGCTTCAGACACCATTCATAAAGACTGCACGATTTTACTGAAAAGCGTCATATTAATATTTGGAATGCTGCTTTTAATTTATTTAAAGTCAAAGATTAAGTTTGGGTGGACATAATGTTCATTATTTTTTGTTAACAGGTTTAGGGCTAAAATTTTGAATTGAGTTAGAAGCATAATCTGTAATAACATTTAAATATACCAAATAAAGTAAGATTACATAATTCAATCATATTTAGATTTATTATAGCAATTACGTATATTTCAGACGTTATCTTTATAGAATAACTTTTAAGTGACAAAACACTACTAAAATAACTAACGATGGACATTCAGGTCGAGACTACCTCGAAAAGCTTGTACGGTAGTAAATGCATATGTAGGTATGTGAATGATATGTAGGGATTTAATAAGTCAAAATTAACCTTTAAACTCACACAAATAGGCGAATCCCTTATCCTAAGTTGTTCCCCGCATCGTTGGCTACGAAGTCCAGCCAATAGGCAATCGTAGCGATCAGCTTTTGTCCTCCAACGTGATTTAAAGCGCTTGATTAATGGATGGTCGGATACACAACGTTAGCTCTTTGTTGTACTGTAAATATTTGATTCGTGTAAGAGGCAATCTATCGCTTTGATGTCACTTGTGTGGGCGATGTTCTTGCTCATAATCTGCCTTTGAGTTAACCCTGTTTGTACGGTTTGTTAGGTATAGCTTAATGTGACGTGAACTAGTATGGCTTGCTGTCCTGGTCAAAATATACAGTCTATATTACTGCCAATTTAAACAAAAGCTACGTCTGTTATTAAAATATATACACAGTAAGTTCAACCATTTTGCAGTTGTTTCTAACCTAAAAAAAGCAGACACGTGTTTCTGTTCGTGGGTTTTGTCCACATTTCAAGTTAAGAATCGCAAATTTTGAGTAATAGACAAATACGTTGTTACGTACTATTTCCATTTTATTATTACTATTAATAATAAAATGAGCCGTTAATTTAAAGTTGCTTTTGTTGTTGACGCGATGTCAAACAGGATGGTAACACATTATATTATATTATAACCAGTACAGGACACTCCGAAATTACGTCCAAATGATTACGAACACTATTCCCAACTCATAGTCTAGTGCCTCATTCTTAACCTATCACCTCACGCAACTGGTCGCTTAAACCTCTTATTGATTTTCATTTAGCCTCTCCAAGTCGTTACGGTATTTGTTTGGAAGGAAAAGAGCGGTCAATAGGCAGAGGTGCTTTGTCCACAAATGTGGTCTAAAGCCTTTGATTAATGGATCTTGGAATACTCCGAGCAGTCTCTTTGTTGTGCCGTAAATATCAGATTTAATGTAAGGCCAATCTATTGCAAGGACTGATAGAATAGACGGCGACTTTACATAATATTTACACTTCTTTAGAAATGGCTTTTGGGTACTGAATGTAGCCTTCTCCTTTAGTAAAGCGTTCTATACGATGGCTTAAAATAGCTTTACTTAAAATCAATCTATTTTAAGAACGATCTTAACAGCTTTGCACGTTTGCTCGTCTGGCACTTGTATGTCGTGTAATCAGCTGTCCATTCGGTTTATGTTGAACTACTAGTTTATAAAGATAAAATATATAAAACGCGGACGGCTGTGGCCAGATGGGTAAGACCTCCAAATTCTTAAAATAGGTTTTAGGTTCGAATCACGGCTCTGCAGGAATGAATGAAAATTAAAAATGTCTTTTTCATGAACGTACATAATTTCCAGTCGCTAATGGTTTGGGAATTCTAAGTAAGGAAAACTGCCTATCCCTCCAGATAGATACAGAATAGTCAGTGCCTGTATACGGCGATATAGTTCACTACCTATCACGTTGGAAGCTGTCTATCTAGTGAAACGCGGGCCTTGAGAGGCTCCTACCTAACATGCCTTAATATATATAATAATGTATAATAAAATAATATATAATAATTTCGGAAATGGGCACATAAGCTTGCAAAAAGGAATTTGCATACACAAGTCATGATTTGTATGTTATGTAATTAATAAAATTAAAAACATAAACCTGTTTGAAATTTCCAAAAATATACGCTCGTGACATCAATTTATGTAGGCATTTTCGAAAATGATCAGAAATTGATTAAAACTCGCAATTTACTTTACACACGCGTTAATGGATTCTTAGAATAAAAGGCTTAACTTAACAGGACGAAGCCTTATATATCCAATTCGACGTCAATTAGTTAATCTGATTGAACTACCGGATTGGATGGAGAGGGAAATTAGATGCATTATCCCTTTCCAAGAAATATACATACACGTAAATTAGTTTCGAAGTAGCCTGGAACATAAAGAGAATTCTAATTACCTGCCATTCTATTCGTAATTTCGCAGGACGTAACTTGGTAATTATCAGTAAGCATAAATCTACAATCGACTGGCAATCTGTCATCATTATTTACGTCAGAACCCCGATATATATTGTTTAAATGACAGATGTTATACTTAGAGGTTTTCTCCATCCCAAAAGAGATACGATAATAACACAGAATAAAAAGGGGAAAGCAATGTATATGTCACAAAAATATACATACATATGTAGATACCTAATAAGTACGTACTATTCCGTATCTCCAAGGAATGACACGAAGCGTTCGCGATTTAATTAATACCAAGTTCCATTCCTTCCATCAACATTTTAATGACGGCGGTGCATAATGTCTTCCCGCAAAATGTTCTCCCAAATTAACTTAAGCAACTCACCTCTGCATTCCCGAGGGCATAGCTGGAGCAAAGTTTCAGGTGAAATTGGTTGGTTGTCAACGGTGGTTGCTGGGTTCAGAAGGTCCCCTTTGCCTAATGACCCGTGAGTCGGCCTCAGACGCTCCGTAATGCTCCCGTGACCTCTCTAAACTTTCAATTGCTAATTCAAACTTCACATGGACCCGAATTTCTAACCTGTACTTAATTCATGATAAGCCACATTAATAGCGAGTACTTAATGGGATGGTATTTAAATGTCAGTTTTGTAGTTCTCGGTATTGCTCTTTGTATCGTCATGATACAGTAGTACGCTATTTTTCATATAAATATCAGTAAATATTCAATTTCATAATGTCGCTGTCGTGATTTAAGACTTAATAGAAAGCCATTGCCAGCTCTTTTTATCTACATTAATGCCATAAAATACGACTAATGACGTGGACGATATCTTTAGTAACTGATGACAATAATCTAGCCAACCAATAATGTAGAAAAATGACTTAAACAGGGAAATAGTTTTCTGTCAGCCCTTTGGGAGATTATGTGTGTGTATATTTTATAAAAACGTTTAGTTAACCTGATAAAATAATCCTGAAACCAACAAAGTATCCTCCGTTCCCTTTTGCAGAAATTATAATCTGCAAGTTGATTTTGCTAAATGGTTAAATTATAATGAAGATTTAACAACTGTTCAAAATTATTAGGAAGAGGGGAGAGTTATTCTACCTTACGGATCACAAAGTTCTCGAGAACCCAAACGGATGAAAGCCTTCAATTATTTCAAGCTGCTACGAGTTCAGACATTCATACCGACGCTATTCTCGATTGGGGTTAGGCAAAGTTAACGTAATTTAATTTATAAACAAAAAGGATACAAATGATTAAGTACAACAGTTTATTAATCTTAATATTCTTACTACAAAATTAGTCTTTATTTATCCAAAGTATGTTTTATTGTATATCGTCATTTAATCAATAACGTCTATGATTATCATATTTGGGATATTAACAAATATTAGTCTAAGAAAATTGGTTGAGGTGTGGATTGCGCGTTTGTCTGCACAAGCATACGAATGGTGTTACCCTGCGCCACCAAAACAACTTTCGACCCTTTTGGGAGAAGTCCTTTCTCTGCAGCAAGCGCTAGCGGCGCTAACACCAACCGTTCTACTTCATGACGAACACTGCGAGCTCCATAATGCACATCATATCTATCAGCTATTGCACTCAGAACCGACTCCTCCCAAGATAACTCCACACCGTGTCGAGTATCAGCTCGGACTGCCCATTCATCCAGCTCGCGCGCCACTAGCTGAAAAAGCTCTGGTTGTGAGAACGGTAGGAAATATACTGTTTCGTTGATGCGTCCCAGAAACTCGTCCCGTCCAAAATGTTTCTTCAATATTGGTCGAACAACTTCATCGTGGAAATAGCGAGACACTTCCGACTGCTCGTGTTGGCGTAGTGCGAGACCATGTGCTGCAATTTCGTCTGCAGCTAAGTTAGAGGTCATCACAAATATAGCATCTTTACATTCGATCAAACGCCCTTTGCCGTCAGTTAGACGCCCTTCATCGAACAATTGCAACAACACCGTAAGCACATCAGGGTGCGCTTTATCCACCTCATCAAGTAAAACAACAGCGTTTTTACAATTAGACAGTGCACGGGTTAATTGACCGCCTTCATCATGCCCAACATAACCTGGTGGTGCCCCAATAAGTTTCGCGACTTCGTGTCGCTCTTGGTATTCACTCATGTCAAGACGAATGAACGCATCAGGTCTACCACTGTGCATGTACTGCGCCAATTGCTTGGCAAGTTCAGTTTTTCCGATCCCTGAACTTCCTAGAAACAGAAACACCAGCGGATGCTCTTCATCTCCCCATCCGTTCTCCTTCCGACGGACTGCTGCTCCGACAGCCGCTATAGCTGTGCGTTGACCAACTAAGCGCAGTTGCAACCGTTCTTCTAAAGGGAAACGTCGGCGCTCCTCACGCGCTTTTTCGGCTTCCTGCTCACGCCGTACTTTAGCTGCATCGACAATCATTCGGAGTGTCACTGAGTCTTCTTTGGCAAATTGCTCTGGTAGTCGCCCGGACTGATCAGCTGCTATAGGGTCAGCACCAGCTGCTAATAGTTCCCTAGTGACATCTTCTGAGTCTACCAAGGCAGCGTAATGTAGCGCCGTAAAACCTAGGTATGAAGCTCGCGCATTCATGTCTTGACTGAACTCATCTTCCCGTTTCTGCATAGCTTCGAGAGGATGTAAATGAATGCGATGAGCAGTCATAGTTGCACCAGCATACTCGTCACGGGCGTTAGGGTCTGCCCCAGCAGATAACAAGGCTCGTACCACTTCAACATGTCGATTGGCAGATGCTACCATTAAAGGCGTCCAACCTAACGCATGTCTCCTTCCAGCAGCCACGGCACCTCCTCCCATTTTTATCTGCTTTCGGACCTCTTCTACGTCTCCACGATGTGCTGCCACCAACAACTTTTTATCTGGAAAATGTAATTGTAATTTGTTATAAAATCAATAAAATAGAATATGACCAATTTTTAGGTAAATTACAACCAAACATCTATTCACATTTTGGAGGAAAATCAAGGAAATCCCTACACGTCAATCGAAAATAAAATGTGATCCTTGATGTTACAAAGGAAATGATTTCAAGCGAAGAATTCTTGCATTTAATGTTACTCGTATGTTTGTTTATCAACAACTATAATCGTTAAAAAGAAACCAAGAACTCACCGTTGTATACATCAGCCGCGATCAGGGATAGTCCAAGAGCTGCGATTATTACAGGCAGATGCATCGAAGGTCTAGGTGTATCAAATCGAAAAAGCTGCCATCTACTTGTTGGAATTACTGCCAATGCTTTTTTGGAACAACGAATTCGTTGTCCATGTTTAAGGTAACCCCACCGACTTCTTACAGTTTGTCGTAACATGTCTGCAATGTTATCTGGCTTTTCTGTAAGAAAAAAAAAATCCATAGTTCACTAATACGAGCACAACAAAATACAGTCATATAAGAATAAACATCTTCGACAACCTCCGTGGTGCAATGGGTTTAACATCTGGGTTTACACCATTCCAATATTACCAAGTTTAGACGTGTGAAATAGTCTCTATGGCTGATTGTAGTTTTGTACCTCTCTACTTATAACATAACAATATCATGTGGCAATAGCATCGCATTAAACCTTTGGTAGAGAAAAGTCCTTTTAAGGAGCATGTATGTTGGCGAAAAGTCCTTTTCAGGACCCTCTATGTTAGAGAATAGTCCTTTTCAGGACTATGATTGGTAGAGAAAAGTCCTTTTCAGGTCTATGTTTGGTAAAGAAAAGTCCTTTTCAGGAGCCTTTATGTTAAAGAATAGTCCTTTTCAGGACTATGTTTGGTAGAGAAAAGTCCTTTTCAGGAGCCTCTATGTTAGAGAAAAGTCCTTTTCAGGACTATGTATGGTAGAGAAAAGTCCTTTTCAGGACTATGTTTGATAGAGAAAAGTCCTTTTCAGTAGCATGTATGTTAGAGAATAGTATTTTTCAGGACTACGTTTTGCAGAGAAAAGTACTTTTCAGGAGCATGTATTTAAGAGAATAGTCCTTTTCAGGAGCATGTATGTAAGAGATAAATCTTTTTCAGGACTATGTTTGGTAGAGAAAAGTCCTTTTCAGGACTATGTTTGGTTGAGAAAAGTCCTTTTCAGAAGCCTCTATGTTTGGTAGAGAAAAGTCCTTTTCAGGTCTATGTTTGGTAGAGAAAAGTCCTTTTCAGGTCTATGTTTGGTAAAGAAAAGTCCTTTTCAGGAGCCTCTATGTTAGAGAAAAGTCCTTTTCAGGACTATGTTTAATAGAGAAAAGTCCTTTTCAGTAGCATGTATGTAAGAGATAAGTCCTTTTCAGGACTATGTTTGGTAGAGAATAATCCTTTTCAGGACCATGTTTGGTAGAAATTATTCCTTTTTAGGAGCATGTATGTAAGAGATAAGTCCTTATCAGGACTATGTTTGGTACAGAAAAGTACTTTTCAGTACTATGTAAGGTAGAGAAAAGTCCTTTTCAAGCCCATGTATGTAAGAGAATAGTCCTTTTCAGGCACATGTATGTAAGAGAATAGTATTTTTCAGCCCATGTATGTAAGAGAATAGTCCTTTTCAGGAGCATGTATGTTAGAAAATAGTCCTTTTCAGGACTATGTTTGGTAGAGAAAAGTCCTTTTCAGGCACATGTATGTAAGAGAATACTATTTTTCAGGACTGTGTTATGTAGAGAAAAGTACTTTACAATACTATGTAAGGTAGAGAAAAGTTCTTTACAGGACTATGTTTGGTAGAGAAAAGTCCTTTTCAAGAGCATGTATGTTAGAGAATAGTATTTTTAAGGACCATGTATGTAAGAGAATAGTCCTTTTCAGGAGCAAGTATGTTAGAGAATAGTCCTTTTCAGGACTATGTTTGGTAGAGAAAAGTCCTTTTCAGGCACATGTTTGTAAGAGTATAGAATTTTTCAGGACTGTGTTATGTAAAGAAAAGTCCTTTTCAGGAGCATATGTGTTAGAGAAAAGTCCTTTTCAGGACAATGTTTTGTAAACAATAATCCTTTTTAGGACCATGTTTAGAAGATAAAAGCTCTTTTTAGGAGCATTAAATGTAAGAGAATAGTCCTTTTCAGGACTATGTTCTGTATATTCCTAAAAATGACTATCGTCCTTCAAACGTAGTCCTGAAAATGACTATCATCCTTCAAGGATATTCCTGAAAAGGACTATAGTCCTTCAAACAATTTCCTGAACAGGATTATTGTCCTTCAAGGATATTCCTGAAAATGTCTATCATCCTTCAACAATATTCCTGAAAAGGACTATCGTCCTTCAAGGATATTCCTGCAAAAGACTATCATACTTCAATGATATACCTGAAAAGGACTATCGTCCTTCAAACGTAGTTCTGAAAATGTCTATCATCCTTTAACGACATTCCTGAAAAGGACTATCATTCTTCAAGGACATTTCTGAAAAGGACTATCGTCCTTCAAACTTAGTCCTGAAAAGGACTATCATCCTTCAAGTATATTCCTATAAAGAACTATTGTCCTTCAAGCTTAGTCCTGAAAATGACTATAATCCTTCAAGGATATTCCTGAAAAGGACTATCGTCCTTCAAACGTAGTTCTGAAAATGTCTATCATCCTTCAACGACATTCCTGAAAAGGACTATCATCCTTCAAGGATATTTCTGAAAAGGATTATCGTCCTTCAAACTTAGTCCTGAAAAAGACTATCATCCTTCAAGTATATTCCTGAAAAGGACTATTATCCTTCAAAGATATTCCTGAAAAGGACTATCGTCCTTCAAACGTAGTCCTGAAAATGACTATCATCCTTTAAGGATATTCCGGAAAAGGACTATAGTCCTTCAAACAATTTCCTGAACAGGATTATTGTCCTTCAAGGATATTCCTGAAAATGTCTATCATCCTTCAACAATATTCCTGAAAAGGACTATCGTCCTTCAAGGATATTCCTGCAAAAGACTATCATACTTCAATGATATACCTGAAAAGGACTATCGTCCTTCAAACGTAGTTCTGAAAATGTCTATCATCCTTTAACGACATTCCTGAAAAGGACTATCATTCTTCAAGGACATTTCTGAAAAGGACTATCGTCCTTCAAACTTAGTCCTGAAAAGGACTATCATCCTTCAAGTATATTCCTATAAAGAACTATTGTCCTTCAAACTTAGTCCTGAAAATGACTATAATCCTTCAAGGATATTCCTGAAAAGGACTATCGTCCTTCAAACGTAGTTCTGAAAATGTCTATCATCCTTCAACGACATTCCTGAAAAGGACTATCATCCTTCAAGGATATTTCTGAAAAGGATTATCGTCCTTCAAACTTTGTCCTGAAAAAGACTATCATCCTTCAAGTATATTACTATAAAGAACTATTGTCCTTCAAACTTAGTCCTGAAAATGACTATAATCCTTCAATGATATTCCTGAAAAGGACCATCGTCCTTCAAGTATAATCCTGAAAAGGACTAAAATCCTTCAAGGATATTCCTGAAAAGGACTATCGTCCTTTAAACGTAGTCCTGAAAAGGACTAAAATCCTTCAAGGATATTCCTGAAAAGGACTATCGTCCTTTAAACGTAGTCCTGAAAATGACTATAATCCTAAAGGATATTCCTGAAAAGGACTATCGTCCTTTAAGGATATTCCTGAAAAGGACTATCGTCCTTCAAACTTAGACCTGAAAAGGACTATCATCCTTTAAGGATATTCCTGAAACGGACTATCGTCATTCAAGGATATTCCTAAAAAGAACTATAATCCTTCAAGGATATTCCTGAAAAGGACTATCGTCCTTCAAACTTAGTCCTGAAAACGACTATCATTCTTCAAGGATATTTCTGAAAAGGTCTATCGTCCTTCAAGCTTAGTCCTGAAAAGGACTATCATCCTTCAAGGATATTTCTGAAAAGGACTATCGTCCTTCAAACTTAGTCCTGAAAACGACTATCATTCTTCAAGGATATTTCTGAAAAGGACTATCGTCCTTCAAGCTTAGTCCTGAAAAGGACTATCATCCTTCAAGGATATTTCTGAAAAGGACTGTCGTCCTTCAAACGTAGTCCTGAAAAGGACTATTATCCTTCAAGGATATTCTTGAAAAGGACTATTATCCTTCAAGGACATCCTGAAAAGGACTGTCGTCCTTAAAACGTAGTCCTGAAAAGGACTATTACCCGTAAGGATATTCCTGAAAAGGACTATCCTTCTTCAAACTATTCTCTTACATACATGCACCTGAAAAGGACTATTCTCTAACATACATACTTCTGAAAAGGACTATGCTCTAACATACATGTTCCATCAATCAATCAATCAATCAATCAGCCTATGACAGTCCACTGCTGGACGTAGGCCTCCCCAAGGTAACGCCACAAAACACGATCACTCGTGGCCCTCAGCCAACCACTACCAGCGACCTTTTTCAGGTCATCAGTCCATCTGGCAGGGGGGCGTCCCACACTACGTTTACCGAGACGCGGCCGCCATTCGAGAACCGCTTTGCTCCAACGGTCGTTGGTTCTGCGACAGACGTGACCGGCCCACTGCCACTTCAGCTTGCAACATCGATAGACAATGTCTACGACATTGGTTCTCTGCCGGATAATCTCGTTCCGGACTCTGTCCCTTAACGAGATACCCAGCATCGAACGTTCCATTGCCCGCTGAGCGACATGTAATCGGTGAGCCAACCCGACTGTCATGTTCCACGTCTCGGCACCGTATGTCATTACAGGTAGGACGCACTGATTGAAAACCCTGGTCTTAAGACACTGCGGTAGTTCCATAAAAGGACTTTTCTCTGCCAAACATCGCACTGAAAAGGACTATTTTATAACATACATGATCCTTTAAAGGACTTTTCTCTACAAAACATGGTTCTGAAACGGTGAATAAGAAAATGAATATTACCTTACACGAATATTACACTCAGGTACAAGCAAGGGTGAATAGTGTTCGGAGCCATTCTGGTAATCAACTCATGGTGGTTATGAAGATGTTTGAAAACATCTTAGGTTGCTGTTATAGTAGGTTGAATTAGTATATTTAAGATATTTTATGCTCCATATTGGTGTTAATTGAACGCCATGGTCAAATGTTTACAAAACCCGAGCTACTTGTTTGTATAATATAAAAACTTTTTTCGATATAAACAGTTAGATACGATCGGTAGAGATCGCGCCACATACGGTGGCAGTTGGAGGCGTCGCCACAGTCGCGTAATTCAGTGTTACCAGTAAACACGCCAAAACTAGCACTCACTGTGCCATACGGCTCGAAACATTATAGGTTTCATTTGTAACGATCTTTGGTTGCAGAGCTATAAACTCAAATAAAACAAATTAATATATCAAAGTCAAAATATGTTTATTATACTATTTCAAACATGATTAATAATTAACGGGACTTATCCTTCTTATTATATATTACATATATTATGTGTTCCTTCACTCTGTCCGCAATAGACCGTTTAGTCTGTTCGACATAGGATTTCCCACAGCTGCAATCAATCTTATACACACCCTTATATCTTATATCATGAGTATAAATCGCGAATCTCTTAAAACTATTATTTCAAACATGGCACTGAGCATTGTCTTTACATATTTTTTACCGAGGTTAGATCAGCGGAGACCCTAGCTTGGAGAAGAACTAACAAGAAACTCCGGAAATCAATTTATTATAATCACCCTTAACAAACATAAAAATTACAAAGAGTGGGCAAAAAACACAACGCTGGTAATACTAAATTTACTTTTCATACAAAATAACACGCAATGGCGGAAACGTCAAATTTAGTTCCAAGTTTGGCTACTGCCACCGTATGTGGCGGGTACTCTATACAAAATTCATAGACAAATAAATGAAATCGGAAATAATTGAAAGGAACATTTAGCTGAAAACATACAATACGCTTTATAACAATGATTAACCTTTTACGCAAATGTAGAAGCTTTAGTAACCACCATACGACCATGCATCATATTAAAAGTCTTTGACCACTAAAAGTTGTAACGTACATACTCGAATTTATAAATTTATACATAAATATCAATAAATAAAAAATAGATTTATTTTTGATATTTTCCGACACAAAAACACAAAAGCAGTAATTGTTGAATCATCGTATTCTATTTTTGTAATTTATATAATTATATCGTGACTCATTTTTATGCCTATATAAATCGCTTCCTACAGGGACATTTATCGCGTCTCTGAATACAAATGAAAAAAGTTTGTAACGAAACAGGGCTTGGCTGCCCATACACCCTTTACTTTTGTACGTGATCGGAATATCGGTCACAATTATAATCAGCTTTGGCTCTTTACTCAGTATTCCTCATATCCAACTTGAATAAACAATATCTCTCGGAAAGTAAAAGGGAGGGAGCGAACGTTTTCGGAACTTCTTTTAGTAGTTTGCTCAAGTATTAGATTATACAAATACTTTTAGTTACACATACAGTGCTCACGTGTTTCTGTCGGTGTTGGAGTGGTGATAATATGGAATATTGGTAGCCAGTTTCTAGCATTTACTGATAGGCATATATGTATGTATTTGAATAGCTGGATAACATATTACTGCTAACTCGACTGAGATCTCTGGAAATCTTTAAGAATATTTTCTCTAGAAATCGGATCTGTTTCTTTCGTGCAAAATCACATTACTATATGTAGTAAAACTCGATTAATATGCTTTTACTTTATATAAAATATGTTTCTTTGAAAGTCGCAAAAGGTTTCTAAAACATTACGTAATATCTTGTAAGATCAATAGATACATATATTCATGCAGCTACGTCCCTAATTGGGTTTCATTAAGATCAATAATAAGATTATATATATTTTTATACTCAATCTGAGTAGCAACTGAGACCACATTATATCAGATAAACGTTCTTTACCCATCACCTGATCTACTTCCTACATCACAAGCTTTATACACTGTTACATTACACAAATCCCCGTACAGCACGGTAAACATAGTCTATTTTCATTTACGCAGCCTAGGTAATAACTAGGAAATAAAGACACAGATATTGCCTAGCCGTACAATGTGGTTCGCCCGTGCAATAAAATGAAATGAGCCGAAGGGGGTTCGTTGTTTAAGCTATGTTCATTAAAATCTCAGCCGGCATTTGACCTTCCTCGTAAAATGGAGCCCTTTCACGCCTGATGACAGTTGAAAAAGGGAAATTAGTTTCACTGCCCACTGCCAGGTTAACGGTCGAAACGGATAGTTGGTTGACAATGTTTTTGTTGTCACGAAATTGGAGTATTTTTAAAGAGTAGTTTCGTTTAAATTTTAAACAGGTGTGATATTTTTGTACATTCAGACTCGCACATCTCTTTCGATCCTCGGAAACATTTTTCTTCAGTCAACTTCATCATTAAGATTATATTTGTGATGTCGTTATTATGTAGCTAATATTGATGTCAGTAATCTAGTTTTTTTTGACAATGATTGCATTTCATTCAGACTAGCATGACACTTATAATGTCAAGCATGAATGAATATATAAAACGCATATCATTTCATAATATACATTTATCATACATACACATCGCGTCAAATATCGGAATCGGAACAAATCTGTACTCGCGATGTCTGCCTATTTCTCTACAGTCAAACGACCGTGATATATACACTTATCATTCATAATAATTCACTTCAAGTCTAGTCCACAAAAATTAGAACTATTTTAACACTACAGCTTTTATATCGATACCGACTCCATTAACTAAAAAGTGAGGTCACGACGAAAAATGTACAAAGGCTCGTTTTAATTAGTTACTGGTTTTGTGTTAATAGAAAGCAGCTAAGTTGGGGACCGCAGAGTGATGTAGTGGGGGCCAAAGGTCGGCTTCCGGACAATAGTTAAGTGCTTGTCCAAAACCCACTTTCGCTTGATGGATGGCTTTATTCCGAATGTGGAATCTTGGACTGGGGTAAGGGAGGGGAACGTAATTAGGATATTTTGAGTTATTATTACATTCTGATATGATGTCATGTGAAGGTTAAAGGTGACGCTTGTTATAAAATAAAAACTACATACTTTACTTAATAGGCTACATAGTAAGATAAATACATTCGAAAAGGCTCTAATATCTATTACGATGTTACAAATACTAAGGTACTTGGTAAATATGATGATAAAAAGAAACATGAATGGAATGTATTAAGCGATGGACTAGACAATGTTTCTAATAAATAACATCACAAAAAGTAAAGTTAGGAGAGGTCAATAATATTTTATTTTCCTGAGGTTTTGCCAACCTAATTTGGAGAAAAAGATGTATATATATGTATGTGTATGCCACTAGCAAAGGCAAACAAGCAAAAAAGAATTACTAGTCCATCACTTTCCAATGTCGATAGAAACAACGTTACGCTCTTAATTTCGAATCTAGCGATCTATCACGGGAAACAGCCGCCGGATAGACAATTAACTCGGACCTGGAACACAGGTGGCGCTTTATACAGCATAGAACATGCAATGACTAGGTATAGGTACATACATATGTATACAAGTGTACGGTAGAGCATAGGGACAAACATAATCATATTATATTTAGTACTAGTAATAGTTATACCGTCATCGTCAATCAGCTTAAAATTACAAAGGCAATCAACATTATTATGGATTTTTAGACAAAAATTTGTATTTAATTAATTGTTACGTAGAGGCCGGCCCAATAAGACATATGACAGTCAGATAGACGCTATATTGAAAAAGGGTGACGTTACAAGTACCTATAACCACCGAGTATGTATGAGTGTCAATGAAGCGAAAGTGGTCTGTAAGGATCGGGACGAATGGAGTGATCTCTGCCTACCCTTCTTCAGGGAATCAGGCGTGATGTGTATGTATGTTTACTAATTATAAGGTTTTATTCATCCCTGGATCCATAGTCCCTTTTTATAATAAATTAGGTGAAATATGGAAAATAGGTAGTATCATGCCCGTTACATTAAAAAGGAGTAGACAGAGATCACAGGTTCCCATTCACCTCTTTCCTGACAAACCACTTCTACTCCTCAACATTCATACACCTCTACATACGCACTCGTCGGTTTAGGTACTTCTACGACACCCTTTTCAACATGTCATCTATCTGACTGTCTTATTGGACTGTCCTATTTACATAAAAATATGTAAGTCTGTACAAGATATTCGTCTCAGGGAACGCTTGAGAAAATCCTTTCTACCCACATAATGTTGGCTATTTGCTTGTTTATGCATAGCGTTCCATCAAGTGGGGTTGTCTAGTTTTTGTCCACCCCGGAGTGGGGTGATGGTCAAGGCAGTGGGGACAGGGTCATCCATCAAGTGTAGCAGTACATAAGTATATTTATGATAAAGGCCTCTATATACAGAATTTTGGAGTCATAATATCCAATAGTGGTATTTAGAAGACTAAAGTACAAATTGAACTAGACTCTTGATTGACTTTTTTACTTGTTAACACCTGTTTAAAGATATATTATTTATTCTATTATTATCTTATAGATCATGTTCAGACAATATTTATGTTATTACAACCCCTATTCTTATGTTAAAGGTTTAGGAATTATCAAAAAGATCTTATGTATCCTACATGGTTTCATCTACTCCAAAAGACGTGATAATAACTGTAAGTGTTTTGATGACATTAATAAAACATATTTTTAAACAGTTCACTATCTTATATTTGCTAGAAAATCTAAATAAATCAACATTCTTCACTACTTCATAATAAGCCCTATAAATTTTAATCAATTCGCAAGCCCTGCTCGATACATCGAAGAATCGATGCAGGCGAATCGCCGGAGCGTCATTAGAAATTCCAATTTAAAAGTTTCCACATTGGCGTCACTCGAAGCGTGGCTAGAACTTGACGATTAGCCTCTTGTTGAATAATCTTGCTGCCTGAATGACAATGACTCACGATGAATTTCACTCTAGAGTCAACTATGAATACAAGATATAGTTCCATTGATATAATATTGAAATACAATATTAATAATCTGTTTGTTATCGGCGCATAATAAGAGTAAGGGTGAAGTTAGACGCATCCATAAACGCTGAGTGTGTATGAGTGTCAATGGTGCGCAAGTGGTTCGTCGAAATCGGAAAAGATGAGGATCCGTGATATCTGCCAACTTATTTACAGGGAATCGGGTGTGATGTGTATAATAAGAGTTGGCTTTCTGATGAGTCCATCGCCGTAGGCTTAAGCACCTCTTAAAAGTAATCATTTGTATACCGACCAATTATTCTTTCCTTACGCTTTATAACAATTGTCTATGGCCAGATAAATAGCCAAATCTCCAAACGGTTGCGTAACCTGCCTCCAAAACATAAGTTGAGTTCAGAGGTTACGTGCTCGGAATCAAAAGACATTTTGTAATCGTTTCGCTAAAATGTTTTTTCCTCTCGAAGTAATCTTCCATAAACAAGACTGGTATTCATATTTGGTAAGTTATTAGGAGTAGGAGTAATGTGAAGTATTATTGAGAAAGAAGTTGGGTTAAATTCATGATGATGTTATCGAAGATTAGATAGTAGATATTTATTTTACGGTAACAATGTCCACTTAAAAACAAAATACAATTAATACATGCCCAAAGATTACAATTAACGACGTGATTTTTTTAATTTCGTAATAGTAGGATCGTAGAAGTATCATGGTACTTCTATGCTCAGATCTTTACTTCCTCATTTCTATCCTAATTCACTGTTCTCAGAACCACGTATAAATTTCCTGTTAATATATTAAATTTTTTACAACGATATGATGGTTATATTTGATATTAAAGCTGGTTATTATTATCTATAAATACATTTATTTCGTGAGCAGTCAATTTGTGAACAGAGTTTAAAATTGGAATAGCCCTGTATAAGCGCCATGTTGTGACGTCATTGTAGCTGTCATTCTTTGCAGTAATAATTCCATTACTCGGATACAAGCTGGCCAGAAATAGCCAGATTGATTAGCATGATACTCGCATAGTAGTGATAATTTCTTTTCTTTTCAAAATGATGTTTAAATAATATCTTCTCTTATCTATAAAACCGATTGAAGCCTAGTCAGCAAGACCTTGGACTTCTTGTTAGAGGTCGTAGGTTTGAATCCCGGGTCTGATATGTACCAATTAATTTAATTTAGTACCTGTATACGGCGATATAGTTAACTATCTTTCCCGTTCATCTGCCTATCTTGTGAAAAGCGGCTTCGAATGGCTCATACCTAACATACCTACGAAATTTTGTAGTTGGGCGCTCTAGCCTCGGACTACTCTTGCTACCCCGACACAAAAAAATTAATGTGTGTATATGTAACCAACCAAATCCGATTTCAGGACAAACTGGTTTGGTTTAGCCTGACCTAAGATAACCTAACCTATGTTACCGGCCAAACCTGATTTCAGGGCAAACGAACTAATTTAGCCTAGGCCAAACTAGTTTGTCCTGAAATCGGGTTTGGCCAGTACCATATACACTAGTCGTGAAGCGTATGTATGTATGTATAATATCTCTTAAGTTTTATCCACACCGAAAGGAACAAAAACTTCTCGTATGTATTTAAAGTAATGTTACAGTGCGCAGGCTGTATACAAAGCCTTTTAAAGTGCAGCCTTCTAGTTCCTTTTAACATGCCACGTTTCATTAACATAATTTTGCATATAACGTTTTTAATTTCATAACTTACAGAGAGTAAGTAGCTTGGGATGGGAATGAAAATAAATTTATAGTCATTTACTTACATAGTCAATAGATAGGCTTCTCTACTTACTTACTGGTCGGTTTGTAGAACTGTATAGTGCTTCCACGAGACTGTAATGATTTTATAATGATACTTATTGAATTGATTGATAAACAGAATGTGGTTGGATAAAGGAACAATAATAAAGGATACCGGGAGTTTTTCCACGAAGAAGACAAAAGAAGGTTTACTATATCTAAAAAAAAATATAAACTTTTAAATAGTAATTATGAAACCGATTATATGTATATGCGATGAGGGAAAATACCGTTGAGAAACATGTCTTTTATTGACACACACTTGACAGTGGCGCTTATATGGAAATATATTTAAATATTACGTCTACTACTCACTGCACTGTTGAGAAATAATATCTATAATTACATTATGAACACACTCATCACCCGTATTCATCCCAACACATATTTGTCCCTCTATAAACGCTCTTTCTATTTACCCTGTTAATCCAAAACTCTCTCGTATCATTCTCAAACACTCGTATTAAGCTACAAACGCTCTCCACAATAGACCAGTCCTCGTTGCAAATAAAGTGATCCATCACACGCAAGAAAGCTTCGGACAGCCACTTAGGCACTGCCCGGAAGCGACGCCATTGCCTCCGTGTCGTTTGTACGTTTTGCTGTTTTGTTAATTTGTAAAAGCTTGATACGTTAGAATATTTTGTGATTATTATACCATAGAAGTAAGTTGGTATATCTGCTGGTGCGTAGTTAAGTGAGTTGTTGATAATATAACAAACAAAAACAACAAAAAACAAACGCGTTCACGACCATTAACCTTTGCGAGGTAGTCAGCGTTCAGGTGTCAATCCAGAAGAAAACGAAGTCGAACCTGCAATTCTGTTCTTATTTGTTCTTCGGGTCGTTCCAGTTGAGGATCCAAATGTAATCCTAAAGCAAACATATTTAGCCAGTTTGGCATCCTGAATGACTAAATATTCAGCCGATAATAATTATTTGTATTTTCAACTTTTACTGAGCTGCAGAACGATTTGAACGAACGATTTGATGACGAACCATAGACGACTGAAGGAGCATCTTGTTAAATAACAATATGAACGCTGTACAAAATAAAAGGTCTAGAGATCCCGCCATATACATTGGCAGTTGGGGGCGTCGCCACAGTCGCGTAATTCAGTGTTACCAGTAAACACGCCAAAACTAGCACTCACTGTGCCATACGGCTCGATACATTATAGGTTTCATTTGTAACGGTCTAAAAATATTTTGACTTTTGACTTTGATCTATTAATTTGTTTTATTTGAGTTTATAGCTCTGCAACCAAAGACCGTTACAATGAAACCTATAATGTATCGAGCCGTATGGCACAGTGATTGCTAGTTTTGGCGTGTTTACTGGCAACAGTGAATTATGCAACTGCGGCGACGCCTCCATCTGCCATAATATATTCAAAATTATAAATATCACAAACTCTCTTTGAAAGTTATCTTATGATCTAAGTATAAATTAAAAAAACTATTTCAAACATGGCACTGAGCATTGTCTATATATATTTTTTACCGAGGTTAGATCAGCGGAGACCCTAGCTTGGAGAAGAACTAACAAGAAACTCCGGAAATCAATTTATTATAATCACCCTTAACAAACATAAAAATTACAAAGAGTGGGCAAAAAACACAACGCTGGTAATACTAAATTTACCTTTCATACAAAATAACACGCAATTGCGGAAACGTCAAATTTAGTTCCAAGTTTGGCTACTGCCAGCTTATGTGGCGGGATCTCTATCGAAATAATCTTGAAAGTTTAATATTCAGTCTTGTGACGGCTCGCGAGTGAAAAGGCGATGTTATGAGAGTGCTGTCATATCTCAAGATATTTTTATGAGTTTTCAACGAGGCTAATCTGCTAATATTGAACTTTTTCTACCCACAGCCGCTGCGGAGATAAGAAGCAGGAAGTCATATTTGCTATTCTGTGTTTCTGAACAGAACTTTAACGTAAATACATGCATACAAACACTTACGAGCATAATAACGCTGGCAGAAACGAACTGATTGCTTTTCCTAGTCACATTGAGTACAAAATTCCAAAATTACTTGTGTTTATTGATTATGTATTTAAAATATACTTACAGTATGTCTGAAAATTGCATTGCAAAATAAAATAGCGATAACATTTTAAAAACAAAAGACAAACGCATTCACGATCATTAACCCTTGCGGAGTCGTCAGAAGTTCAGAGGTCCAGGTGTCCATCTCCGCAATTGTGAAGGCAGTAATTCTATGGCCACCTCAAACCCACGTGTTGACCAGATAGTCAGTACTCAATGTGTCAGGTGGTAAGCCATGTCGCCATTTACAAGCACTAACTATTACCTGTTCGGGGAACAGGTAGGTTTCCTCACGATGTTTTCCCTCACCGTAGTATTCGAAGCATTTTGTAAATGTATTTTTATTACGAAAATGTACATAGAAATTCAATAAACATAATTTCCATTGGTTAAAATGTTAAAGAAAATCAGTAGAAATTATAAAATATTGTATGACCAAATTCTTATTTCTTATCATCGGTATGACATTTTACACCTTTACTTTTATATAAAATAAGCATCATGCCCTCCTTCTACTTCTCTCAAACTAATTTCACTGCTTCGCTATTCCTACAATTTTGTAATACTCGTCTAACTACACACTCGTCAGTTCCATAAAGACAGTCAGGTATAGTATTATATTATCTGTGGTCAGGTTATAGTTTACTTCTAGCGCCACCTACACTTATTCACTCAACTTTAAATCTGGCGTAATTTCATGGATCACTCTTCCGAGCCCACTTATCCCTTAATTACACCTTTGATTCGAGAGCACCCTAATCGATCACAGAGTTTGGTCGTCCGGATGGCTGCTCACAATAGATGACGGGCAGTTTAGTTAATCACTTACCTTAATAGCCAAGACGCTTAGCCTGTTCCCGACTGACATATGCTAGGTATTTCAAATGGATAGGTGGTCGGTGTAAAGCTGTATTAGGTTGTAAAGTATTAATGACTGATTCACTGACTACGAATTGAATAAGTTTCGTATAAGAATATGTGAAGAACTAGTTTGTGATTTGAGAGGCTAGATATAAAACGAGATGTAATTATTGTTACTAAAACATACAGTTGCATATATAGAAAGGATTACATACATCATGTATTGTACCTTAAAACATATAGATTATGTTTGCACTACCCCTCTACAGGGAATCTATGAGTATGTAGAAATCTACTATATAAATCTCTCAGTACAGTTCGACGCACAATTGATATTTACCTTATAATTCCTACTAGTAACAAACATAACACATTAACTAAAAAACATTACACGCGTCCTAAAACGAAGGAAACATTAATAACGCCGTCAGCTGTTTTACTCAATCAGTCAAGGAATTAACACAATGAATGACGTATTAAGAAGCGGCCTCACAAAGACAGCTTCCATTTTGATATAGGTGGGTCGTCAATCGGGTTCGACGGGCCAATATATCAAGAGGTATTAAGTTGAGAAATTGCCAAAGGCTGACGGGCGTCGGGACATCGGCGGCCGAACGAACGCTGCCTAGGAAGTCTAAGTAGCGAGTGAGGGAAATTGGTATGCGATAAAAGGAGGTTGTTATAAAAGAGGATACTTGTAAAGAAGTATCGATTACTCTCTAGGTGAAACTAAAATTAAACTATGGGTAATAAACACTGTTAAACCAGTCTAGAAGGTAACTTTTACGATTTTATTTTTGTGATTTTATTTATTTTTATGGAAAAGTTTACTTCATACGTATCCTGACTTAACCTTTATGCAACAAGAGGCTACCAGAGGACAAATATGTGATTCTGATAGTAATAAAGTGAAATCCTTCTGTTTCTAACAACTAACTTTTTTAATCATTCCACATGTGAAGCGTAAGCACAAATGCTTATATTTAACTCCTCCCCACGTGCTTTGGAGTCCCTGTGACTTTTAGCATTACTATCAAGGTTTAATCTGTTATTCAACTCCTACCTCACGCGAGAAAGTATACTAGTTATCATTGTATTAACGTCTCCGGATAGCTAAATTCGAATAAATACCGTTACTTTTTTCAGAAGATAATAAAAATAAAAAAACATTCTCTACAATACGAAAAACAGAAATAAACTGTTGAAATTGAAATGCTCAAGCATGCCTTATAATTGAAATCAATTTTACATTGTTGCAAAATAATTCCTATAAACATTTCCGTTGGCTATATTTTCTCATAGCGCGTTTTTCAGTGTCCATCAAATAATTGAGTTTCTATTGGCCCGACTGTAAAGGCTTTGCCAATACTCATTAAATTCAACTGTCTAGCGGTGTATTCATTTAGAAGCAATTTTGAACGAGACTTTCAAGTGTTGAAATCGCTTGGTTTCTCTCTGTAGTGCTATTAAAATGCACTTTAATAAAATCATGTTATTAAGTTCTAACTTAATAAATGAAGTAATTTAAAAAATTAACTCCTGAACTGTTTAATAATTGTCATACGAAAATTGAATAGTTGGGAGTAACAGGGATACATATTAAATTCATTGATGGCTTAGGTGTTTGAGGGTAATTAAATATATAGGGCGATGAGGTAGCAACCTGTCAACAGTAATTGTATATTTAAGTGATTATTACCACTACACTTAATTTAAAACTGAGAAAAAAAGCATCAACGTATATGAATGTTTATATAATGAATCTTCCACAAAATGTGCAACCATATTATTCAATATGTTTATGGATAAAAGCATTGTCTAGAGAACTTTTAAGTATTCCAGATAACGTCATATTTTTTTTACTTTTTCTACATATTTATTAAATAAACCGATTATACTTATCTACCGTTTAAGATCAGGCAAAATGCATATATGTGATTAAAATATTTAAAATTAAATGTACACCACTTCATAATTATTAAGCGGTGTAAACCAATTCGCCTCGCCACATCTGTAATTGTGAAGTTATTAATTTATGGTCCCATCGAATGAAAATTTAACTATTAATACATAATTAAACACATTATATCTATACAGGCATTATTTATTCATAAACTACAAACGTATGTACTATGTAGTTGGTGCTAATATTCAATTCAATCATAATTACATTATTAATAGGATAAATACTTCGGTGAGGGAAAACATCGTTAGGAAACCTACCTGTTCCCCGAACAGGTAATAGTTAGTGCTTGTAAGTAGCGACATGACTTACCACCTGTCACATTGAGTACTAACTATCTGTCAACACTAGGGTTCGAGGTGGCCATAGAAGTACTAGCTTCTCGATTGCAGAGTTGGACATCGGAACCTCTGACTACCCCGCAAGGGTTAATAGTCGTGAACGCGTTTTTTGTATATAATTGCGTCTAATATTCAAAACAAATTATTTGTATCATTGAAAGTAAAACGTGGTTCTATTACCCATTTTTTTAGAATAAACAAGCGTCCCATCAAATACCAAATCCCCGATCTTAAATGATGCAATCATACGGTGAGAGAAGTTGTAAAATTTGGTACACGGAAGGGGCGGTGCCAAGAAAACGTAAAGGTTTGGCAATATTCTACGTCTCAAGAAAACGTTTGCGAAAGAAATCGGGATTTCAATAAACTGTACTTTCAAAGTTTGATGTCTAAGTCGGGATACAGTTGAAGATATGTCATTACAAATATATAAATAGAATCATGGTATATTTTCGTAATTATTAACAACGAATTGGCAATCAACCTACAAAACACTAAACTATAATTTTATTACTGGCCGCTGTGTGAATGAAACACGAACTTACATATATGTATCACGATTGTTTCCCTACAAATAAATACTCAGAAATCTATACACTTGTGTCTATACAATCGGCAATTATTCGAACTTTCAACGTCACCCTTTACATTATATCGCCTATTGGAGCCTCATACTTCCAAGAACTATAAGTAGTAAAACATACTAATTCAAAACCGTAATTAATATCGCGAACAGTAAAGGTTAGTCTGATAAATGGGTTCAAGGGAAACGGCAACCTTTTGTTCAGTTAGAACTTTAACAATATAAGTTTCGGCTTCGTTACAAATTTGAGGGAGTTAATGAGTGTCACCTTACTATCGATCACTGCACAATAGTCGATCAATTCTGCTAATGAGAGCGCTAGAGAACTTACGTAATGCAGGTTCAAAACCATTAACATTATCAAATGTTCACTGTATTGTACATAAGCTGCGTGGATGTATAGTATAAGTAAAATAGTAAATGTAAAGTAAGTTTATAATCCTTTCCATTCTTCATTAAGGCATTGAATAAGACATTAAATTTGTTTATAAACTAGAGACAGAAATTAATCTTTTGTATTTTTAATGAATAAAAACTGTGAGTCTTGAATCACAATCGTTGAAATGTGTTACCCATAACAATCTTTACATCACTGATATGATGGTGTAAGATGCGTTACTGATCTGTGTGTGTTTAGTGGAATCAACCCACACGACTAGTAGTACTCGACTCGTATAGTTGTAGGTACGTAGTTCACAAATTCAATCTAAAATTCACGTGGCAAGTCGCGCGGTAGAACTGCTATTGATTTGCGAACCTACTTTCAAAATTAGCCTTCACTTGACGCAGTCACGTGTTCTAATTTAGAATAATTTTAACCAAGTTTACGTGTTAGTTTTGAACGTTGTAATTTACAGGAAACGGTTCATTTAAATGTTTTCTGATGGATGGAGACAAGCATAGTTTCTGACTATTACAAAAAAATATATAGTAGGAATAAAGACTACGTTCTACCAGGGTATATTATTGTTTTATGCAAAATCGTAATTCAATAGCTTTTCGGTAATGGTGTGAAGTTATTTCTTTATTGCATACTTACTAGATTTACACATCAACAGAGACAGACGAATTGCACACTAGGTCTACTAGTAAAACCCTGAAAACCTACTTCTAAACGAGTTTTGGAATAGAAGTTTTTACTGGAATAGCAAACGCGTAAATTTTTCTAGTATTTATAGAGTAATTTGACACTAATGCTAATCTACTAACAACTCCACACTATTACTGTGTTAACTTAGTAAAGTGTAAAGTTAAATAATTGCTACTGAACTACAACTTTGCTAAAACGCATTAGTGGACTTGGAACCGAGGTAGCCAGTACCCAATGTGATTTGTAGCCAATCCATCAATTTCCACACATAATGACGTTTATATATTCAAATAATAAGTAAGTTTCTTCCCCGTATTTTCTCTCAGCGAACACGTGTATGCAAGATTGACACCTTTTACTGTCTGTATTTTAAGACGCTCTTAACATATTTAGGACGGATTGACAGTTACTTCGGAATGTCAGCCCTTCACCCCGTCAAGGCTTAACAAAGTTTCCTTGAAACTCAGCTGAACGTATAGGAATCGACTTGACAGTTCAATCGTTAAGTCATGCAAAATTTACATACAGGTGGAAAATCCCGCGTCACTAAGGCATATTACATACATACATTAATTATGACTATTTGTTATGTAATATTTATTGTATTCTTGTTAATGGTCACACTTTTGTAGTAGTATTATATCTGTGATAAAACTAAGGAGTAGATGGTTTATAATTTGAATTGAATTCCTTTGTGCAAATAACAATGTTTTTTAAAGGGTTCTAATTGTAAGATTTGCGCAGTACAGTATTTATTGATAAAAACTCTGTTCACACTTTGTTACTGTGAGTTAATAAATAAACAGTGCGTCCGATAGTATGTATAAAAAATGGCTGACTGTTAAAAAATTTTTATTTAGTATGTAATATTATTGTCTTAAAACAAAAAAGTGTAAGGGGAAATAAATAAGCGAAGTTTCCACTGTCCAACTTTTTCCGTAGCTGTTCCAAAAGTTGTGTTTTTATAATAAATCATACGTAGATACCGAAAGAAATGTGGGAAAAGTTTTGTTAGTATATTTTCCTTTAATTTAGTAAAATGCTTACGTTATAAAGCAGAAAACAATTTAAGTCCAAACAATTAAGAAAATTAAAAAAACGGTAAATTAATTTATATTTATTACCTTCTTTTTTAATATCTAACATCGAATTAAAACAGCTACGATATAGCTAAGTTGTATGACTGGTGCAAATACCATTAAAGAACTCAAAAAAATGTAGGTAAGATACTTATATATAAAATTTTTGCTACAAAGAATACGGCTTGAGCTAAAGATATTTTACGTTCGAATGTTGAGCTTTCATTACTCGCACAATCGTTCGTTTCCCACTAAGTAGGTGCTTTGCAAACATTCTGTTAGCTAAGAGAAAAATCATTTCACGAATGTTGCCGTTAAGCCAAATGGTGAAAGGATCCAAAAAATACCATCTGGTAAACATTTATGGTCAGTATAAAAGCTAACTGCGCGATATTGTAAAGGCACGTGGTTTCGAAAGGTATGCGGTATACTTAACAATCTTTGACAAACATATTCTCAAAAAGAAATTGGTTCGGTCACCTGGGTATAGATGGGGTGTGATGGCATTAATATGGAATATTGGTGACAGCTGGCCCATCTTTAAACATTGATGTATTTAAACAAACAAACTGGTACACAGGATCTTGGTATTCTAAGCGTATTTATAAGTAAAAGTGAAGATAGAATAATTCATATTTATGAACGTTTTTGTATATTCACATCATTCCATATTTCTCTACAAGGACATAATCATTTATACTTATTAGCGTGATTTTGAGGTTGCGATGTAATAGAAACATTATTGATAGATTGCTAGCCTATCGCATACCCCTAGTCTTTTAATCGCCATCTACGACATGCCAGAGAGAACGGCAGCTAGTAAGCATTCATTTTACGTCCCAGGCTAAACCGGGACTACGAGATTAACGGGATATCTTAATTCAAGATAACAAAATCTTCATTTACAGAACGGGAACCGTAAGTCACGTGTTTCCTCGGTTATATTTACATATATATCTAACATGACTATTAAATATCTATTAAACTTTTTACATAAAAAATTGGGAAATCACCAATTACAAAATATTCAACAATGTTTGGCCATTTACAACCAAATTTTCACCCGTTATACACTACTTTCATTAAAAACATGACATTTAAGTCATGCTGCTTGATAATAACTATTCCTATAATTCAAGATACAGACAAATTTTTCACAATATTACCCTCACCCCAATGTTTACCCGAATCCAACCTCGAACCTTTGGTTTCCGTACCCTTCGCCTGAATCTCGAAGCTACACACAGCCTTTTGAAGTCACTCACACGTGTAGGCATTGAGAAAGAAAACGGCAATCCCCAGACAGCGCCCGGGTACCCACCTACTATTTTACTTTGATTAATGACGTTTGGACATAAATTTCACGTCACTCAATATGATTTATGTAACCATAGCAAAGGGATGTTTTTTGGATCGCTCCCCCAGATAAATCTTCCAGTTACCGCCTTGCTAAGGGAGAGTTTGGACCCAGTGTTTTGAACACTTGAATTATATTTACGAGTAAACCCCTGCTAAGTGATATACATATATGTACGTCAATAGTTGTGAATTATGAAATTGATCGAAAGAGTTTAGTTTTATTTTGTTATGTTCAGCAAAATAAAAGAAATTGTACAGAATTCAGATATATAAGTGTTAAGTATTTATGTTGTTCCATTTGATGAATCAGTAATACTAGTAAGCTATAAGTAACTACTTCACATAATAATGACTATAATGGAGTAAACTTAACCTCTAGCTACCTCAAGCGAAATACCACTCCATATGCGCAGGGATTTAAAAATACATACATACACATCACGATTACCTGTAGAGGGGTAGGCAGAGATCGCGGATCCCCATTTAGCTCGATCCTGAGAGACCACTTTCGCTTCATTGACACTTATACATCTTCTCATACACACTCGGCGGTTATGGGTACTTCTAACGTCATCCTTTCCAATTTAGCATCTATCTGATTGTCATATGTCTCATTGGGCTGCTACGTAAAAACACAAACTTTCTAAAGGCATTTTAACTAGTCTTCTGACTACGACAGTACGACAGGGAGCTAAATAACCATAGTTCCGTCCAACGCGGCTGCGAAATATGAAAAATAAACAGGAAACATGTTTTGTCAGAGGGCGTAGTGAGCGTAACAAGCTCTGCGCAAACTGCTCCAGCCGCTGTGGGATAGTGACTGCTGTATTAAGGATGCACTCTGTTGACTACAAATATTAGGGCTTAAATTTGGTGTCATGTTTGTGTGCTTAAGGAATATTAGTGGTCGACCAACATATCGCGCAAAAGGTGTAAAAAGTCCACATATAAAAAGACCTCCTTGATGTTTACGTTACATATTTTTACTGGCCTTAATTCTGTGTTAGTTATGACAGAAACAAATCTATTGTTCGTAACACATTACTAACTAACTAACTTAAATGTCGATATCTTATCGTAAAGTTAATTCACTTTTGAGACTATAAGTAGCTTCTATAATTCTAACATTCTACTTCTAACCCAATTTCCTTTATAATTTAGAGCTGGCGGGACATTTTAATCCCACCTATCTTCAAATAACAACACCATATCAAGTAACTACAGAACATATCTCTTCAAGTGACTGTACAACAAAACAAAAGCTGGCGATCCATTGCAATATCCGTCGAATCTTTCGAGAGCCTATTTCTCCAATTCCATGTCCTTTTATTTGTCATTTTCTACCGACAAGGGGTAAATCTGGATGCCTGGTGTCGTTATTATTTATTACATTTTCGCTCGTCCCTTTTTTCCCTACGTGGCGTCAGCTTGTAACGTCTCGGCTCTTAGGCAATGATCTACGAGAGGCAACGGTGTGGAATTTTAGATGGGAATAAACTCTAAGTCATATTTAGCATAAGGACTATAATTGGTATATTTTAAGATTATAAGATAATATAGAGTAAGATTCTAAGTTTTCACAGGTACTAAAATATAATTGAAGGACGTATTTTACAAGTGTCAATTCTAAATCTGTTGTTTATGTAAAAGCTACGTGCTATTGGATAATAATTAGTGTTGCATATCATTCAAAATATTTTATATAGCAAGCAATCGGTAATAAAACCCTGAGCTCACACGGCAGTTAGATTTTTCACTTAAAGCGTACTTTTCACAAGCTAACCGATTCTAACGCATATAAATACACATTCTATCCCAATCATAAATTTCGTCAGTACTTGGATTTTCTCTTCTTACAGTTATTTCACCAGCATGCTGAATAAAAACTACACGGCTCATCCAACACCCCAGTATAGTATGCAGTGTCCACAGTTGTCACGTTGACGTGGGTCGCTCACGTCACTCGCACGAGTTGTGTCAATCAGTATAATTTGTCCCGAACCCCCATAGTTTTAACGCACTCCAAGCGAAGCCTTTTTTAACAGCCTCCTTTTTTTGTATCAGGAACTGTTTTGTGAGTCTGTGTTCACATTTCAATGGAACGTATGTGTCTAGGAAAATACAATATTCAATATAAAATTGAACTGTAATAAAAAATCAATACAATAAGTTTGTATGCTTTGTGGTTCCTGATGTGTTAGTATTATTTGGAATAAAAACAAAATAATCTAGAAGATTTACTACTCGAATGAATTATTTTCTTCCCGCTCAAATGCAATATTGAATAAATCGAATTTATTGTTACGTAGTAATTATTTAGCGATAAGGAATACGATGCGTGTTTCATTTTCATTTAAGAAAATTTATAGAAACTAGATCAGCATTGTATAACATGTAAATTTATAATTTATCATATTTTAACTTATATGTAGTAGTAGTTTAGTGTAATCTGTCTCTGTTTATTTGTAAAAACATTGTGTATGCAATAAATTAAATAATTAAGATTAAGATAGCTTAATTATACCATCGTCAAATCTCAAAACTTATCATCTTAACAACTTTAAGGAAGCGCTCGAAATTGTAAATCTTCCGTAACTTACTACACTTGGCAGTGGCAAGATTAAAAAAACTTAAACGTGACTTCTGTCCTAAATCTATTCTGATTTATGTGTTCTGAGCCAACTTTCTGCGCCTCCTTGCTGCGCCACTTGCGGCTGACGTCTTGAAATATATAGAGGGCAGTGGTGGGCACGATGCGTTTCTAGATACGCCACTATTTATATAATAATTATAACATTTGGAGTTTATTACACCAATAGAACTAGCCCCTCGGTAAGTACATTTAAGACTTGTGTTAAGGGTGCTAGTCAACGTATATTTAAGAAATGTATATAGATAAATACATATATATAATCAACGACCAGACTGGAAAGCAGTAGAAAAGCGTAGTTCTTAACTCTACCTCCACCGGGAATCGAATCCGGGACCCCACGATCAGCGTTCAGGTGTCTAACCAATCGCGCCACGAAGGTCGTTACGGAGGTATATGTTGATACTATATTTATTTTTCTGCTTATGCTTTTATTTAATTGATGACGTCGTGGTGCGAACGGTTATCCACACTCACCGCTTTCTTTTCAATATCTTTCTGGTAATTGGGAGCCAAGATCAAGAATATCCTTCTTCTGCATTTCAATATAATGGGATAGGCAGAGACTATATTGAACGATTCTTACAAATCTTTTTGTTTCGTTCACACCCTCTTTCTTCATACATGCTCTTCTGTTTTAGTATATTATATGCATGAAATATATGTATTTAATATATATATAAACAATATAACAACAATTATTTGGCGAATGCCGTTCCTTTACTCTTTGGAAACAAAACTGCAGGTTAAAATCTATGTTAAAAAATAATGGAATTTATTTCGATCCGACCATTTATTAGTGTGTAACCGAGGCTGGCAGCTATCAACCAGTATCTACCAAATATCAAATTTAATTGAATGCGTGAAAAAGTTAGTGCAGTTACATAAATGGATTTTTTAAATTGAGGTTTTTTGTTTCATTTATTTAATTCGGTAGAATGCAAACTACAATTTTACCTACGTTTTTTTTCTAATTATGATCTTGCAGTTGCAAATTGATAGTTTCATATAACGCTATTTAGACTTTAAATTAACCTAAGGAACTCTTAAATTCCATCTTAATCAGGCTTGAACACGATGAATCTATGTTTGAATCATTGCCTAGACATAGAGCATAAGTCGGAAACTAGAAGCTGTCTTCAATGTGGACATGTTTATTCAAGTTTAACCGTGTTACATGTAACCTTTGGCGTTGCCTCTTAGAATATGTTTGCTAAACATGTGAGGAATCTGCCGCTTATGTAAAGGACCACTCGAATAGATGTGGGACATTCAGTAAGTAGCTTCTTAGTATGAGATTGTATGTATGTAGCTTTTCATTTCATAAGGAATGAAAGGACTTATAAAATCACGTAACGTCGTTCATCGGTCTTATTATGTAAGAAGATATTTAATAGAACCGCTGTCATGTTAAAACATTAATTTGTATGTTACAGATTTAAATGAAATTTAGCAGTATAATCGTAAAAAGTTTGCTGTAAGTTTTTTTCGTGCAAGTGTTACAATAAAAGATATAAGTATTAAATTATATCAAAAATTAAGTGCTGACTTATTACAACATTCATTAATTTTAATTGTATTAAATACTAACTTGCTTAAACATTCACTAATTTTATGATCATATTATTTTTTACGATTCTCCCTCTAATTATATACAAGTATATTGCTAGAAAAAGCACTAATGACATTTAGCTTTATGACGTTAGTGTTATGATTTTATTGGGATCATTATCTGTAATAAAGACGTACCCGTAAGTAGTATCTAATTTAATGCTTAGTACCTCCAGTTAATTAAGCTCTAGAATTTTCTGTATGAGGAAAACCTTATTACGTTATAATTAAATATTTATCCCATAGTTTGTAATCTGCTGTAGCTAAGTTCTTTAATAATGTATCATTATAACTTTTCGTGACTAATACAGGCGAATGAACGAGAGAACTCCAACTATTGATCACCTTGCGTCAAGAGAATGATTCTGCTAAACTAAACTAACTTTAAACGAGTTAATATACCTAATTTGTAGTAGAATGTTTAAGATTTATACGCTAAATTAAAACGAGTTTATTTATAATGCATACTTTGTTTCAAAAGGTATTTCAAATTTATACGTTTATTTAGCTACGTACACAAACGCATTATTCTCATATATGTTTCAGAATCATACTTGCTTGGATCCGTAGTATAATCACCGTAAGCGTAAATTTTCGTAGCACTTATCGTTCAATATAGTCTGTAATGAGGGTCTAGTAATAAGGACACGTACGTATATGATGCACATAATAATGAAAAGATGTCTTAAAATATATCAACCAATATTCACATCATTTACACTATAACTAGCATTTACACTTCACTACCATTATTAAACTCACGATATTCGAGTGACTATCTCTGCATATCGTTGTTAGTATTTCTATGGTCACCTGTACCAAATAGTACCTTATGTGAAGAAAAGCTCAAGGTCTAGTAATATATCAGCATGTGTGTCTTAACGATATATAAATTCAGCAACAGCAGAATCAGCCCAGCACATTTACCCACAGTGGCGCAGGATGGTTCGATCTACATACTTAACAAACTCGATCAAGAATTCACGCTTCAACTTGTGCGCCTGTTTCTTTATTGTTCCGCTGGACTATTCTGTGTGGTTACATTGCAAAGCCACGTGGAAAATTCCTTACTTACATATGTATATGTACATTCACGTCATTTAATCCCTTTCGGGTGGACAAAACCTTGGAAACATGAAAACATCTTGGATATTGATGACAGGTTGCTAGCCTATTGCCCAATAGATTCCATATACTCCTAGTTCCTTAGTCACCGACATGCTTGTAAATTTGCTTATTCATAAGCAAAATGATGTTTTATCCTTTGGGATAGGTCACAGTCCGCAAAAAATATTTCCTATCGGTAGGCTAAGTCGTGTTTTCGCGATGTTATTCCTCACCGAAACCATCTTACGATCCGCCGATACATTCTTATATCTTTAACTTCGTTGATCAAAATAAATGAATTAATCGAAAGTAAACCGATATTTCACTGCAGTAAAGGAATAAAATATAATTACATATAGCCACATTCATATAGCTTCTAACCATTACTGCTTTAGCGAGTATTTTATTCTACCAATTAAGTTCAAAGCTTTACTTCCCGACAAAGGCCGGAATGTATGTAAAGTACAATATGTAGGCGAGCGTCTTAGCGCCTTCGTAAATTAGTGTACAAAGCATCCCTCATTTATAAAAGCCAGCTCTTGAGCACTGGAGTAAGCTGAGAGGTATTTATTATGCCTATAAATCGTCGCTTATTGCATAAGGTCAACTAAGATGGGGAAAAACTGACTTAAACATTGTAAAAGGCTGACAAGTACTTTAGTTTAAAAATACAGGGAAAACATCGTGAGGCTCTTTCGTATTGTCCTGCATAGGTAAAGTCGTGAATCCGTGCTAACATCTTACGGGTGGCTATTCAGTGAAGAGTAAGTTTGATTTGGTTGTAGACAATTTACTGCAATCTAACTGTTTATTTAACTACGTTATATCAGGTAAGGAGGTAGTGCTTTATTTAAGGCTTAATATTGAGAAGTAATTAGTTTGAATTTCATTAATGTTTTTTTTTAAACAAAACTAAAATAAAATATTATTAATAATTATAATTTCATTGTTACGATTGACCTCCATTCGTAACACATCAAGCTGAGACGGAACCTTTTTTACACCGCAATTGCACACACAAAAACTACTTGTGTGTTTGTATTAAAATCTGTGCTATTTATAAGTTGTATTATGTCTTCGCGTGTATCTTGTAGTTGTGAAATAAACGTTTTTATTATTATTACATTTAGTAACCTAGACGTTTGTATTATGTCTTCGCGTGTGTCTTGTAGTTGTTTTTATTATTATATTTACTAACCTAGACGTTCTGCTCATACTCAACTACATACCAGTCGGAGATGATTTTAACACTATTTAGTTTAATTAATTTTCTTTTTCTTTTGATACTCCCACTTATAATTTATATGCTACAATTTAAATATAATCCAGCTCCCCATAATGAAGCATAAGTGATTTGCATTAATCTAAAATCAACCTATCTATCTAAAGAGAAACAAACGTGACATATATGTTCTAGCAAATACCAGTACAAAACAAACACTCGATGCTGGCATATATTACATTTCTATTGTGGGATTAAATACTCGTGAGAATTCCTGGGATACCTTTGTTCACTAATCGATTAATTATGTTAACCGACAACTCGCCGCACTGCCTAATGTTACCTGCGGACTAACTACATTTTCCATTCACATATTTTACAGTTTCTAATTTCCTTCTAGGAGTGGTTAGCATGTCGAATATCAAATTTTTGTGTCTTTTCAACGATCTTAGTTGTAGTTGTGAGGACACTAATTTAAATTTCATTACATGGTGACTTTCTCATCCTAGACTTACCTTAACTTAATTACCCTTTAGGATATATCAGGACGCAAGATAGTCTCCTGAACATTACATATGTTATGTGAACTAGCCAACACGATAATTAATAATCATCTTTAGTAGTATTTTTCAGGTGATCATGGATTGCTATAATTATGAATTCTCATTGAACAATCAACCACCTACACACTGTTACTTTTACGACCTTTTCAAGCAAAATAATCACGCCATATGTACCCTACAAAGATCAAAATGTCAATTTAAACGCTCAAAAACGTTCGCCACATCCTTGGGAAATTGAAAACAAATGAGTGATGAAAGCCTGCCGTCACGCAAGACGAGTGAGTGAGCGCAAGCTGTCGCCAAAGGGTGCAAAAAGGGATAAGGTGAAATGTTCAAGCAATAAATAATAACGACACGAGTCGCCCAGATTTCCCCCCTGTCGATAGGAAAATGACAAATGTATGTTATGTAAAAGAACAACAAGGAATGGGTTTCGAAGGCTTTGTTTCTAGTCTAGGAGAGTAAAATGCATGTAGCTGCATCGAGACATGTCGTAGTAACGAGGGAAGTCATATTTTAATAATAAAAGTGTTTATTTACAGCCACAAAAACATACACAATACAAAACGTTTACAATTAAAAATTACAAACTAGGGGATAACATAGTGCATGTTATTGTCGCAGCAAAAGGGTTCCAACTCAGCTGGGTATGTTGCGTTTGATAGCAATATACTTATAATATAGTCATATTTTAATAATTTTATCTACATGTCATTACAGTAAGGAAAACCTAGTTAAGAGTACAGTTCAATTATAATCATATTTTCAGGTTGCATAAATAGGAAAGAAATAAAAGCTCTACAAACGAGTCACCGATGAATGCAGCTTGTTCCTGCACGTTTCAGCCAAGTCTATACCCCTACCACCTATCGATTAATTAAGCTTCATAATTAAAGTTCTATATTTGAAACTTTTTAATAATGCTATGCAGTGTGTGATTGTTTTTCTTTGAGTTGTACAGTACTAATAGCGGACCGACGCCGAGAGTCAATATAAAATATATTCTTATTTAACTTATGATAATTATCAATACCAGAGTTGAGTAATATTGGTGAGACGGGTTTGTAGAACATTGTCCAATAGATTCTATAGACCTCTCGTCACATAGTTGGCATTCTTTTACATTCTTAAGTCTATGTGTCTAAAATGGTCAGATAGTTGCCATATTCAAAAAGAGTGACGTTAGCAGTACCTATAACCGCCGAGTGTGTATGAGGGTCAATGAAAAGAAAGTGATTTGTCCGGATCGGAACAGATGGGTATCAGTCATCTCTAACTACCACTCTAAAGTGAAACAGGTGGATGTGTATGTGTCTAAGACCATTTAATTTAGCTAAGAACCCTATGATACACAGTGAAGAAATATAGGAGAACATTACAAAGACTCGCTGAACATAAATCGCCACTTATTACTCGACTTCAACACGTAAGTTGGAAAAATGTGACTAACGACGTATGTCGTGTCGTGTGCGGGAATGCCAGCCGACTTTTACAAAGAATGTGGCCTTATAATATCTCAGAAGTGTATTATTACTATGCTCGTAGGTATATTTATTACAAAACGCCCCGAGCTAGACTGAGACTTAAATAGAATGATATAAGTTATTTATATAATTTTGAAAAAAAATAACAAAAGATATATTGCGTTTTACAGGTAAAGGTACAAAAAATTTGTTCGCTCTATAACCCTCCGTGGCTTAGAACTCGCTAAATCTTTAAAATAGTTTAAATAAATGTATTATTTACAGGCAGATATTTAGATTTTAAGTACTTATCACCTACCAAGCCTACATTTATAATTACTTAGCAATAGTCCTATGAAGATGTTAGTTCATATTTAGAGAGGTACGAGTATCAACGCATCTGATCAAGGAAATATTAATAAAACAAACAATGCCAGACTCAGTAAAAATGGGGATCCGTAATCACTTAAGGAAGATTGGCAGGATATACATACATACTACGTACATACTACGTCTGCTGCCCATCAACCTATCCACCGCCACCCAGAGAAAAACATATGGAAATTCAATTAGACTGAAGCACTGTGCCCAGTCGGAGGTTTGTCGTTCAACATTAATTGGAACGCGCTAAAACCCTCTTCACGTCAAATGTGTCACACGCAGACATCCATAATTACGAGGATGTGCGCCCTTGTTCAAAGTTCGCACTTGACGACGTCGAACGGGTTGAGTGGTCAAGCTGTTTACGTTCCCGTCAATGGCTCCGGGACTATTTATTGTCACTTCTGGGAATGTGTGAGGTTTGACTGATTAAAACTTGTGATAGCGATTCGTTTTGCCTATGGAACAAGGCTTTGCTAGTTTTTTAAAGTTGAGTAATATAATTTTTTAGCGTTATGAATAATAATAAGGGCATTATTAGCAATTGAACTAACTCCTTATTAAGTTCATTAAAAAAATGTGGTAAAGTTACTAGTCAACGTATATTTAAGAAATACATACTTATTATACATATATAGTATTTATAATTAATAACCAGACTGGGAAGAAGAAAAGTGTAGTTCTTAACTCTGTATCCACCGAGAGTCGAACCCAATCGCACCACGGAGGTCGTTCATAAATGATATTAAGATCGTTCTGTGCAAATAAGGGAGATACCATAGGTAAATATGCTTATTTTTTTCTATGTATTTAGTATAACAACTGGATAGAGAACAAAGATAAACTACAAAAACTAAATAAAAAATTATATATAGATTAAGTCAAGATATTTTTCAAAACCATTAGAAAAAACCTTGGTGTTTAAGTCTTCTCTAAATATACATCCTTATTCTTCAAACAGACTGTTTGTATCTAAAGTTACTATAAATTCAAACACTTTATGTTGCACAACACCGAACGATGACAAAATCAAAAATTCAGATAGAAGATGTAACTCTTGGCCCATTCTCGATAACTCAGTATCGATTTCTCCAGAGAATCTCGTCCTTCAAAGGAAACCAATATCGTGTGACACAAAAATAACAGTTCACGTAACAATAAGAAAACCTTACAATGGGGCCGCAGGGATCAAACTTTCCTTCATTGTGCTTCCGAGAAATAAATCAGTTCTGATCTCGTGTTGTATAGACACCAGACTTACAAATTTCACATTAAAAGCAGGTTTAATTTGACTATGACCTAATAAACTAAGATAGTAATAATAACATAATATTGTAAGACATTATTACACCAATTGAACTAGCCCCTTGCTACATTTAAGACTTGTGTTAAGGGCACTAGTCACGGTATTTTTAAGGAATATATACTTATTATATATAGATAAATAAATATATAGCATATGTAATCAACGACCAGACTGGAAAGCATAATAAAAACGTAGGCCTGAACTCTGCCTCCAACGGGAATCTAACCCGAGACCTCATGATTAGCGTTCAGGCGTCTAAGATAAGTACATATGAAGTTACTTGTCATAGAAACAGAAACATTGCGATGTATTACCCGTTTTCGTTTTATCATATGGATGACCATTCAGTCTTGGGATAGCGATAACATCGTGGGAAATCCTACCTATTCTTTAGTATAGGTTAGCATCAGTGAACGGTGAAAGTCTTCTTTATTTCTAAGACTGCGTTTTAAGCGAAAATATAATTTCACTTCCTAATCAGGACGTCATGGCTGACAATCAAGTCTCTTAACTATACGAAAGCTATCATACTCGTGTTGTGGATGTTTTATTAGTATTAAATATCTAACGACTAAACAGCGGTCATTGTATATGAATATATTTCTATGAAGACAAACAAACGCGTTCATGACCATTAACACTTGCGGGATAGTCAGAGGTTCAGGTGTCCTTTTCTGCAATTAAGAAGGTAGTAATTCTATAGCCACCTTGAACCCACGTGTTGACCAGATAGTCAGTACTCAATGTGACAGGTGGCAAGCCAAGTCGCCATTTACAAGCACTAACTATTACCTGTTTGGGGAACAGGTATGTTTCCTAACGATGTTTTCTTTTAGGTATTCGACGCGTTTCGTAAATGTTATTTTTTTTATAAAAAAAGTAATGAATAAATTTTACACAAATAATTCTTTGTAGATTTATGTAATCTTGTAGCTTATATTGTCATTTCGCATAATCCATTAATTCTTATCCGCTATATTTAGACTTGTAACACCGGAAAAATGTAATCCCTATTTTCATAAGCTTGGGTGTTAAAAAGCTTAGTCAAAACATAACACATATCTTTACTTGTATTTGGCGAATGTTTCATGCGTAACAAGTAACTTGTGTTTCACGACTGTAATTCTTCTGGGTATAAACTGAAGCTTCACTGTATAGTATCTTGTTGGGCCTCAAACTAGTACTCAGAACCTTTTATTCTGCCCTCCCCTACGAAAATACTTCCCAAAGAACTAAAGCCTTATCACTACATAGTATAAAAGAAAGTCGGTTTCTCTGTCCCTATGTCCCTTTGTATGCTTAAATCTTTGAAACTACGCAACGGATTTTGAAGCAGTTTTTTTTAATAGATAGAGTGATTCAAGAGGAAGGTGTTGTTGTTGGTATAATAACATCCATTAAATAGTGGAGTAGGCTATATATTTTATACCCGTGCAAAGACTGAGCGGGTCGCTAGTAAAAGATAAACTCTTTTACGTCCAGTAACCCTTACGCTGTAGGCCAAAGTTCGCGTGTCTCTTCGTAATTGTAAAGATAGTAATTCTATGACTACTTGAAATCCACCTTTGAATCAGATAGTCGGTGCTCTTGTGACAGGTGGTAAGCTTTGTCATTTGCAGGAGTATGTAGGTTTCGTCACGATGTTTTCCTTTACTGTAGTAGTTATTTATTTATGTTTAAGTACTGTACTGTACGTACTGTACTGGAGTCACATAAGGGTTTGAAAATGGCAATTTGCGCTCAGCAAAAGTTGAAGGAATCACTCCAGTGTTTGTATACTGAAGCATATGGAGATATCCAATTAAAAAGTTTTCCCATTTGCTTGTTTTAAAGCTTGTAAAGTTTAGCACACGAGATTGGATTCTATTTTTTAGGTCATTAGGACTAGTTCTGTTTGCTGATTAATATGACTCACAAATGTCATGTTAGCTACAAAAATGTGCAAATATACAAACGGCATTTAAGGTGTTATCATTAAAACCTCGGTGACATAACGTAGTCACTGTAATACTATTACGCGTACATATACTTGTACGTACTTTATTCCTTTCGGGTTAGACGGAACATTAAACATTGGAAATATTTCCATGTTACTTTTAGTATGAAAATTTTACTTCTTATGTCATATGGAACAACAGTAACAGGTTGCTAGCCCACCGCCCAATAGTTTCAGTCTATCCCTAGTCATATAATCCCGACATGTCATATAAGGTGGCCCAGGGCACCTTATATGACATGCCGAGAATAACGGCAGCTAGTTAGTACACGAGACATTTAGACACTTAATAATTTTAAGTCTTACTTAGAAACTCCATGTAATGTTTTCTCGTTAATTCCTTAAGCCACTTTACCGTTGTAAATATTGCACATATTAAGGGAAGTAACTGCACTTCTGCTCAATACAAGTTGAGTGCATAAGCTGGTTCCAGGGAAAATGCCAGTGACAGTTACAGCCAATATCTTTGTAGTACACACAAAGCTTTGTGTCATAGCGTATAGAAAACGCACCGAATTTTATACAAATACGTACATAGTTCTTTCATCTTTTTAGTAGTATAGTGATTTACGGATTATAATATCTCCTGTGTTATTCTTAGGTATCGTGGTTGTGATCGGAAAAGTTACTAGCCCATTGCTTAGTAAAATTCATCTGGTTGTTTTTCTTCCCGAAGTAAGACGGAAGGTAAGAGGTGACAAAGGGAATGGGGGTGAATTGAATGTTGCGAATGGTGTCAGTAACTTTTCATAGTAATTCCATCATACCCTGGAATATAATATTAGGGTTATCAAGGAGATTACGTCTCCGAGAATCAGTAACGCATATAAATAACGTATAAACTAAAACAATCAATATTAACATTACTAATTTATATACACTATAACATATGTTGGAACATTACATTATCTCAACAACATACATTACACGTATGTTATCTCTTAGATCATCTAGAACAGAAGGAATAAAACATAGTACGCGACTTAATAACGCGCTGTTTACCAGACTTGTAGCAAAATACATGTCTCACAGGAATATGCGGTTGAATTTCATAGAATTTAGAGCACTCAGAGCGAGTTGCTTCTTAATGGGATAAATTTTAGTTGAAGTGTTATTCGTACGAACACAATACCCGCTGATTAATATTAATTTCGCATTAGTGGCTTCGAGATCATGACTCAAAGATAAGCGGAGAGAATATTGGCAAAATATCTAAACACAAATACGTAATTGTTCTGAGAATTGAAGAGAATTAACCAGCTGCCATGAATAAGATAAAATATTCCTTATCAATAAATCTGTTTAACTGCTCAGTGTTTCTGACTTACCGACGTAAATATTTACATAGTCAAATGTCAGTACTAGCAAAGGAGTAAATAGAAGAACAAGTAGCTGTATTTTTCAGCACATATTACAAGAAGGTATTGTGCATTGGCATTCTTTCTTACCGAATGTATAATATACCACTTAGAGACTGAAAGCTCTGCTAAATATGACTAGGTATTATCAGACGAGAGAATCACGCCTCACATGTCTTAAGTCATATATAATATAACAAGTCGAACATGTCTAAATGGTTAATTTTAGATCTATACCCGCCTAGTGTGTATTAGTAGGTGTATGAGTATCAATATAAAGAATGTAATTTGTCAGGATCAGAAAAATTAAGGATTTGTCATCTCTGTCGCCGCCTACTCACAGAGAGACTCAATCTGTATGTATTTATATTACGCCTCTTTAGCTCATCCGCCTAAAAACCTGTAAAACACAACCTCTATGTCACTACATTTACGTTACAGAAGCAGTCAGTTAGGCCGAAGTGACTTCGAAACGAAATTGCGAATCCCGCCCTACAATGGAGCGTAAAATGGTTTTCCGGCTATGCCCGCTCGACCGGAGAGGCTTGCCCCGTTCACCGGACATGGCTGCACTGTGAACCGTGTATCAGTGTACTCACATCGTACTTTACACAGCTGTCTGACTCCAAAAAGATATGGGTCGGTGTCATAGTTCAGCTTGGGATGTAAGGGAGTCAGGGGTATGGATAATGGTGAAGGATGGGTTGTTATTATTTTATATTTATGGTATTTAAATCTGGGTGATTTAGCTTAAGTTGACTAAAGACTAACCACTTTAGCTTCATTGTCACTCATACACCTTCTCATACACACAGTTGTCAGGATCGGCACAGATGGAGATCAGTGATATCTGACTATGTATGTGACTAAAGAGTTATAAAAATATTAAGATCTGCCTTTATCGAAAGGCATATAGATTTTTAGTATAATTATATGCCTCACTTCCAAAACAAACAATACATTAGAAACATACATTTTTCAAGACCTCCAGAAGAACAGGTGGTGATTTACCACATACTGACTTACTTACGAGACACAATCATTTTTTAAAATATACATTAATTATAACTCGTTCACATTGGTTCTCACAAGGCCGTTAAGTGACAATTATCAAGTAAAAATGGATTAAGGGTGCCATAAATATAATATATACGTTAGGAGTACCTATAACCGCCGAATGTGTATGAGGAAATGTATGAGTGTAAATGAAGTGAAAGTGGTCTGTCATGATCGGGACAAATGGGGATCCGTGATCTCTGCCTACCCCTCTACAGGGAATCAGGCGTGATGTGTATGTATGTGTGTAAATACAATATGCACATTTACTTCAAACACTTGGACACAAGTCCCTCTAAATTTCCTACCAAAAAAGTCATGTATTTGTATTTCTTTCAACAAACATAATTGTATAAGCTATTATCATTAGACAGATAAACAACACACGATCAATTCTATGTAAAGGGGAGGTAATATCATAGCACCGCATTTTTCGTAAATATAATACTCAAGGGTTTTCCTGGAAAAATCATTTGGCTTCACCCACATACGTACACCTCTTACAACCTCGGTGTATTGACGGTTTCTGGTAATTTAAATCTCACCCTTATTCGGTAAATCGCGTTTTTGTGCGTCATACTTCATCAGAGCGAAACATTATATATTACGTAAAATATACGCAAAATACGTGACTTACATGTCACATTTTGTGTATTACGTATAAAAATATATTTTAGATTTTTGCCTTCATCTATAACATAAGAACATATGTATATGTCACTGTTGTTTTTCCTATAGAAGGGTATGCAGAAATCATGGATCCACATTTACCGGTAAAGGAAAGTCACTTTCATTTCGTATATTCAAAGTACATATGTATCATAAAAAATTCAATAACAGTAAGCAGAGACTTTAGTTTAACATTATAAACTTAAAAGTCGATTATTAGATTCGCCTTCATATTGACTTTGAACCGTACCAACCCAGATCTTTTATCGTCCACATCCATAAGTCGTACAAACTTTCTGATTTACAATACACCCTTCGTATCTCGAGTCATAATAATTCAACTCACGGCTCTATAACAATCCAAACGATTCAGTTTTCCTCGGTCGTCTATGACAGTGACAACTGAGAATCGAAGACCCGATCTGTCAAATGTTTGAGATGAAGCCAGATTCCAACTAAGACTAGTTATGGGGAGTTCCCTGCTGCTATGCAGTGTCGTATCTTGGGGTTTGTCAGGACATCGAGACGTTTTTCCCTTGGTCCTTCAGTTGGCGAGATTTCTTGTTGCCCATTTGTTGTGACATGAGTTTTTGCTAAGTTTTGTCTGGCAGTTCTACTTGCGATCTATTTTGTGACTGAGGGAACTTGTGTTTGCATATGATATTACAAGATATGATAATTATGCTATAATACAACAATTGAGAGTTAAAAACAGCTTATATGAACACTATCAAGTATACCTAGTATTACTTACTTTATGCAGTGAAATATGAAAACGCTCGCTACACATTTAATTTTGTAATTATTTAGAGTAGTATTTACTTCATTAGCTTAAGTAACAACTTTAAACTTTTTTATGTAAGCATTAACTTATGCATACATACTTTGTCTTAAGACTACATTTTAAAATATGTTGTACTTTCCCTATTGCAGAACTTTAATCTGTTTAATAAAATTAAGTGAACACTTGGTTACGACAAAGCAATTTCTCCAAGATATGAGAATGCAACTTTGTCTGATAATATTACTGCATAATATTCTTCCCTGATTAAAATTTTACTACCAATGTAAGTGGCTTTGGAACTTTGTTGCTTAATCACTGTATTCCTTTATACATGAGCTATGGATAATGGTGATGGGCTGTTAACCGTCATATTTTAAGACATCATTAAGTGAACACTTGGTTACTTAACAATCACTAATCAATTTAGAAGGTAATATTATATTTAACTTATCTTCATTATTAAAATATCGTGCTAGATTTTAATTTTATGCCTATCTATGAAACAGGCGTAAATCGTGTGAATTGAAAAACGGGTTATTAATAAAAATTTCCTACATACCTATTCACAAGCTCACAAGCGTTCACGACTGTAATACTTTTGTTCTAGCCAAAGTTTGAATGTACACAATTTACTCTACGTATTACACTGGTCTTTGGATCTTTAAAACCCACGTTTACATTATAATCAGTAGCTATAATAACTTGTCAACAAAATTCAATATTTTGCCTTCACACTTTAAAACGTCATAACTGCAAAAACTCAGAAAACGTTCTCGTACTAGAAGCTTCTATCCCTAAAGGGATTATGCGATGCGTTCGTGTAAACGTGCTTATTCCAGATCACTAGGTTCCTAGTAACACATTATGAGCACTTCAAAGACCTTTTAGTTAAAAGTGAGGAGCGTTCATTGAAGAACTCCTTACATTTCACATTTACGCCGTCAGAGAAATAAGTGGGATATCTCTGTGTCGTGCTGTTTTAAAATTTACTTCGAATTGCAGATTTAAATTTAAGAATTTTAGATATTCATTTATTACTTATATGATAAACGTTTTTGACTTATAATTGTAGTTTTCTTAAAAATACTTTGAAATTGTAAAATTCAATTTTCAATAAAAATCAAATTTGAAACTAGATAAAAACAGATATTCTCTCTTGATATAAAAATAATAAACTGTTTTCTTTTCATAAAGCCTTCATAAAAAGTAATTTGTAATATTCTTAACTTCCCAGACAAACTTCATAGTACATATCCTGTAACATCGGAATCTTTTGCCCTAACCACAAAACCCACTCCGATTAATATAAGACTGTATTCATAAAATTACCCTCAGGTAGTTAACCTTACTCTGTGTGATTTCATTACTACAATCAGCTATAATTTTATACAAGAACATACTCTTTATACTAGTGTTTTACTACAGTAGACTTAACTTCGTACAAGGACACCACTACACTCCAGTACCTAAAAAGCCCTATTAAAGACGTTTTTTAAAGTCACGTAAGGCGGTGCACTGGTTCGCTGGCTAGCAAACAAAATTGCCAATCCACTTTTACAATGGTCCGTAAAATGGCTTTCCGTTTTTGCGTGGTCAAGCGAAGCGGCTCGTTCATTCACTGGACACGTCCGACTGCGGCGTATCGCTTTTGCTAGCCTTATCGGCGAAAACAGACAAGCGATGCAAATAGGGAGGGTGATACGGAGCTCGGATTCTGTACTAAGAGATGATCGGCAAGGAATGTTGAGTTTGTTATTTAAGATTATGCTTGATTACTACGTTGAGGGAAAATATCGTGAGGACACCTACGTGTAAAACAGGTAATAATGGTTGTTAATGGCGACATGGCTTAACACCTGTCACATTGAGTACCGGTTATCATCTGGTCAACACGTGGCGTCGAGGTGTCCATAGAATTACTACCTCTGCGATTGCGAAGATAGAAAGCTGAAACTTTGACTACCCCGCAAGGGTTACTGGTCGTGAACGCGTTTGTATTTTTTGTTTATCTATGCCTAAAATCAGTCTGATTGCTATGTGTGACTATATCTAAGTTTGAAGATGTATAAACATTAATATTAGTTATTCGTCGATTTCACTTTTTTCATACTCTGTAAAGTGCAAAATGAGGAAAGGTTTTAATATTTTAATGGTTTTGATTTGAAAAAACTGTACATTAATCTATCTATTAATTAAATATTTTTTTAGTTTATTTGTATAACAAAAAAATAGTACCACACTAAAGTTATTTTGGTCTTATATTAATGAAAGACACCTCCGCAATTTTCTTGACGAATATGGGTCGAGCGCGATATAAGATTTTCTCATCACCGAACTTGATCAAAGCAATAAATAAACAAATGATTGATATCGGGTTCCAGAGTTTCCTCAGGGAATATGAGACTATTAACGAAGAATATTGGCGGTAAGATAACTATTGTCTATTTCTACGTAAGGTTTAAGAGCCTATAAGGAAATTGTAATTCGTTATTGAGCATTTCTAGGAATAAAATAAGAGACAATATATAGAATAAAGTATGTCATGTCCTTTACTAATAAACGTAAATGTTCTTCAACACTCATTTACGTCGAATAACTCTCATGATAAGAATAACCGTTACTCTTACAAATCTTCTATGACATCCTGCATCTATACATATAATTAAAACTCATCACGAGCTTAAGGTAAAGTTAGTAAAGTCTAAAAGCTAAATAAATCGAAAACATTTTTTAAGAATTTTCCAATTACGAGTACGCGGAAACATCTTTTGACACTGCCATCTATCTAAAGAAGCCATGATAGCATCCATTTCTCGTTGTCAATATGAAATCGAGTTTAAAATGAATTCCCCTCAATATTTTAGCTCATGTTTTGAACACATCCGAAGCAATACTCCAAAACATATGGTGCTGTTCAAACCGTAAATTGAATTTATCAAACTTTGTGGCCGCGAAGTTTTTGCTCGCTGTAAAGCAATTTCGTTTCAATTTCTGTCATTCATGTGTAATGAAGCTAACAGCAGTTAACGTAGCGGAAACTGGTGTACGCTACAGATTTTTCACGTGCATTTACGTTTGGTTCGAGATGAGATGAACAGGACATTAGTGCATAAAAAATATAATCAGTTCCTAACAGTATCATTTCGATTGTCATTCCTTGTAATACATAAATTAAGTTACAATCTCGCCTAGCATTTATTTTATGACATTTTACTCAGTTTATTTGCATTCTTATATAAAATATTTATTTCAAATTCGCTTTAAAATTTTTAAATCTATTTCAATACTTCTACGTACGTATATTCACTCTAGTACACTTACTTTCACTAAACACACTGGTTCAATTGAGATAACTTGTGAAACAAGGTACAATATCAAGCACCCGTGAATTCTATCCGACGATAATTCAGCCGAGTCTCCAACAATATTGTTAGCTTCCAAACAATCGAGCAAAGGTCTTCGGATTTAAAGCCTCGCCGTTTCCAAAAGAGTAAAGTCTTTATCTATTTCATCCAGCACAATAGTGAACAGACATAGTATCAAGTAAGCTTAATGTTCTCTAAAAGCTGGCGTTCAACGTCAATTTGAAATAAGCTCAGGATGTGAAAGGATCCGTTCTTTTGGAGTGATTCGTTGAGAAATGTACAGTCTTGTAACGTTGGTACTATTATGTTTTATCGCTGATGCACGTGAACAATATCAGTTTATATAATATTAGAAATGTGTTCTATGTTATTTTAACATACATTTGTTCATATTCCTTTCATTATTTCGTCCTTTTTAGGTTAGATAGAACCTCAAACACATCGTCTATGTCCTATTCAACTGTGACATAACTATCACATTTGTTTATAGGTATGAAAGTACAAAAAACTTTTACCTATTGTTAGTTTTTGCCTATCATATTATATATCATATTCATATATAGGCGTATATATAGGCATATATAGGCGTATATATATATAATAAATTAACAAAATATTTACAAACTTAAAACTAATTAAATATTATATTGTAGTCGGCTAATAATACAACAATTAAATCTGTTCTTCTATTAAAAAATGGTTGATTCCAACTAAAGGAAAATAATTTTCCTTGATGACGAATAAGGTCCTTTTCCATCGTAGGTTTAAAATGTTAATCTGTAGAATTTTTAATCTGATTTGAAACTTTTTAATTGGATAAAAGTTCCACGCGATGAGTGGGATACGAATAAGCTTTTTGCCCTTTCTAATTGCCCTAGATGTGCGAGTAGGTACACATGTTTAATCCCAGTAGGATCTGTATCTCGTACTATAAATTTGTTGTATTTGGGATATTATATACATATTTGTCTACAGATCACGCCCGTTTTCCTGTATAGGGGTAGGCAGAGATCACGAATCCTCCATCTGACCCGATCCTGACAAATCATTTTCGCTTCATTGACATTCATACTCCTCATCATACACACTCGACGGTTATAGGTCCTTCTATATTATTATAATACTGTAAAAAGGACGTGGAGTTGAGCAGATCATTTTCCTATTACTCAAATGGGGATTTTAGTAACTCTTCGACAAAGCATGGGAATGTTATGAGGGATTCAACATTTTAAACGATATTTGTATACAACAAACGATATCAATGACTTATCTTAATTTATTTTTTCTGTTTCATGTAACGAGGGTTAATGTTTTCAAACTTATAATAGCTTGAATAAATAGTTAATTTCTCTTAATTTCATTCTATTAATGTGTAATAATATACTATACATAAGTCTAATAAACTAATACAATAAATGGAAAAGCCTATTCTACCAGTCTAGTACATTTTCTTCAGCCACACCTTAGTTCGTCTACCAGCAAAGCTTGTTAAGAATATAGGGCACTCGCATATTTCACGATTCCGCCGACATGAATCTCATCATCTCGTCACAGATGCAAATCCTTTGTAAACTGGAACAAGGCTGAGGTGCTCCGGATTCGTCCGATAGAGAATTTTATTTGTTTGTCTAGCACCGGCTGTAAACTGAGGTTTCTGGGATCTCGTGTAAAGGGAAACTTATATGGGATTTGTTTATAGTAATATATTTATAGAAGGGTACAATACGATAATAGGTAAATAAACAGAAACACGTTCACGACTTTATTAACTCATGCGGGGTAGTCTAGGTAGTCGGGGTAGTATAGTAGTGGAGGTAGTAGGTATATAATATACATATATGTTTTTAAATCATGGAAGGATGTAAAATGAAAACAAATTTCCATACAACATTATTTTCATATAATCTAACCTTGAACTAATCAATACTTTATTTAAATGTGAACGAAAAGTTAATATTGTGATACTTAGATCCTATCCATACAAAACTGTATGAAAATTGGCGTAAGCATATTACGAGTATTATGATTTACGAATATATTTTTTGCAATAAGCTATCATCAGAAACTCAGCAGGGATTCTTTCTCATATAAAAACTTATAAATCAAGTTTGTCATGAGAGGGCAACTATTTATTATTGTTTGTCTTCGTTATTACAATATACATATAACATAAGCATCACGACATCCATATCTTGCAAAATAGTCGCAGTTTCACGTTCTTATTTATGGGTTAATAGGGTAATTTATGTTTTATCCTATTAAATTATTTCATGTAAATTTATTGTGTTTTTGCTTCAGGGTGCTCAAATTCAGGACAATAGTGTAAATATTTACTTTTTGTTTCATTTAAGTTTTTTTTATGTTTTTAGTTTGTACATTTAGTTTTATTTTGTTTTTCAAATAGACAGAAAAATGTTTTAGGTTCTTAAATATTATTTTAATATATTTGTTTGTTGAATATATGCTTATTTTTAAGTAAAAAAATATATTTATGTATGGGTTCTGATATTAATCCTTAAAAGAAAGACATATACACAAATAACAGTATGTTGTTGATACAGATTTGCTTAGTCAGTCAAAACGTGATAGTTCTTAGGAACGTGTGTAATTAATCAAGATATACTCGAATAATGTTCTTGCGTTTCTTCAACGCTATAAACAAAAGCTTAGTAGTTAAAAGTAGCATTTCAACACTAACAAATAGCGCCAAACTAGGGCCGTATCAATAAAACATGCACCGCAATCGAACTAGCAAAGAAAGCATGTGAAGTCCAAGTTTTTATGGCACGGTTGGGAGAAGTTGGCCAAAACACGGCAATACAACATGTTGGCCGTACGTGACGTGAATCGCTCGGTGTGAATTTTCAGTGGTCAAGATACGTGAAGGATTCATATACAATCCGTCAGGGAATTAAATGGGGCGGAACGTGTACGTTTTTATTCTATGCCGGGCTGCAATCCATCATTCTGCATAGATAGTAGGTCTATAATCCTCTAAGGAGTGGGTAGAATAACAGGGTATACGAACTGGTTATTTACAGTAAATATATCGTAGGCTAATATTTGTTTATAAGTGTAAGAGGTAATTTTTAAATCAATTAACTATCTACTATAGTGTATTCGCGTTAAGAAAATAGTGAGTGTGAAGATAACGACCAATGAGACGTGAGTAAATGAGAAAACAAGTCACATTGACCAATCGCAGACATTCGTTGTCACGTCTCATTGGTCAAATCGTTTGGGTAATGATGACGTCACTATTTTCTTAACGCGAATACACTATAGTAGCTGTCATGAAATAAAACCGAAACGATCACGAGAATGAATGTTTAAATTATTTTGCTTTGTTAATGTTTTGTTTGGTTAAATTATTAAGTCAAATTTGAGAGGAGCAGTTTCTGCGTAATTCAGTACTTAATTTTGAAGGTTTGTTTCGACAAAAACATAAACATATTTTAATTAAAATTCTTACGTACGATTCATTAACATCATTTATCACATTATACACGTAGTTTACAGAACCTTGAACCAAAACCGCTAATTAAGTTACAAAAGAACATTTAGGAATAGGTTAACATGTTTCTACCAAACACAAAAAGTATCCATAACCTTATAAACCTAAAAAGACGTGTTTGAAATCACGTCAAACTCTTACACAATTTAGGAAACTGTAACATATAAGATACCAATGCTGTAAATCATTATGTTTGGCTTAAGCAAATGTTTGTTATCCTTTTCCACAAATGGGTAATTTTTGGTCAAATTAAAATCACTTCTCACCATAATCATCACTCAATTCAACATTAGTTCTTTCATGTCACAAAGAATAAGCATTTTCCACGACGCCTTCCCTCACCATACAAATTATATGTTCCACAGCTTGCAAAGGAAACTATATTCTCTATCGTAAACAAGCTTCCAATACGCGCCAAAGCTCAAATCCATTGAGCCGCCACGGACCAGTATAATCTCTTTGTGTATCAATCAAACGGCGTTATCCCGCGTTGGCATCCACTGCGCAGTTACGCAGCCCAGAGATTACCATGAGCTACAGAAGCTGGCAATGTATAAGGAATATTTATTACTGTACGCTTTATGATGTGCATTTGCATTCCGTGTAATATGGTAACGGCCTTCTAGTAATTGCAAATTCGATATATTTGCCCTTTATCATAATACACCATGACCGTTTTTCTCAGCGTCAAATAACAAAATTTGCTATTAGGTTACCATATCTATCTATTAAAGATTTCAAGAATTAAAATTCAACAGAGTGTAGTGTATATAAAATCTCCCAGCTACTGCTGATCGTCATGTTAGATACAATAATAATTAGATCCAAAGATTCAAATGCCATTTTTAATATTGATAGTTCTGTCCACCCTTCCAGCAACTACAAACTTCAATAAACAAATCCATTTGTCTACTAAAACCTTCTTAAACATCAGATAATACGATAAAAGCTGTGCACTAATCTCGTTTAAAACTGTAGTGATCACAACCTCATAAATCAATATGCGAATAATCGTTTTAATCCAGCCATGGAGGTTTAACTCAATACATTTTGCTACTCGTTGTGGAACAAAGGTTGCGGGACATACAGCCTTTTTGGTGTATTTTAACTGCATTAAAGAACAAATATAAACTTTTTTTTTAAACCCTTGGGACTTGGGATTTTCTGCTTCCGTCGAATCGGTCCAACCATATTATATGTATAAGGTAAGGGATTAACTTACATATTCACTAATTCACGTGATCTTTTGCATTGTGAACAAGATAACTTGCGTGAAAGGTGCAATATGGGTAAGTCTGCACAGTGCTTTAACTTACAAGTGTGACGTCATTGCTCATATGCATTTGCTGAGTGAAAACGCTCCTGAAGTATAAAGATACGTATTACTTAAGATTAATGATATGGATTCACTAGCGTACTACACTTTTGCTGTAGTCAGAGGTAGAGTGAACCCTTAAATAAGTTTTGTTGTGATGATCTTTAGGCAATGTCAATGAAACGAAAGTGGTTTGTCAAGAAAGTATCCGTGAACTTTGCCGACCCCTCTTTAAGGAATCAGGCGTGATGTGTATGTATGTATTTTTAGTAATTCAAACATTTATAAGTGCAGTTATCAACGTGGTTGTGGAAACGTATTACTTTTAGGACAAGGAACCTTGTCGAACCTTGTATGAAACGTATTTTTTATTTTACGAAAAAAACTATGTGTACGGTGACATTTAAAGATAGTAACAGACTGGACACTATGTATGTATATTATCTTAGTCATCATATAGTCACTGTGACGGTAGCTAGCTAATACTTTCATTTGTTTAATGCTTTGATTAGTTTGTAACGACGGTACCTAAGCTAAACCTTTGCCTACCCCTATAACACTGGTGTGACATCTATATTTATGTTTTAAAGTTCTGTCAACCACAAAAGGCTCGACTTCCATCAGAGCCGGTAACGTTGGGAGCATAAGTGCATTAGGCGGTCGCCCAATGAGATAGTGTAGCGGCATGCGTTGCTTAATATTGATAATTGTATTACCTAGGCTGAACCAACTTTGTTACTATATGCAGTGGTAAGTTATTTATAGGGCGTACATACAACATGTATAATTTAAGTCTATAATCCCATGCGGTATAGTCAAAGATTTGTATTGCCACCCCGGACTATTACAAGTCATTTTATATGCGCTTTACATTAAAACAAATGCTGTGAAATCAGATTTGCTTTACATTTAACACATTTTTCATTTTCACATTGTATACTATGATGTTACTCAATCAAATGAATTGATATTTTGAGTGTAGTATTAAAAATATATTTGAGTATATTATTGCTCTAAAATAAATTTCATTTAATTTACTTTTTATTCATTTATAAGATGCAAGGCTTTCTGTCCAGCCACTGATGATTACAAATATAATTCAACTAATCAAATTACTCCTGAAAATTATACATCTAACCCATTGTATTAAAAGCAGCAAATAGCGAATTGGACCGTGAATCAAATCGCATTTTTCCTCGTAACCTAAACTGACCGCATTCATTGTCAAGTGATTAATTGCCCAGGAAATTGAAACACTGCACCGTGATAAATGAAAACCGTATGAAATAGGCCCTTAGTAACTAATGGTCTGTCTAAGCTTTTTGATATGTGTACACAATTGGCAATATGTGTTCTAATTAATAGCTATAACCATAGTAAGTGCCTGATTGGGTTACCACGTTCGGTGCAGTCTATCAAGTGAAACGCGGGCTTCGAGTGGCCCATATCTAAAATGACTTCGAAATTTTAGAGGTGGGCACTCAAGCCTCTGATTACTCCGCCACAATACAAAGGAGTGTGTATACACAAGTCGTAAAGCGTATGTATGTAACCAGATTAATTTACAAGACAGAACAGTTATATTTTGCGACAAGGTCAGTTTATGGCTGGTACAGATCAGAATAAATGAGGAAACTCCAAGTTCCATATAAACCTCTGAAGTATATTTTAAACACCAGTAAAAATAAGATTATACACATACTCCTACCAACTATTATCCTTAAGAATAAATGGGTTACTTGCTACAGTAATCATTTACTGCACGGTACTAATTCTGTGACGTGATAGTGACTTTTACTGTCTATGTGCGGGGAATAAAGACGTTTTTTCTTTTCTTCTGTGAGACACTTCTTATAGTCATTCTCTACGATATAGACCATTAGGAATATAACCATATTTCTAGGCACGATATAAAAATAACATAAGCTTAACTGCGGCACAAAGAGCGGATATTGTCAAAGCGCCTTCCTCTAGGAGCACTCCAGTTCAAGTGGAAACCTAGATCTCCCACTAAGTACTTCAGCTCACAGATGAGTTGCCATTGCCCCGAGGCAACTGGCGAAAGAGGTTTTATTGCAAAACTAGTGCATATCTTTTGCCTTTTGTTCATATTGTTTTTTGTAAAAACTAGGGTTGTGATATGTCATGGTTAGCGAATAGTCTTCTAGGTTTTATTGCAGAAACTCAAATAGAAATAAAGTTTTGTTAATGTGTATTTATGTAGGCACTTAAAGAGCAGAATGCATTATTTTTATGGCCCATAGTGGTATATGAAACAATGAGGAAACCTGCATATTTATTGAGATAAGTAATTTTCTACGTCAGAACACGTTGATACAACGCATATGTTGCTTTGGAAATATCTGATAACATTTATTTTATTTAATACACAAAATATATCATATACATACATATTAAATTTCCTTTGTTTATTTGGACCTCAAAGCCAAAGCCAATAGTTTACGCGAAACAAAGCTGACAATATATCGCACCACTTTTCCCGTCCAACCGAATCAGCGTGTTCCAAACGCAAACGTTCAAGATCAGCGAGATCCCACGGGACACAAATGCTCTTTTAAACGTCTCCCGGGGCTGACTTTTGAAGGCCCGATACGTATAAATCTGAGTCGTTTTATTCCGCCGATTTTCTTGCCGTTGAGCGGGGAATTGCTCGAATTTCCTACAACTGCACTTTCAAAGATATCTGTCAATGTTTGTCTCCAATGCTTCTCTGCGGCTATCTCGAGCGTGATTTAATTGGTTTTACTCGGAAGGTTTATAACAAGCGAAATATAGTAAGGTGAGAGATTTTTCTAGATTGTTCAGTTTGGTTAGTGACTTTGTAACAGATATAAGCAGACTTCATGGATAAAAAAATTCTATGACATTCAAGCACAATTAAATCATCGCCAATTATTTATCTTTTATTTTCCATCGATGCCTTGTGCACAATGCAGGATTAGATGTTTTCTAAATTGTTCATTTGGTACCCTATATTATGTTATTTAACACCTGTCTCCAGGCGCTAATTCCCACTGACTGATAGACACTAGAGACGTAAACTTAATACATTTGAGCAATATTTTCCTGCACAAAACCCTTTTGTTCCAACTCGCTATACAGTAGCTTATGTTGGAGCAACGGAACGGGTGAACCATTCTCTCGGCGAGAGTAATTTCACTAAACTTCATTTAACTTGGAGCAAGTAGCGACCACTAAGCGTTGTACTTACTTCGGATATTATAAAATGACGCAATTCCATTTTATTTAATGGCGCGCGCTATTCTTTTGCGTCGCTCTTCTTATGTTTACAATATTCTTTTGTTCTTAAATAGTGTCAATATTTGTTTCGTAGTGCTGTTTTGAATGAATGATTCTACATTAATTGTTACCTGTATTTACAATTATGACATGTATTTATAAAAAAATCCGCAGTTCTGTAATATCAATCTGCAAAGGATATTACCGTGAAATTGCAAAATTATTGAGTTTATAACTCATTATTAATTTTAATGACGATATATAATCTTACGACATAATAACTCATCATAAAAAATTAATTAGTGTGACGATGATACTATGTACATAATTACAGATACTTTATACCTTTACTTTATTTTTTTTTTAAATTTCGAAGATTGCCATTCAAGCCTCCAAAAAAAGGGAGTATATATACATACACAAGTCGTGAAGCGTATGTGTTTTAAATTTTTACAAACTTTGCTCTTGTTTTTAATTATAAACTAGGAAATTAATTTTTCTCTTAAATTTAATCTCGCTCATTCTTTTCCTTATAAAATTGTCCAAATACTTGTTGTTGCTATCTTTTGGGCTATTTACCTTTGACATTTAGGGCAGATTTACCCAGCTTAATATCTTAGTTCCATCAAAAGTCAGAAAGTATCTTTTGGCACAAATATTTACTCCGACTAATGAGATTCTTGATTCTTGGGAATTTAATAAGTGATATTAGCTTGTGACAAGTTGTGATATGAAATTTGTTTTAATACAATTTATGATAACTAATATTAGAGAATAGGATATTTATATACAGTGTATATATGAAGTTATGTATAAATTTCCACACGTGTAAGGACAATATTTGTACGCCTTGTGAACAAGATTTGCAAACAAATATGTTTTACATACGTGTTGATATATTTCATATATATGATCATAACTATCAATGTCATAGTTGTATTATAGTTTTTACAGTATAAATTTTTCTTAGGTAGTCCAAGTATCCAAGAATATAATGTATTCTTTTTAAATGAAGGACTTAATATGAACTAACCCTTGATAACATTTAATACTCAAACTAAAAATTGCACTCTTAAATACCATTTACACAAATAAAATATTATATTTATTTTTATTTAATTCGACGTAGCTCAGTAATTCGGCGTAGCTCAGTTGTTTGGGGCTTGGCTCTGTATCAGTGGGTACAGGGTTCAAATCCCGTTTGAGCATGTACCAATGGAAATGAAGTTTAATGAATTTCTATGTACATTTTCGTAATAAAAACACATTTACGAAATGCATCGAATTTATACGGTGAGGGAAAACATCGTGCGGAAACCTGCCTGTTCGTCGAACAGGTAATAGTTAGTGCTTGTAAATGGCGACATGTCTGACCACCTGTCACATTGAGTACTGACTATCTGGTTAACACGTGGGTTCGAGGTGTCCATAGAATTACTACCTTCGCAATTGCGGAGATGGAAACCTGAACCTCTGACTACCCCGCAAGGGAATAATGGTCGTGAATGCGATTGTTTTTTTTTGTTTGTTTTTATTTATTTTTATATTATGATACAAAATGTGTATGACATCAACTTTAAATATACTCAAAATAAGCTTCATATTGGACTCGACATTTTATAATAGAATGCAACGAAATTTTCTTCCAATTTATACTTAAATTATCGAATATTATGTCCTCCCAAACTCCAATATCCAAACTTACGTAGTCAAAAACTACGAATCACAAAAGTGAAGCCAAAGACGTAGCTTAGTAGTAAGACCCATACTTAACATCATTCACATCTTCCCGACAGGGTAATTTAACTAAACTTACTTTAACTTGGTATGAGCCGTCAGCCCTAAGCGCCGTACTTACGGGGGATTCCGTTAACTGACGCTTACTTTCTTAAGTTCTCCCACTACTGATGCCAAGTTAGGGGAGAATTCGTAGTATAGAAAAGTTGGCTTTTGGATTTAGTAGCTTGAAGCTTGCAATTAATATATTTAGTAATTTTTTAATTGTATTGATATTTATAATCTTTATATTGAATAAAAATAATTATATTTCAAATAATGTTTATAAACCAAATGATTTTTATTTCGTCAGGTGTTAAAAGTGGGATACCTATAAAATTATTTAAGGAATCAAGACCATCAACTAATCAACAACTAATAAATAAGACAATTAACACGTGGTAATATACTTAAAGTTTAATTCAAAGCAAAGTACAATATATATTATATTTTTATTTGAAACAAGCTTTTAAGCGTTAGATGTATTATACTTAAAAACAACTTTGTGTTTGTTTGAATACCGAACTTTTCCTTCACAATACGATTTAATACACAAATTGAAGCATCTTTTGTATTAAAGTCAAACATTCAACTCCATTGTGACAATATCAACAGACTAAATTCTTCAAGTAAAATTTTCACCAAGTTTCATCTGAATTGTTTCCTTGATTTAGCATTACTTGACGAATACTACTGTTTGTATTCATAAACAGAAACAATTTAGGTTATGCAAAAGAACGTAAAAGTTATAGAAACAACATTAATATTAATCTGTTATAAGAATATAAACCTACGTACTGAAAAAAGAGTAATATAGGTAACATATACATAATATTGATCAAGAATTCTTATTCACTATTTTTTCATCGTCAATCTTACATTTAGCATACATATATTAGTATACATACTTGGTTGTTATAGGTATTTGTACTATTTTTTTAATATATTTCCAAACAATACTTGTTATAGAATAATCATTTTCCCAGGTCACTTTCCACAGTAATTTTTATTATTGTCACTTACGACGTTTTGTAAACATAGGCACTCAAAAACAATCTTCTTAATTGCCCCCCTAAATGTGATAGTACTAAACCTATTTCATTAAATCCACAACAATAGCGGTAAATGTAGCGAACATTAGTTCAACGCTATGGTTGAGTACAGCCCCTTGTAACTGCATGCACGTACTACAAATAGGCCATTAATAGGCAAAGAGCTCTAATCATTCTTACATACTCGTACTTGTCAGAACGAGTCTGTTGTGTAAAAGGTGTAGCAGTTTGGGAACATAAGTGCAGGGGCGTTTGTAGTCTGTTATATTAATGTAGCTGCTTTAATGGGCTAGGACGTGGATAGAATGATGCTAGCTACGTATTCAGAAGTGATGGAGAGCTTAGGGTTGAATTGAATCTGCTAGATGATGCCTTAGTAACAATAGCGAATGATTACTTTTAGTGCCTTTAACCTGTTATCAATGTGATTTTCGTTCTTAAATTTTGTAATCAATATATTTAGTTCCAGTTAGATTTATGATATCTGCCAAATATGTAAGTGCGTAAATAAGGTCAGTTAATACACATTTTTGTTAATCAAAAATTATAAATGTCATTTAAAACAATTCTTGAACAAATAACTATTCCTTGAAGTTTCAAAGAGCCTACCAATTGCTCAAGGACAACTTATTAACTACCCACTCCCTATAATCAGAATATCTTGTATCTCCCAATATCGCGTTTCATCTACTCAACTTACATGAAGTGCAACCCCAAATTGTGCAATATGCAAGTTAACAGCATCGGTAATTGCAGCGGCCAAACTCTCACCACCCCATTAAAGCGCAAACTTTGTAGTAAATGCACCCGGTCTCAATTTAGTCGATTAACAAACAATTACTAAGCTTTCTGCCGGGGACTGGACCCTTTCACATGTCCCGTGGCCAGGCCAGGAATTCAGAACTATTTGGAAATTGCTTTGTTAATATTTTACTATTGTAATAATAATAGAGAAGGTTTCTCGTATGTATTATACTTCAAGTGACTGTGGGAATGTAATTTAAGGTATAAAGTACGTAACTAACATAACCTGTTACTTTTTGGGTTAATTTCAGACAGTATCTGCTGAAATTTAATTACTAATGTACGTAACAACAAAGATCCCTCGGAAATATATGTATGTATATTTAAACGCATTACAAAGACAAATACCATTGCACATCCCTTATAGAAACATACTCAATAAAATAGCACCATTACACTGTAGCTAAACTATCGATATTATCGAACATACCTAGTAACTTAATACCGATTGACAACCAGGTACAGCAAATACTCTGTAACCCAGGTAATCGTACCTTCGTAACAGCCCGATTTGCTCAACACGACCAAGATTGGCAAACAAACTCAGTCCTGCCTCGGCAAACTGCGATACTCAGCAAAAGCTTGCGGGACGCTATTAATTTGATTACCTAGTTATTTAGAGGAGCTTTGCATGAGAGGTGATTTCCCTGATGTACCATCTCTGCTTATATGGCCACTTACCGTTTAGATGCATATGGGCAACAAAGTTGTGCTGTAAACGCTCGATTTGTATACAATTTATAAAATAGTTTGGTTAAATTCTGTGAAAATGTTGTGGATGATGGATTCATGAAGTGGCATTTTATAAGTTCAATCATACAATAATTAATTAAATCCGACCCATACTATTTTAAAAGAAAAAAGATTTGTCTTATCTATTTTATTGTTTCAAAATTCTTATTAATTTTATTGCAATTATGATTATATACCATACAAATTTTGAAAATAACAATTTCCTTTATTTGTTTTAGTTACTTTATTTAAATTAGATTATAATATTTTGATTCTCTCATAAAACCCATTGATTTGTGACCGATTACTGTCAATGAAAGTCTATTTAGCGCAACCCCTTTGTTCTGGAAGTCGTTAAGTAACATCTAATTAGGAGTACACAATCCTCATTCAGGCCATTTATTTGAGCATTAATCAGACCCTCAGAGACAGGCAATAAGAACTCAAGCGGCGATTACTAAAATAAAGTGTCGTAATTAAACGACTGCTAAACTTCATGATGTTCGGCATCCCCGCGACTTAACAGTGAAAACTGCGCTAAGTCATGATTTATCCCGCCTTAAAGAGGTGCCTATTAAAACTTTTTTCAGATTGCAACTCATTTAGCTCTCACAATTCCGGCTGCAATAAATCAGAACTAACCGCGGCAGCTTTCACATTATGACTTCCTCGTAAAATTTACATTTAAAAGTTAATTTTCTTACGCGCGCTCGGGCGATTGTTAATCTAGGATTTGAATTTTGCGCCGCGTTCTGCTTACTTCGCAAAATTATGGCTTTTTCTGGCGTCGCTCGAAGCCTGACCCCGTTACTTTTAGGAACGTTCGCAAAGTAAAGGCTTAGCATTCTTTGCATAAGCTTTCTAGCTATTTTCCGGTGCTACGTTGCCTTCATTTTCTGTTAAGACTGATCCCTAATCCGATAAAACCATCTTAATCGTCCCATCTATCTAGACAGCTATGAAAGGACGGCTTTCGCTCATTTTGTGCTGTTGCACCTATACAAAAAGAACTTAAATGTCACTTAGTAAGTGACTTAGCTAGATAGATTTGGACATTCGGACGCTTCACATATGAATTATAATGTTATGATATCAACATTTATGCAACAGGTGACTTAAAAAAAAAATTTCTATGTTCTCGATAGGATTTCAATGCAAATTTGTCCAATATGGCTTCAATTTAAAATAATCAATGTTTTAATATTAAGATAAGCGACACGACTGATGATCTTATGATTACCACTACACTACCCCGAATAAAGTTCCATGTGGTGGTTACATTCAAAACAGCTTCATTTACTATAATACAATTAATTTTTAATTTCGTTTATTTTCAGCAAGAACTACATAAACGCGTGCAGTTAATTCTATATAGAATATAACAAAAACATTTCGCACTGCAAACGAATTAAAAATGCATTGTATTTGTTTCCTCCAATCGATTAGGCAAAGCGGTCACGCGCAAATCATTAAGCAATTTCAAATCTCGTTAGGATTTAAATTGTTGGAATCTAATTGGAACGTTAACTTTACAATGACCTGATTCTTCAAACAGGTCAAAGGAATTTACAGTCTAAGTTAATAAGTATCAAGCAATATTATGTAAAAGGTTTTTTAAACATAATACCTAGAAATTTGATATTAAAACTTTTAATAGAATACATTTACTTGTTTTCCTACTTGTCACACAATAAAAAACCTATATGAGATCTGATATAATGGTAGCTTTGTAGTTCTTTTTAAATGACCACAAATGATCGTATTAACTGATTTCTAAAATCCGAAACCATAATAACAGGAGATTAAGTCAACAAATGGACATAATCATACACAAATACCAGATAGTAACTCTACTAAATATTTTTACATTTCATTATTATCTCCCACTACAGAACAATACTCCAAAATATGCATTAAATTTGACGAAGCTTAGTCGTTTGGGGCTTGACTCTGTATCAGTGGGTATAGGGTTCAAATCCCTCTTGAGCATCTACGAATGGAAATGAATTTCCATGTACGTAATAAAAAAATACATTTACGCAATGCATCGAATACTACGAGGAGAGAAAACATATTGAGGAAACCTTCTTAATAAATGGCGTCATGGCTTCACACCTGTCACAGTGACTACTGACTATCTGGTCAACACGTGTGACCATAGAATTACTACTTACGCAATTGCGGAGATGGAAACCTGAACCTCTCACTACCCCGCAACAGTTAATGGTCGTGAACGCGTTAGGATTTAAATTGTTGGAATCTAATTGGAACGTTAACTTTACAATGACCTGATTATTCAAACAGGTCAAAGGAATTTACAGTCTTAGTTTGACTTTTAGTCTAATTTTTTAATGACATCCCTTGCAATTCGTAGAATCAACCTACGCCCGTGAGATCTTTAGCTTGTCGCGTGTGACGGATCGGCCCATAAATCGCGTACCACCCCCTTCCGGGGCGCTTCTCACACATTCTGCAGCTAAATGCCCCGATAAGCACTCCGTACTCCACAGAGCCACTTAAAAAGGGTTTTAAGCAAACACTCTTATTTATATTGTCTCGAAACGCTCAAAGGCTTGGCATGTGTAGTGTGAATGTGTTTAAAGGTTGAAGAACGAAATGAAAAGAATATAGAAGTATGAAGGTAGAATATACCTGCTATTGACTATAGATTAAGATATCATAGTTATTTCCAATCGAAAAAAATCTTTATTGTCTCAAGAAAACAGCTAATACTGAGTTGTGAGTACTAATACGACAGATGAGGTTCTTTAGAAACTATCGTTCTGTTCACCCTTGAAGATTTTACTGTCGAACGCATACTCTTTAGAATTCTTAACCATTTGTAGTAGTTGAACGCTGTAGTTAATACCGTTGTTACTACAAAGGCATAATAGTACTCAAAGCCTATCTTTTTTATACTTATACACATCAAATTGCAGACATTCTTCTCAAGGCGGGTATACGGAGCGTTAAGAACAGAAGAGCATATATGAAGGTTAGGGTGGAAGTGAAGCAAGAGAGATTTGTCAGAATCGGTACAAGTGACCTCTACCTATCCCGTTGAAGACGTTGAGGCGTGAATATACATACATACATATATATATATATATATATATATATATATATATATATATCTAAAACTTTCATTTTTGTAACCAACTTCAAAAGCGCTTACAATAAACATTTATGTAACTCTACCTTTATAACCTAACAACACCCAAACTAAATGTTCACAGCAGTTTCCTCCACGAAATTAACTAATTAAGGCCGTAAACAGAGCACATCAATTCCTACGCGACAGGGCCATAGACATTTCATTAGTGGCAACAATTTCCCCAGAAGGAAATGAAGGTGTTCGGCAACCCGTCACATCCAGACTGAACAGGAGATGAGTGTACTGGAATGTGGACTCGAAAATAAAAGCAGTCTTTTACTATTAGAGTTCATATAGTTCGAATAATGATAAGGTATTACAGGACAGGTTCCGTGAGGTCTTTTGGAGGTTCCGAATTTTGGATTCCGTATGTATAAAATAATTATAATTCATGGGTATCAGAATCTGCGAATCGCAATGGACTACTACCTACTTTACTATGTATTTATTGGACAAATAACATCAATGTGAACCATCAAAGTTCGTGATTGCCCTGAAAGTGTTTAAGGCGTGGTGTAGCGCTAATAGAAGATAATAATATATTTTATTGGGTCTAAGCACCGATAAGACGTACGTTCATTCTATTCAAGTCTTAAGACCCGATAGATGCAAGTTATAGATTGTCTTGAGATGTTTTTGCGTAATAAATTAGATGTAAACTATGTGCACTAAGGTTAAATGTAGTTTTTTGAGCAGTTGGCTCGTAATATCATAAAGTCCCATGTAAACTTCAACCTCATACCATCTGCATACTATTCTATGACTAGATAATATAGTCACGGAAGTTTTATCCATCTCAAATAAGATAGAGTGACGACGTGAATAATGGTATATAAAACGCACAACCTAATTTAGTCCTTTATTTATATCCCCATACGTTCACTTGGCTTACCATGAGCAATGACGCTACTTGGGAGTCGTCATTTGTTTTGAGTTTTCCGTGAGTAGTTTATATTCTGACCCGCTTTACATTTGTCTTCGGGACAAGAGCTCTACTGACTTTATTCCCCAAGGAATATGCTGTAGTGTGATTCTACGAATTAGATAAACGTGGTAATGTAGTTAATAGTGTTTGAATTTGTGGTATTAGGGAAGTGAATGTAAGTTAAGTATATTTCTAAAGAAGTCATAATTTTAATAAGAATAATAATTTTATGAGACTTACATAACAGATATTAGCTAATGTCTGAGACACAATTATGTGAATTTACGACATCTTATCCGTGTATATATCAGACTTTTTTTTCTTATATAAATTGTATCCTTCTATGTAATTATTTTCTGTGGATTTTAGATTCAAATTTTTACCATATTTTTAGAAACCATCACTTAAACAACATCTAAAATAGGTACGTTATCTCTTTATATCCCTTCATCAACAACCAAAATCCTATTAGCCAAACCTCCAACGATCAAATTATTCGCAGGAAATAAAACGAAAAAGTGGGTTCCTTTATTTCATTCCGACTGATAAATAAAATATAAGCCATCAAAAGTGATCGAAGTCAATTAGGTATATCAAGACTGACAGAGGAAGGTCCGTATTGATTGAGATCGGACCACGGTCCATGAATAATTTCCCTTGCTCCATTCACTTCAAGAGAATAATTTGTGAACGCTGAAATGAGGACAGGCGCTCCGAATTACTTGGTTATACCTACTTCGATGTATTGTGGCTAAGATGTATGAGTTTGTAATGGTTTTGTGTTAATTTTTATCCATGTTCAAAGTTAGGTTTAGAGTATAACTTAAGTTGTATTAAAACGAAAATTGTGGATTTGTTTCATAAATGAGTTACCAAAACTACACGATCGAGGTAAATATGGATTTTTGATCTCTGCCTATCCCTTTACAGCAAAACGGATGTAATACGTATGTATATAAATAGAAAATAAAATAATGTAAAGCTTATTTTTCGTTGATTCGTTATAAGCCAAATAGTATAAAGACTAAGATCAATTATTGCTCTAAAAACTTTTTATCATCTTCGTTTTAATTCTTCACGCTAATGTTCTAGCTGTCTTATGAAGCTATTTTTATGATAAAGTCTGTTCGATAAAAGAAATCCTGAAGTCTGATAAAGGACTTTTTGAGCTTCTGTACTCTTTATGAAATAATAAAGAATGAATCAGGGCCCTTTTTAACATAAAATGTGACCACTAAGAGGTCCATAAATTAGAGTCTAACATTCATTGTGTATAAGAGACTGCGTTATTTTTATTTAAATTATTAATCATGCTCATAACTTTTATAAGACCCATATATAGTCAAAGAGACGACATTAATAAAAATGGATGACGTTAGAGGTACCTATAATCGCCAAATGTGTATAAGGATGAATATCGGTGTCAACGAAGCGAGTGTCTCAGAATCGAGACCAAAATAGTATATAAAAGTGGAATAGGGAACTGTGATCTATGCCTACCCCTCTATAGGGTAACGGGCGTGACGTGTATATATGTTTATATAATTTACACTGAAATATTTCGACTAAAAGCATTACACATGATCAAAATTTGGTTTTGCTTTTCTTCTAATGATTTTCCCAGAAATTTAGCAACATGCTTTTACATTCGAAGCCCATCATTCAATATTAATATTATCTGCGAACCGTACTTACCTGGAACAACGTGTCAAGTAAAATAGCAAATGAATGTACAGATATTGATAATAATAGTATAACATAACACGCGTTTCACGACTTCTGTATATACACTCCTTTTTATTGTATTGGTAGTCAGAGGCTTGAGTGTGTATCTCTGAAAGTTTTGATATGTATGAGGTACTCAAAGTCTGAGTTACACTAGATAAATAACACCAAACGTGATACTGATTGCCGATCGTAAACTGTATTACCGTATTTCTTATATCAAGACATAGACATGTTTCCGCACGATGTTGCCTCTAACCGTTAGCGATTGTACGAGTATATTACATATATATTTGTTCTAATTACATACATTGGTATATGCCAGACCCAGGACTTAAACTTAGAACTTCTAAACAGAAGCTACAACCGCCTTCCCGTCGCCGCATATAATAAAATATACTCACAAAACGCACATACATTTTATTAGTTACAATCTTTAGTTTTGATTTGTTTTCGTTAAGCTCATAAATTCAGTATTTGTACTTGAGGCGACATAGCCTTAGTGATAAAATGGCTTATTAAAGAATGAAAAAAAAAGCTCCTAAATGTATAGTCATAAAATTTTCTACATTCAAGTTTATTATTAACGTCTTCCAATTTAATTTACCCGTACTAAAAGCTCGCTTACGTACAACAGGTAATGAGTGGGGATGACTTGCGTTTATTATTAAGTTGGCGGATCATGAAATGTCTCCGGTCTCAAGTGATGACGTAGGGGCTCCACATCTTGATTTATGAGGGAATATCTTAAGCCTCCGCAAATTACCTGTTTTAGAACAAAGCCACCGTTGATAATGTAAACTCCAAGTTTGTCATTGAATTATGAGGACGTTAAATATGCTTTAACAAATATATTAACGCTGATGTGAATTGAAAAGGAGAATAATGCATGCAAACACACATAAAATAATAAACGTATTCAATATTGAATACCTACACGTAACTTACCTATCACACGTTGCTAAAACAAACATCTCTAATTAATACTAGAGAATTTGTCCTTTAGGTACTTCAGAGTCAATTATAATGTAATATACGATGTCATTTCATTTAGATCTTTAATTGTAAACACTTTTCTTTGTAAACGTTATATTTGCTAATTAACAGTATTAACTAGAGTAGTGTATAAGTAAGTGTGTATAATTTCTGTGGAAATAGATCCTTCCATTCGAGCCACTAACCCAAAATGATTGTGTCGCGAATTTTATGAATGTTATTTTAACGAAAATAACGGAGTTTAATCTTATTATAGATAGACCTAATCCCAATAATTAGCCTCTCGTGAAATCATGTGTAATAATGGATTAGATAAGTGATTACTAAATTAATATTTAGGGCTTGAGAGAAATTTCGGAAAATTTCCTCATTAAGGCCTATATCAGTTACCTAGAAATTTAATCTTAATTCCATAATAGGCTTCAGATTATATCTAAGGTTTCTTTGGCTACATAATAATTTAATTTCTTGTAGTAACTTTATTACTTAGATACACTATGTATACTACTGGTTAATTTCCTTTTATATAGCAAAAAATGATATTGAACTTAATTTTTTGTGTTTATACATTATATAGCCAAGGTCATATCGGTATGAAGGTTGACAAAAGAATTTGAAGTTGTAATACATTTGAAATTTATCTTCCGGTATAAAAAGGGTGACGTTTTTGTTACAGAAAAGATTATTTACTAACAATATGGTGAGTACTACAATTGCCATTGCTAAATTCAATATTTTACAGAAACGATAATTGTTTACAACTTTATTGACTAGTAGACTTAAGATTTTCTTTTTCTTCAGTTTTACCCTCTAAGAGATTACTTCCACAAAAACGTTCACCAAAAAACTCGCATCCTATAAAGTAACAAGGGTAAATCTTCCCAAATCTCGGCCTAGGGCGGCTTAAAATGATGAGTACTGACTTGTCAACGTCACTGAATAAACGATGGGAGACGCTGATCCTACTCAGGCGATAGACAATTTAAAAAGATGTCCGCGACCCGAGCAACGGCAGGTGCACTCGTCTCCCGAGATCTCCTCTCCCATTTTTCACCCGCAAAGTGGATTCATACATTTTACCACAAAGACAAATCGTTGTGTTTGAAACTGGGATAAATTTTTCACCTCTTCGCTATGAATTCGTGCGAACATATGGCGGCGTGTCTTGAGAAATTTCGCGAAAAGCCAGACTTAATCAGCTTAAACAGTTTGTCAACTAATGTCGGCACATCTGCGTTTATTGGCGTAAGAAAACAAGCAAAGAAACTCTTAACGTTTCGTAGTACTTAGGCAAAGTCTGTCATTGTTTTTTGTGCTAATAAGTCTCTCGATGGGAATATTTGTTGGAACTTTGTTTGCACAAAAGATTTATTATGATTTATGTATGACAAAGATAAAATGTTTTACTGAATATTCCTATATTTTTCTTTTTGAATCAACGAAATTATACAATGCACTACGCCCTATACAATTTGTACGAAAAAAAAAATTAAAACATAAAACTCTTCCTATAGTTAGTTAGTTGGACGTAAATTGTTAAACGATATACCATCCTAAATGATTTTAGTAAAATTGTACGAAAAATTATTTGTATACCCAACATGGCTTTTTAAATTAAACCAATTCCAGTCTGACTTATTAAACTCCTACAAATACTCCCTAGTACTCATTTTACAACAATACCTCCATCGGACAAAGTCAACTTTATTGATAAAGTTCTCTCGATGGCGGAAACCACGAGAATCCCGATCATTCCACCGCACCAACCCCGTCGTCGTCGGCCTTTGAACAGCGTCGTTTTAAATAGTCGCCCCTTACCGACTAGCGATTGGTCATTTGAATTCAAATGAACTCAGAACTCATTCAATTGAAAACCGTTATTTCGTCCGCCCATTAATTAATGGCGTGCTCTAATGAATTTCGTGGCGAGGTAACTTTGCGGTGTTGCTAGGGTCGTGTATATTAGCTACACTTGTCATGGGCTTTGAGTGACCAAAGAGACTAATCATGACGATGATTGTCACTGACGTCTCTCACTACCTTTCAAAAGTTAACTACCATGAAGCGTGAATTTGTAAAATAGTAGTAGAAGAGTGTAGATACAGAAATAAGTAAAATACTAAACACAATACTATATACTGTGCTAGTACTACGACACAATATGTTTCATAACTTCCCTGCAGATATCCTATTAAGCCAATAGAAATTTCTTCATCATGACTGCTTACTGCAGAATTACCAACACATCACATCTCATTATATTAGTAAAAAAAAAATGAAAAACTTGTAGTCTTTGCCTAAATGTTAAAATAGCAGCTCTCGTAAACTATTTCATACCTGCCCAATCTTTATTCAGCTCTTAACAAGTTTATTAAGTTCCCAGAACATAATCACTCACTGCAGAAGTCTGCGCAGCTGATAAACTCCTCTGCAGGGTAATTGAGATTAACATCAGCATTAACAAAGCCTTGTGTTCTACTAATTAACTAAGGAGTTGCAAGTCGCTTTGCCTAGAAATTTAGCACCTCGCGTTTATCTAGAACCCGGAGCTACCAAGCCGTTTACTCTGTTGCCATGGTGCAAACATACGTACTCATCACGTGCCTACACACGTATGGACTGACGTAATTAATCACTTAAGGAAACGGTCCATAGATTAAGGCATTTATTGGTCGTTTAAAGATTAACGTTTTGAAATGTTCAGACTTAATGGGGATAAAAAGTAAAAAAAATAAGAAATTTGGTGATAGTGGATATAAACGGCACCCAAAATTGCCTAATAAGTGGAAGAAGTAAGAAAGTGGATTCGTTTTTTCCATTCAGCTCTAGGTTCTATGATAAAACTACACTTAACGTAATTAACCCTTTAAGGATAGGCTTGGGTAACCATTGTTGTTTTATAAAGTAATCATATAAGGTAAAACCCAAACACAATGCTAACGTTTCAGCTAATAGCAAGTGCCCAACATTTCACGTGGGGACTGACTTATAAAATAAAATATTAATATCAATCAATCTTAATACTAAAACAAACCACCTGCCTACCAACTGAAGTGGCATTCCAAATGACTGTTTAATGAGTCATTTCACAAATGACTCGAGGCGAAATCATGTTTCCTTCCGTCACTCAAAAGCCACTCTAACCGAATTAGTTTTAAGCGAATCTAATTAGAAAATGTATGGCAGGCAAACGGGGCATATTCAGGCTTAATCGCAAGTATATTCTACTACCATATGAACATATATGAGTAGCAGTGGAGTGATTTCTTCTACTCTAAGCGCTATTGGCTATTTTTAAACTTAAACCTACTGTATGTAGCTACATACCTGCACAGTGCGTATACAAAAATAAATAACTACGGTGGAGAGGGAAATCATCTTGAAGCAAACTACGAATTCTTCGAAACACTAAATATGACACAGCTTACCACTTACATTGAGTACTGGCTATCTGGGTAACAGGTAAGTTAGAGGTGGCTAGTATTTCTACCTCCCTAATTTCGTAGATGGATAAGTGAACTTCTGATTTATTGGTCGTGAAAGTGTTTGTAACGTACAGTCAACGCTAAAAGTGCAGACCCAGTAATTTTTATGAGGTTTACGTTTATAATAAAAAAGACAATATTATTCATTTCGAAGGACGCGAACGTATAGTGGCCATGGCAATGCGCGATAGTGGCGCCACATTTTAAATATAAAATAATGTCTTTTGTTCTTATAAACTTAAACCTTATAAAAAGTTACTGGGACAGCACTTTTATCGTTGGCTGTACATATATTAACATTATAACAAAGTACTTATATGTTCTGCAAACACTGGTAATATGTCTCAAAGTGAATCATGGCTACCCGTAGGGATTGAACTGAAGGTTTCACGGAATCCAGTAAGTTAATATTTTATATGAAAATGTGCTTTTTAGCCTGTTTCATGTACCGCATTTAGTTTTGAATATGCACATACGCAGTCATAATATTTGACATTATATACGTTTCCACGATATTTGTTTAGCAGTTCCTATGAAACCCAACTACCAAATAATTGCTCAGGTATATAACTAATATAAACTAAGTCATAATATTTTATAAATTCACACACTTATTTAAACTGTGATGTAGGTGATTCACTATATTGTTATCTAAAATCCAGTTCAGCATTTTTACTGAGCACTCAATATCCAGAAGAATAGGATTGCCTTTTTGTTACTAGTATTCTATATTTCAAAGTAGTTATATACATTTACGAAATAAGTAGAATACTACGGTGATGGAAAACATCATGACGAAACCTACCTGTTCCCCGAACAGGTAGGTTTGTACTGTCACATTGAGTACTGACTATCTGGTCAACACGTGGGTTCGAGGTGGCCATAGAATTACTACCTTCGCAATTGCGGAGATTGACACCTGAACCTCTGACTATCCTTCAAAGGTTAATATTCGAAAACACGTTCGTCTTTTGTCTAAAACTACTACCACAATTATGAAGATGGTCACATGAAGTTGATCCAAGATTAAAAAGTCATGAGTGTTTGTATTTGTATAACTAGTTGCATACATAATACACGTTCTACGTATTGCCTTTCACAGTCGACCAAACCTTAAAAAACATTTAGCACCTTTCAGTGAACCTTATTTCCACCCAATCCTGAGCACGCAGAGCCAGTAACTACAGCTTAGCCTTTTGTATGAGCTTTTAAACAAATCCAATTACGAAATGACACGAAACGGGCGTTCCCAGGCAGCGGATTCACTCGAAACCTCACTGGCTGAACATTGCTAACCCAACGCACTCGTGATATCGCGTTAAGAGAATACAACAACTATATGTATATGTACGTAAATATATATAAGGTCCATTCCACAGAATAAGTAAAGACCACGGATTATCAATTTTCCTCCTGGTTAACCACTTACACTACATTGATGTCCCTATCCTCACACACATTTGGTAGGTTTGCTGGTTATAATTTCACCTTTTTCTGTATTTCGCCTATTTCCATGCACACGCAAACAATATATAGTTTCATATAAATCTTCAAGTCTTGATTATTGGCTTTACCACAGAATGGGCAGGTATCATCACAGTGTTTTCTATGTAAACAGTGAAAACAGAATCTCTTGAAGAGCAGATAATTTACATAATAATGTGTTACATGCTTCGGGTGGATAGAATATGGAACGCTCGATATACGAACCTTAGTGCACTTAAAATAACTAAACATAATATACAAATCACTCAAAATTTACCCTGTTTCCTTAGGACAAATTTTGAATGATTTTTATATGCATTTTAGATTTTGTAAGACAATTGCGATGTACATGCAAGAATATAAAGTTACATTATCTAAGTTCCAGACAAACTCATGTCAGATTGGTGTTACACCTTCGTATTAATAGGAATACTTTGTACCTGACCCTAGATTCGTAATATCCGACAAAACCATAAAACATTGTACCTACCCTGCAATAAACCTAGGCAACGCAACAAACAGGAAACCAACAATTCCAAGCATTTTGAGTCATTTAAGAGCCATTACCTGCGGAGCTATTAAACGGCGATTAAATGCTAAGTGAACGAAGGCAAGTGTGTTTATTTGGTATGAACTTGTTAAGTTCTATATGCAGACTGATTCGCGTACATTGTAAGAAATATTTACTTATAGTTTTATAGTTTTGAGTCTGCCCGTGACCATGGCTGCTGCAACGTAGCCGAAACGTCGGGTTAATAAAGGTAACTTTATTATTCAAAAACATACGCGATAAGTCCCGTTAGTTATTAATCATAAATATTTACTTGCCATTTATGAGTTATAAGGGAGAATAGAACATGTATAGCATGATATCTTCTCTGACAACTGTTCTAATGATATCTCTACAATCACCACTACATGGGCATTACTATAAATCTACATACATACATACATACGCTTCACAACTTGTGTATACACACTCCCTTTTTTATTATGGCGGGGTAATCAGAGGCTCGAATGCCTATCTCCGAAATTTCGAAGGCATGTTAGGTATGGATCATTCAAAGCCCGAGTATTGCTAGATAGACAGCACCCAACGTGATCGGTAGTGAACCGTATCGCCGTATATAGGCACTAACTATTACCTATCCTGAGGGATAGGCAGGTTTCCTCACGATGTTTTCCCTCACCGTTTCACGTATGAATCTACCTAATATATTAATTAAGGGATGTAGTTAATTTATACAATTTTATCAGAAAAGAGATACTAAGAGTAACAATATAAATAATTATGTACATGTGTACTTATGAATTGTATGGGCTCTTTTAAAGAGTAGACTGTCGTTAAAGTCTTTGTTTTTGATCTCTGTTAGTTGTGCATTATTAATATTTTTGACAATCTTCTTGGCGCTATTGGTTTACCACCTGAACGCTAAGGTTCGATTCCCGGTGGAGGCAAAGTTAATAATTACGATTTTCTTCTTCTTTCTAGTCTGGTAGTTGCTTATATATGTATTTATGTTTATAATATGTATGTATTTCTTAAATATACATTGACTAGTACCCAACACAACACAAGTCTGAAATGAACTTACCAAGGGGCTAGTTCAATTGGTGTGATAGTGTCCTCATATTATTATTATTATAAAACATAAATCTTGGTATGACGCATGTTTTGCAAGACGAACCTACTAATATGCTACAATACCAGGTTCAACGGCTGTGTTAAATGACAACACGTAATAAAAATGAAACCGAACTAGAAACATTGTATAAGATAGAACAGATTTAGATTTTTTTCTTAGGTAGTTTTGGATAGTGGCTAGCTTATAGTTAATCCAGTCGAGCATTTTAACTTGCAACCACTGATAACTTTATATTGGGGCCTAACTTGAGAATTTATATAAAGATTTTAAGATGAATGTAAATGATATTTTTATGTAAAGTTTAAGTTACTACTACCTACAACGAAGCATTACAAATACGCGTGATAATTTACGAATTACAACACGGTAGGACTCTATTGAATAATGTTACGCAGGATGTGATGAATCGCGTTAGCACAATAACATCAGTATAGATTATACCATGCCAAATCAGTGATAAATTTGATTACTTTTGATTCCAATAATGGAAAATGGCTTATACGTGGTGGCCATAGTATGACTACTTCCGCCATTGTGGATATTAACACTCGACTGTCTGACTATCTCGCAAGGGTTAATTGTTCTTATAACGTTTAATAAGGTTTCATAGTTGGTATTTAGAAAGGTTCCTAGAAAAAAAAATTCGTTCTGTTTTATACAGACGTATAATTCGTCATAGCTCAGTTCTTTGGAGTTTGACTCTGTATCAGTGGGTACAGGGTCCAAATCTCACTTGAGTACCAATGTAATGTACCAATGGAAATGAAGTTTGTTAAATTTCCTATGTACGTTTTCGTAATAGAAATACATTTAAGAAATGCGTCAAATACTACGGCGAGGGAAAACATCGTGAGGAAACTTACCTGTTCTCTGAATATGTAATAGTTAGTGCTTGTAAATGGCGACTTGGCTTGCCACCTGTTGCATTGAGTACTAACTATCTGGTCAACAAGTGGACCCGAGGTAGCAAAACCTATTGCGGAGTTGATACTTGAACCTCTCATTACTCCGCATGGGTCGTGAACGCATTTGTCTTTTATCTTTATAGAGACGTTTCACAAATTCCAATGTTTAATGAACCTAATTAAATAAATTTATTAATACAAATAATGACAATGAGGTCAATTCTCATATAAATAATCACAAAATAATTACAAATGTAATGAAAAGTACGTATTTAACGTTCCTTTACATTTATTTTAACTTGTTATTTAATTACCTAAGCACAGATTAAAGGTGACCTTAAAAGAAATAAATATAAAAATGCCAAGAAATACACATAGTAGATTAAAATCCATATAATTTATTTCCAAATACTTACTGCGTTATCTTAGGACATAATTATATCTCTGTATATAGCTCAAGCAACATAAATATTTATCCTTAAACATTTTCCTTCATTTTGTAACTTATTTCTTAGCTGTAAATTTGTGTAGGCGTCTCGTTTACACAAAAACTTCCAGTTGATAGTTGAGTCCACTGCCTCTCTCACTCTTTAGTTTGATGTTGACATATGAGAATCCCACACCGCCGGCTGTGATGGAGGCTTCACTTTCTGTGTGGTCCAAATCCCTTGCAATCACTCCCTGAAACAGGAACAAGATTTCATTCATTCAACTAATTCAAAAGTGATATTTATGATCTTTATATTAAATTAAATATGTATATATCAATTCGTCTCACATCAAAGATAAATGGCTATATATTTTGCATGCCTATATACATGTATGGTTAAGATTTCAATAATCCACGCTGTACTTAAATCTTGTTGTAGAATGGCACTAGCTGACCGAACTTATCTTAAGAGAAAGCAATAGAAGATTATTATTATTTCATTACAAAAATACTCATTAGCTATAAAACAATTTTAGTTTGTATCCAGGAAAACCATCCCTAAACGGATAAATGTTTTCGGGCTTACCAAAATATTTTATGTGTACCTTAAACCCTACTTCTCATATTTTTAAATCCATTCTTAAAACGGAATTAATTGAAACATTCTTTAAGCCGGAATAATGGTGATCATTAAATCGTTATCGTCAAAGAATTGTCATAATTCGAATTCCTTGTCGCCACTTACGTCTACGACATTTTATTGATGTAGATGGTATTCAATCAACTGTGTGAACTGGCCACAAGAGCATGACATCATTCAACAGGTAAACTAAACATAGGTACGTCGCCATTGTGTTATGTTTCCTTGAATAGGATCGAGGTACATACATAAACGTGTCGAATATTATCCCTTGTGAAATATTCATAGAAACCCTCAGTTCTATAAACCCTTCATACCACTCATTAAAGAAGGAAGAAGTCGGTTATGTTCTAGTAAAGGCTTTAATCAGAATAGATCCATAATTACTGCAGCAATAACAAATATACCAAGACAGAAGGCTATTGAAAGCATTTAACAAATTCATATTTCAGTGTACGATGTTATTTTATACATAGGTGAAACGAATACATTACTTGTAAGGTATTTAAACCAAGAATCCATGTATTAAACCGTTTATATTAAAAGGTGATAAGATAAACAATAGCGAATACAATTTTCATTTTATAAGATAAAGTGCTATAAACTAAAGATTTATATTTTAATGCGAACAAGAAAAAATATATTGTGTCTCGTACATCGAATATCATTTTCTGAGAATTCGTGTTAATGTAGCTTGGACATGAGCGACCTTTTTCATTGCCAAAGTATTCACTCGCTTTGCATTTAAATGTGGCTATGACAACATCAGCTTAAACTTAGTACAACAAGGTAAAGATCTTAGATAAATTCCAAATATTCTACAAAAGTTAAAGTTTATTTTTCCTTATAAGAACCTTTATAAGTTAGAATAGGAATTTTCGGGACATTGAAATAAATTATTAATTATAGGTTATTCAACATCAAGAGCCTATAAATTATTAGAGAGATTCTCGATTTTATTATGGGTCTTTTAAAATATAATTTATTCAATGTTCCATTAATATTTTCTACATATGCCCTATTTTTCAACGTTATCCTTTAGTTATTATCAAACATCTGAATCCTGTTTTCCTGAACTAGCATTTTGCAATCGCTATACAGTAAAATAAAACAAAGAAATTGCAAAGATTATATTTTAAGAATAAAAATTCCATGTTCGCTATTCTTTTCGCTTTTCTATAAGCTATTCGCTTAGCCTTTTTATATCTCGTCTAGACTCAAAGCTGACATTCCCTGCGCTACAAGTCAAAGGAAATTTACCTTGATAATCTGTTGTCCTGGATCGTTGAAGAATACCTCCTTGACCCTTTTCTTGAGAGGAATGGCATTGTATTCAGCCTTCTGTTGCCATAGCAACCTGTTGTTGTAACTTGTGCCTACAATCAAGTCCTTACATTGGACTAAAGACACGCAAGCAAGGACAACTAGTAAAAGAGCCAAAGCTGTCTTCATTTTTACCGCGAGTATGTGCTCTCGAGTCCACTAGTGTGGTATCACTGGCGACTTGTTTTCTTAATTCGAATTGTGAAGCCAATTTATGAATGTTTACGTTGAGAAGTGGACAAAGTGCAAATTTTTAGACTGCTCAGCTAAAGTCAAATAGAATCGCAAAATGCTTGATCAGACATTTTTTGTACTATAGCTGACTAATAGAATGCAAGCAAACACATACGCAAATAAAGTAATTAAATCTTGTTTATTTTTAATTAACCCCCCATAGTCATCAAATGTGAACTAATGTATTTATGTACTTTGAATAACGAATGTATTTATGCTCATTCGTATTACAATTCTTGTGTCTTTCTTATATAAAAGTGAAAAGGTTGACTTAATATAAGGATATGTTGAATTAATAAAGAACATAAAAAATATATACTTCTTTAATAGGTACTTATGAAAGTACATACATATACCATGTGTAGATTATACATAGATACATCATTAACAATTCTAAGCTCATCTGAAACATTAGCTCCTTACAATATCTCACTTCATTAGTTTCTCAACAAACAAATCAAGGGTTACCTTTGAATCCTTAAGTGAAGGCCACAAGAGCCTTTTTCGAATGACCGCCATCCTCACAAGGTTTGTAAACCGGAATCGCGTTTATTAAATAAGATTTTGTAGAAACGGCATGTTAGTGTAAAATATTGTATAATACGAGTACGTAACCTCAAAGTGATTTAGTCATGGCAGTATATGTGTGATAAGGGATTGCGCTTTAAAGAAGATGTAGTGACTAAGATTGAAAAAGGGCCATGTTATGCGGATGAATGATAGCAGATTGACAAAAGGAATATATATATAAATGAAATGGAAGGGTGGTTACGCAGGGGCCGGCCCAATAAGACATGTAACAGTCAGATAGACGCTATATTGAAAAAGGGTGACGTTAGTAGTACCTATAACCGTCGAGTGTGTAAGAGAAGATGTATGAGTGTCAATGAGGCGAAAGTGGTCTGCCAGGATCGGGACAAATAGGGATCCATGATCTCTGCCTACCCCTCTACAGTGAATCAGGCGAGATGTGTAGGTATGTATGTAGTATATGCGGTATAAAAGGGGTAATTAAAGGTTTGGTTTTCTCGTTTGAAATAATCGTTTTGTTAACACAACAATTCATTCGTTAATTTTGAATATTATTCAGGCGTTGCTAATTAGATACACGTGTTAAACGAATTCATGTATGTGTTCCTATTTTAATATGGATTAACAAATTTTGGGAAACGTCGAAGAATCGAAATTCTCAAAATGGGAGTTATTAGAAATTTTGATTATCTGCGTATAGGGAAGAATTTTGATATCAAAGAAATGAAGAGGTTTTTGGAAGTAACGGGGTTAAAAAGAGTATTGATCACTGATACTTGTATAAAAGTAAACGGGTAATACATGAATATAGAAGAAATAATTGTAACTTGTAATTTATCGTAATAATTGTCATGTTAGTATAATGAAATCATATCTCAGTCCAAATGATGATAACCTTTTGGCCATTTACCTACTTATTGTTGGTATTGAAACTAAGTTATCAAAGTATTTGTCAATACATTATCTCTGGCTACTTACTATGCGCTTGTGGTATTCCCCTGATTTTTCCTGGTTTAAACGTGCATTACTAACAGGAAAGTCTGTAGTCTTACTAAACACGGAAAATTCTATCATATCTACATTGTTACTAACTTATAACATATAAAAAAGTAGTAGTAAGTTACAATTCTAATGTATTTTTTTATTGTTCTTATTTACACACCCAATATTCAAGATTAATAACTAACGGGACTTATTGCGTAAGTTACTCACAGTCTGCCCGTGATCAAGGCTGCTGCAACGCAGCCGAAACGTCGAATTAATAATAAAGGTAACTTTATTATATAAAAACTTACACGATAAGTTCCGTTAGTTATTAATCATGAGTATAAATCGCGAATCTCTTAAAACACCCAATGTTCACTTCCATTTCAAAAGCTTCATATTTCTATTTTATTGTATCTCGATCTTGCTCCGATATAATTTAACTTCATATTGCCAAAAACTGGTGCAAGACCCAAAAACATTTCATAAGACAAACCGGACGAGCACAATTTCGAAATTCAATAGCAAACCTTCATGAAATTTCGTGCAGGTCATGAAAAATCGCTTAGGAAACACGCCAGGCGATCTACGTCAGAATAACTCACCTGATAAACTATAAACTCGGTGAAGTTAAGCCGAGCAAACTTTTAAGTGTTTACAAGAATATGCTCATATTTCCTCGTAAGGAGTTCCTGCTAACTAATAATGAAGGGCAATTGCTATAACTATTCCGATTATTATGAAATGCATCCCGTTACAAGGTTTACAAATGGTAACTTGCAAATATTATTATTTATTTTATTAATTTCTTCAAAGTATGTTAGATGTACCTATAACCGCCAAGTGTGTATGAGAAGGTGTATGAGTGTTAATGAAGCCAAAGAGGTTTGCCAGGATCGGAAATGTGGAATCTCTGCAGTGATCTGTGATGCCTGCCTACCCCTCTACAGGGAATTAAACGTGATTTGTTTGTGTATATACGTCATCTTAACAGTAAACCTTTAACTAACGTACCAAACGCAAATTTGTACTTATTGTTTTATATTTATATCTCTGTCTTAAATTGTGTAGTAAGTAATATAAGTTTAACTGGTTATTTTGGAGATTAGCTTAGTCACTATTGTAAATTCCCGATTTCTAATATTACCCTTAATATTAGCCCTTCGATAAATGTTTTGACTTTCAATGAATGTACAGTACTTGTACACATATTGAATAAAAACATTTGACTATGACTTTTGATAATAGAGCCCCAAATAAATGTGCATTCTTAATCAATAATCTTTCGTTTGAAGTATAACGATAGTTCACATATATTTTTAGGTGTTACTTCTTAGTCTAGGGTACCATAGGCAGTACAAAAGTCATAAAAACGCCATCTATGTCAATCCCACTATCACTAAACCATATTTCACCAGTACGTTCCAAACAACAGGTACCACGACGTTGAAAACGGTAATCGAGCTACCGTTTTCACACGAACCGAACGCCGTGTATCGCCTAACAAGATTTATGACGCAATAACACTACGCGATGAGGCCGAGAAGGTCGTAAAATCCATAAAGACGTATAGATAGATAAATAAATAAGGCTGATCGTGTGCACCCTTTACAAATCACTCCATTATTTTATATCGTTCGTTTAACAATACCTTTTTGGATAGCCCTTCTTTGATACGTGTGCTGTAAGTTTAATTCTTAAAGTATACAAAGTCATATATATTAACATCGCGTCTAACGTCTAACGGCAGAGCATGCATGAGTACGAGTATGTTAGAAGATATGAGTGAGTTGGTGAGTGAGAGAGATTTACCAGGATTGTTCGAAATTATACTCTATAGAGATTGCTTATTCTGTTAGAGAATAGAGATATTTTTTTAACATAACATTGAGTCACTATTACAGGCATACTTAAAATGGCAACACATTTTCAAAAATATAAATATAAATTAATAATATGTCAAAAAAATGTATCCATAATTGTGTTATTGACTTATTAACTACAAAAAAAGTAATGACCTTAATCAGAGTAGCTTACAACTAGATTCGCTACCAGGTAGCTAGTAATCAAAGTGGCTCGAGCTATCCTCGGTCTCTCAGACGGCGACGATAATGAATATCCGTTTTAGAAACTAGAGGTTAAATCCGCTCGCAATCAAACCCTTCAAGTAGTGGGAAGACAATCAGGAATGCTTCAGCTTACTATGAAATGCTTCAGCTCTGTAGTTATTGGAATCTTCAAACGTATAGATACGTATTATGGGTACGTATCACATAGGTACATATTGTATTCTTAAATCTGTGATGTAACTAAATGATATTAGACTTTTGAGGATTATTTAATAAGGAATTGCAGTGTAAAATTAATCCAATCCTAATTTAATAATAAATTACTATTACAAAGGTAATAAGAACATATTATACTTTATCGCATTCCCAACTTTTCTTTTACGATTATTCAAAAAGAACCTACCTAATACCTGAATACTTCCATTTAATTCCCATTCAAGCTTGGTTAAGTAACGCTTATATTACGTATTATTTCTTTCTAATATTACCAATCTCATTAAGGTAAGTTGTACAATAGGTACAGTAAGTAACAATAAGAGAAAGCGGCGAATCGAAGGAAAATAAATCGGTGAACTAACGAAATCCGTTCGCAATCATTGGGTTAATCCTTCGGGAATTTATACCAAAACAACGTTTCGGCAACGGTAAGTTCCTAATGAAATAAGTTGCTAAGCCTTAGATAATTCTGTCTAAGTCTAGGCTTTAGACAAATACCTAGAAAGGGCCGTATAGGCTCTTTGGCACAGGTCCTAAGTTTGACATCTTAGGGCCTATGATATTGTTCTAGGTCCTGCTACAATGCGAAACTTTCGAGACTGAATAAATCTCAGTGGTTAAGACTCTTATTAAGGTTATTATTGGCTAACACAAACAGGAATGTTTAAAGTTTTTTTTAATCAATCATTAATAATAGGTTTTATTCACAGCAGCAAAACTTCAACTGGAAGTTATTCGATAAATATTTTGCAATCCCTTATAATTAAATATTTTCAAACTTTTCTTCTATTATAATTTGGTAAACCGACTCTTTCCTTTATAGTTGATCGATTATATTTTACCAACTATCGAATTGACTTTGTCTCTCAAGTGTAAAATGGTCTGGGAAAAGCAGAAGCTTTTCCCAAGTATATTTATATAATAATTTAAGCTTACTATCCCGAAACTTCTCAATAAAGTAATGCTTATATTAAGAAAATAATCAACATTTCAAAAGATCGATAAGTAACAGCATTATATAAGAGTATGTTAATATTTACGATTACACAGAACCTCGTCGCCTCACATATTTATCTTCACTTCGTACCCAATACCTAATTCGTAAATGCGTATAACGATAATCAAACATTCACTCAGTATACGAACTTTCGTCTGCACATTGATAATTCAACCAAAACCCACCTTTGGTAATAGAAATGCCTTCTGTAAAGGTAAATTCAAACATTACTTCGGCGAAAAACCTTTTTCGCTCGCATTCAATGTTAGTCTACGCAAATACGCAGTACGCTCGAAACATTTTTGTGTAAACATTCGCATGATCGAAAGCTTTTGAAACCACCAACACTAATTTTAAAGGTAATTTGCTGAAAATACAAGACGTCACGTGGCCCACGTATTGGGATTACGTTCAACACGATCGCTAAGATAGGCTACATTAGGTTTTTACTGAGACCAATTTCTTGACTACAACACATGTAGTTATACCTGTACGGTATCTTCTATAAATGCATTGGGTTTATAGTAATTTATAAAAAAGATTGTAAAATATATAGAAATGAGTGAAACAAATGAAGTTTATAGTGTTTAATGTAACAATCTAAGTACATATCTATATAAATATATTTATAATAAATAATTATACTAAATAAATATATTTACCTTTCTTTAAAACGTAAAATAAAAACTGAAATTCTTGGATTAGAAAATAAAAATACAGAGCATAGTGGCAGTTCTGAATGTATCTTTTCCTCAACTATAAAAACTGACAAAAACAAACAAGAAAAACCATTGTGAAAGCTTTTCTGTTTAATAAAACTTCATTGATTCTTAACAAGGTCGTATTATTCAGAACCAATTGATCTACGAGTACATTCTTCGGGTTCCAAACTCAATCGCAATGAATTGAGAGCTCCGGGACTTCATATCATTCTCTCCAACCAGTATAAATTGACCTTCATTAGTCCTCTCACGCCCTTCAAGATAGATTTCACATTACACTGGGCGGTAAATTGATGCGCGGGTCACATAAATTGCATGTATAATTTGAACTGATTTCGATATTTGAAAAGAGCCATTTGACATCGACTCATTCGGTTTCCTGTCGAAATATCTGAAGACTGTCCTAGTTAGCAAAAACAGATATGGCTTGGCTTGTTTAGAGGATAATATATTATTTCACAGTATAAGAATAATATTTGGACATTATTACACCAATTGAACAAGCCTCTTTCTAAGAACATTTAAGACTTGTGTTAAGGGTACTAGTCAACGTAAATTTAAGAAATATATACTTTATAAATATAGATACATACATACATTTGTAGTATAAATAATCAACGAGCAGACTGCAAAGAAGAAAAGCGTATTTCTTAATTCAGCCTCCACCAGGAATCGAAACCGGGACCTCACGATTAGCGTTCAGGCGGCTAACCCATTGCGCCACGGAAGTCGTCAAATAATCTCTGATAATTAAAGATACATAATTATGATGTATTCTCATACATTAATACGTTTAAAGATCGTTACACGATAACATAAGATATACATACGCGACTGAAGAATATCCAAATGTGAATGAACTACGACGCATAAAATAAATTGCCTCGTTGACTACTTTATCTAGCGAATCATTGAAAAAGTGGCCAAATAATTTCTAAATTATGACTGCCATCTTTTGACTCTGATTGTCCAGGACGAGTGTGCTAGATAAGAATTGATACTCATATAATTTGATTTGAACCTTATTCTATACTTACATTAAAATTAATTTTACTATATACATACATATTCTTGATGCCCGTTTCCCTGTAGGCAGAGATCACCATACATATTCATGACAACCGTTTCCCTGTAGAGGTTTAGACCGAGATCACGGTTCCATCTGTCCCGGTCCTGACAAACCACCTTCGTTTCATTGATACTCAAATATCTCCTCATGCACACTCGGCGGTTATAGGTACTTCTAAAGTCACTCTCTTTCAATATAGCGTCTGTTTGAATTATTTTACTAGATATACACATATAATATTCAAGTCTCTACTTTCCTAGAAGAATGGGCAGAGACTATTAATCGCCACCTTGAACAATTTTGCCAAATCTATCTCACCTAATTCAGATCTATGGAAGGTATAAAAATAGGTCAAATATCATTTTCACTTGGAATGTAATAACACATATATTAACAGGAGCAATAAATAGATCTAAAGGAAACAAGATGTAAATACTTGTCATTTCATATAAAATTACTCTTGGGAAATGTAATAAAATACTAATTCTATGTTGGAAATAATTAAACTGTTCATAATGCATGTCAGGAATACTTGTATCAGAGTTATAAATAAGCATTCATGAATGTGTCATTATGAAACTCCGGGCAAAGGGAAGGAAAAATACGTTACATAATACGATACAGTAATTATAAACTGCTTACTATATGTAATTTATACATTTATTTATGTATAAATTTACACCATTACAAAAACTACGTCAACTCTTACAATAAATGTCAATGTTTCAATTAAATACATAAATGTCTAAAATGTTATTTGTTAAAGAAGTAATTAACAAAATTATGTCTACGTTCAATACCAATAGAAGACAAAATTATAGAAAACAGACAAATTCAATCACGTCCATAATCCTTAGAAATGGTAAATACAAATACAAACTCTATGTCGCGTCATTAAGCATAAGTAAAAATCAATTGATAACGATTCAAGACCTTTAAGATATATACGATTGTATATGAAGAGGTGCATGAGTGTCAATGAAGCGAAGTCAGGTTAGGGATGGGGATCGGTGATCTCTGACTACCCCTACAACATAGATATCAAATAAGAAAAAAATTATCCACACAAAATTTGCACGGCTACTAACCGTAGGGATTCAGAGGTTTTCCATAATTGCAGATATAGGCATTCTATGGCCACCTCCATCCCACGTGCCACCTAAATAGTCAGTAATAAGTAGTAGGTGATAGCTATTAACAAAAACTACATCAATTCCGTCTAATAAGTAGGTTTCTAAACCTATATTTTTAAAACACATAAACATACGCTTCACGACTCGTGTATACACACTCCCTTTTTTATTATGGCGGGGTAGTCAGAGGCTTGAATGTCCATCTCCGAAATTTCGAAGGCATGTTAGGAATGGGTCATTCGAAGCCCGCGTATCACTAGATAGACAGCACCCAACGTGATAGGTAGTGAACCGTATCGCCGTATATAGGCACTGACTATTACCTATCCTGAGGGATAGGCAGGTTTCCTCACGATGTTTTCCCTCACCGTTAGCGACTGTAAATTATGTACGTAAATGAAAAACACATTTAAATTTCATTCATTGGTACATGCCAGAGTCGGGATTCGAACCTAGGACCTTTCTCATAAAAAGTCCGAGTTCTTACCCACTGGGCTACAGCCGCTTTTTTAAAAGATATTTTTCTTTACCATAGTTGGTTCATTTCGCAAATGTATTTTTACGAAGTAAAAATGTGACTTCCAAATCATCATCCCTATTTGATAAAGGACCCTTGTAAATCAGGATACGAGCTAATCCCAAACAACACGTACCAGTAACAACAATGAGTTCCATAACACGTTTTGTTTGACAAACGATCCCTGTAACTGGTCTTTGTTAAAGTTCCACTAATGTTCCATAGCCAGGACTGGTTGATTTATGAAAATAGCCAAGTACAATTTTTCCTCGCCTTAAGAAAAGTTTATCGGGTTTTTTACTGTGTAGGTACGCGAATGATATTAGATACGTACATTATTATGTTTGTAATCGGTTAAGGGCTTTTGTTATTTTAGGTAATTAGGTAGGTAGTTTTATGTTATTTAGTTGTTGAGGACAAATGTGGAATCTGTAATAAATATAGAAATCTGGTAATGACAACCGTCCTGCCTTAAAATATCTAAGATTCGTGAAATCCCATGTACAGTCAACGCTAAAAGTGCAGTCCCAGTAACTTTTTATAAGGTTTAAGTTTATAAGAAAAAAACGACAATATTTTACATTTCAAAACTGGCGCCACTATACGTTCGTGTGCTTCGAAATGAAAAGTATTGTCTTTTGTTCTTATAAACGTAAAGCTTATAAAAAGTTGCTGAGACTGCACTTTTAGTGTTGACTGTTCATGAAAGAAGAAAGTAATAAAATTACATACTTTTTAAGTTACTTAGCTATAATTATACCAATTAATGTTCCAACCTTACAATATTTATCGTTTTGTTAATTCTGTTCAGTGATCAATGAACGGTTTGTACACCTCTTTAAACTAACAGAGTCTTATAAAATCACAACTATATTATAGTTTTTCTTAAACATCCCAGGTCCCCAATCATCACTGGACAGCTATACAGACTATCTAGGCATCTGCGTGAATCCATTTATCCAAATTATGCCCTCAATAATAGGCCAAAGCTGCAACTACAGTCCTGACCCGGCTTACTACTGTAATCCTCCCACAGTACACTAAATTACAATTAATATTCGCACTACAAAGGTTTATCGATGCCAATCCAAGCTAGGTATTAGCAACAGTTCCTTAATGAGCTAACTAGGAATTATACTCCATTTTCACATAACACGTGAACGCTGTCAACCTATCACCTGGTAATTACCTTACCTCTTTGAGTCGTCGCTAATGAGACTTTAAATATTAGTATACTAGTAGCTAGAGGTCTTTTATACGAAATAATGCACCAATATGACATCAAGGGGTTCATTTTCAGCATACCGGAGAATTCTGACCACTCTAAGTCAATTCTCTGTCTTTGTCAGCTTTCTATGAGGGGGATAAGTCCATCACAGCCGGCACTGTGGAATGCACTGATTTTCACGTAGAGGGATTTTCCCTAAACTATGTATATGTGCAGGATGCTTTGATATTTCGGGTTTTTGGAAAAAGTCTAGGTATTTAGCGAAAACACGGATAATTGGACGATGGTGATCCTTCCTTATCCTTATGTTACCTCTCAACAGAAATCTAAGAAGGTTAGGCTAGTATATGATAAACAACGCACGAGCCGAGCGAAGCGTGCCGCGAAGTGCCATAATCGAATTACTTTTGTAATAGTTGATCACCATTGTCTAATTATCCGTGTGTTCGTAAAATGGCTAGGTATGTTTAAATAGCTTGCACCCATTATTACTTATACCAGTATTTAATTTTACAGCCCCGAAACGTACTTGAGGGCCCAGGCAATTAATATTATTATAAGCAATTATGGTTGTAGAGCATATTTTAAAATTTACATAATTTTTTTTTTCAGATACGAAATCACTTAGTAGCGCAAATACAAATTCGGATTACAATTGGTACTAAAGTCTCACAGCACAGGATAAGCAATAAAATTCAATTCACGAAAATAAAGGTTTTAATGTGTTTGACAAGGCTTTGAGATGGCTGTGGAAAATTTCTCCCAGCATATCGTGTTTACCTCGCATGCGGTTAGCAACTTTCCGTTTTGAGTGACATTGCGAAATTAGTTAAACTTTTAATGGGGCCGCCCACTAAATTATTGCTCGGCTCACACAAACAGAATGTACTCATTTGTGCATTATCCTAGGGGATGCATAACTTTTAATAGTTCCTCGTGGTTATCGGCTGGTTAAAATGTGCACAAAATATTGCATGTTCATACTAAAGCTTAAAATGCAAACATAAATTAAGCTAGAATTAAGATATAAGTATATTAAAAGGCACCTGTTTTAACACGTATGTCTAAAAGCATATACCACAGTATTATGTATGCAGTTTTGGTTTTATATGTCTTATTAGGCCGGCCCCATATAACAGTCAGATAGACGCTAAATTGAAAAAAGGTGATGTTAGGAGTACCTATAACCGCCGAGACTGTATGAGAAGATGTATGAATGTTAATGAAGCGAAAGTGATCAGGATCGGAACAAATGGGGATCCGTGATCTCTACCTACCTCTCTACAGGGAATCAGGTGTGATATGTATGTATGCATGTTTTGGTCTTACTGTATACAAGCAATGACACTTAGCCGGCGGCTATGATAGTTGGTTATTAGGTGCTGTTCATCATAAGACAGAAGACAAACGACTATCACAAACTAAGCTAGCCTTTAGTACAATTACTTCACGTTTAGTAAATCTACAGTGAATTTAATTAATAATCCTAAGTATTGTTGAGTTGCAAATGAATTGAATATGATTTGCTAATTTCAGTAACAATGTAATTTAATCTCAGCCCCTCCTGCCTTGGAAATTTCATAATCTATCACTGTATATAAGTACTTGCTAAAATTGCGCATTTTAGAGATACAAGTATACTATCTTACTTTCACGATTTTGTAACCATAACTCAACCATCCAACTCAACTTCATGAAGCAAACTGTCTGATACGATGTAAAAAATCTCCATACAAGGTTATACTCTAAATGACACGAGCTTTGATACCACCACCTTCATTATGTACCTTTACGTTTAAACACTTCCAAACACCACCTATTAAGGCAAAAACTAGAAAGTCACCGCCATTAGCGAGCATGTTTTCGCTAAAATAAATCCGACCTAATCTACATGGTTTCCAGCTGTTTGCTCGACAATTGAGACGGGAAGCAGCCGAACAGTTCCCGCGTGATTTGAATACTAAGTACCCTGAACTTTGCTGCATCCGATTTTTACCAGGATCTCCGCCCCTTAATAACGGAGTCACGTATCTTCGAAATCATTATTAAGAGACCCTTGGGAGGTGATCACCTACTTTTGTTGAAGGTTTTATAATATGAAACCCCTAATTTGGAAACGAATTGAATTTATTTTATAAGGTTCTTTCTAATTAAGGGAAATCTTATAATTATTATAAAAACGATTTCAATATCAATGCGTACTTACACAAACATATCGTAAAAATATAATATATAGATATTTCCTACTATAATGATCAATTCATAACTAAAAAGCTCTCAGTCAATATTAATACACACAATATAAATACACATAAAAAGTACCACTATCTACTTAGTTCCACCATATCCCAAACCAACTAACTACCTAACTAACCGGCCAATGATGACATGTAGGAAATATTCCACATCACATACAATGTACCTACAGAGGCAGTCCTCTTTTTGCCCTCATTTGTCACCCCGTACGAATGACTGAGTGCTGAAAGCAAGCAATTTTGCAGCTAATGAAAAACAACACACGGACAAAGTTGCGCGTTTCTAGAGACACTAGTTCTGTGGACAAACACGGCAAATAGAAAACTTATAAGTTAAATATTCGTATATACATATAGTTTCATTATACTTTAATATGATAGTGGGATAGGTCAGTGCGGGAATGGCAGTAGCATAAATGGAGGAATAAAAATGGTTTCAGGAGACTTAAAAGATACGAGTATATTAATATTTACAAAATAGTTTGATAGGCTTTAATAGGGAAATGAGAAATCTTAGAGTTAAAGAATCGATAGTGCACTTAATTGAGTTGTTATAATTTTTATGAGTATAAATTTAAACGTATTGAGACTAACACACAAATAACGTGATTCGATAGTTATATTACTCACTTGAAACATTATATGTTGAATGATTTCAGTTTAACTGACAGAGTAAACATTATCAGCATAACCATATTTTGTATTGTTATTTTGCACAAATCAGTAAATTTTATACTTGGAGAAGTAAATATAAGCATAATCTATTAAACGTCATTGAGAATTAAACGTTTAATGCACGTATCCTATCATTAGGTAGGACAAGGCTCTTAGTATTGTCTTATGTCTCCTGGTACGAGTAGGTACGTACCATCTACAATAACGTATACTTATATACTCTCATCGCCCACCGATCTCTCTCGAATATTCCAGAAGCATCTGCAATCCGTTCGGGGAATGTGGCAACTGGCTTAGTTAATGCCGAGCTCAAGCATCCGCGAACTGCAGTGGCGCCCCCTGTCGCCAAGTGAAGATCTCGCTTCAAATCAATTGGAAAGGGCGAAGATACGAAGTTGGAGGTAATAAATTGTACTTGTTGGATAGTGGATTGCGTTGGTTAATAGATATAGAAATAGAGTTGTGTTTGTATGATTTGATAGTGAAATACATATAGTCAATATAGAAATGCTACAGGATTATTTACTTTTTAATACGTGGCCAATAATTCTGGGCAATAGAGTAGTAAACATTTTTAATGAATCCTACAAGATGTTAAGCAACATTCTGACGTAATAATGTAATTGGCACATTTAAACGCACATATAATTAAATGCACATGAAAAATATTAAAATGTACTAACGCACAACAAAAGTTACATTTGCGATTGTATTATTTTGGTGGATAATTCGCTATTTTTAATTAATAATTTCGAATCTTTTGATGTTAGTTTAAATACTAGCCATAATTTAATACATTTTCATACACACAACACACCAACAAACTCACGTTTACCTTACAATTGTACAGCGATGTTCAACCAAAGAAGCATTATTTTCAACAATGTTACATTCTACAAGCTAAAAAGAAACTGTAGCATACAGTTCAAGAATCAAGATGTCAACCCATCAACTACACAGTTCGTTTGACTGGTCCTGTTCCTGACACTGTTGTTGGAACACGCATATTGTGAAAAGCCAGGGTGATGCATATTGAGTTTCTTTGTTCTATGGTCCAGCATAACCTGACAATACGTTTAACAATATATGCCAGCATGCCCTGACTCACTAAAACTGTAACAGGTTTAGCAGGACCTAAATTGCAGTGCATTCAAGGGTTAAAGTGAAGTTGAATGAACAGTTTGATTAAATTTGATTAATTTATCAATACGGAAACATAGTATTCTATCGAATATGAAATAAAATACAAATAGTTGTGGAATTAGCAAAATATAGTAAAACACTGTCACTTTTAATATTAGAGGTACTCAATTTTATTTACCATGAGACCGGGTCGTTTCACAAAAAATAATAAAGATATAAATGCCTATATTTTACCCGATGTTTCGAACCAGTTGCATAGGCCGTGGTCGCGGGAAGACAGTTAACACTTTTGGAATTATTAAACCATCACTACATAGTATAAAACAAAGTCGCTTTCATTGTCCCTATGTCCCTTTGTATGCTTAAATTTTGAAAATACACAACGGATTTTGATGCGGTTTTTTTAATAGATAAGAGTGATTCAAGAGGAAGGTTTATATGTATAATAATATTCATTAAGTAGTGAAGTAGGCTATATATTTTATACCCGTGCGAAGCCGGAGCGGGTCACTAGTAACATATGTATATACTATAGCACTACTATTATTATTAACTATTACACACTATCTTTTACTCATTCATTACCTATATCATGATATCGTCTTATTCAGGAATTGAAACAACTCTCAATACTATCGGTTGGTTAGAAACTAGTAAATCCACTTGACAAACAATAGTAGGTAAGCTCGCTGCTAGAAGCGCTGGATTGTACGTCAACATTCGCTCTAAAGCTCCAACATAGTCTAATTGTGTTGTCTTGTTTTGTGACTAGATCCGATTCTGGAAGACCACTGCAACTAACACGTATCTCCAATCTAGGAACAGCTGAGCACATGGAAATAACTATCTAGAATAATATATAAGACCAGAAACTGTAAGTTGATGGGCAAAAATAACGTGGCATAAGGGACAAATGTTGAATGAATGAAGATTGTTAATATTTTTGGTTAATTAAACCAACCATCGATGAATGTAATAGGCTGGTAGCTCTTAATTTATGTTAATTGTTAAACTATCCAGAATAATCAGACGGATTAATTAAGATATATTTCACTTACCGAAGTTATACCCTTAAATACACAATCTCAGAGCCAATATAGAGCCATATTAAATACTTTTACTCTATTTAATGTATATAACTCCACAATTGTGTTATAAATTGAGATGAATGTTGAAATATTACTTTCTATTATTAGACGCCTATAACTTTCTCGTTTCATCAACATTATTTCCAAGAAAAGATTTTCCTTGATTTAACCGCCATCTTGTGACGTCATCCCATGTACCGTCGCATTTGTCGCCCCAACATAAGTTCCTAACACTCCGTATGACAAACGAGCTCAGTAACTGGTCTTTGCAAAAGTTTCATGACACTAATTCGCTGTACCCATTCAGACTGATTTATGAATACTCGGAATTATTTTTCCCTGTCCTTTTTCAACTTAGTTCTTTTCCTCAACATTCACGCAAATGTGACTAAGTGACTGCCTTCCGGGTGAAGTGTTTTGTTTCTGACCCGGTGTAATGGGGAGTGTTGCCAGGCGCTAACAAGGAAAACCTTCCCCAAGGGACTTTTCTAAGAATTGATTGTAAGTAATGTCGATTCTGATAAATGTTATAGGGTAGAGTAATTATTTTTATATTGATATGTGTATAAAAGAATGATTGTTTTCCGAGAATTGGTATAACTTTCATAAGTTTTCTGCAACAAAACGAGGTCAACCTTGTGATCACCTATTTACTCGTATATATATTAACTGAACATGTTATTGTGTTTTTGTTGTTAATTATACTTTTTCTTATGAACCTATCTTTGAAATCTATCTTTATGAACTTACTTATCCCCTTACTATCAATCCAAAATAGAGTATTTAACTCCTGTTTATTGTACTTAACAAACTGAAATGTCAGTCTATTAGTCATGGTTTTAATAAAATAATATAATAAATGTTTCCAATTAATAATGATTATGACTTATTAATTTAGGGTGTTTTTAATTAGTGGCAAAATTTGTTACAAAGATATGAGAAGTCGGAAATCCCATTAAAATAATTCATTGCCAAGCTGAAAAATCATACCATTACAACTTTGAGAGACTAGGATAGGTTGATGTAAAATAATGTAACAGGGGAATTCACAATATACCGACAACAAATAAGTTTACAAGGTTAAAGATTTTGGAATTTTCTCCGTATAAGTCATCCAGATCATAAAGGTAGAAACAACGGCATAAGTAATATACTGGTATTTTTAGTACGCTACTGAAATGAAGAACAATTGTAAAGATAAATAATTGCGATAAACACTTTAAAGCACGCAATCAATATACATTAATATATATCGAACGAGAATATATATATCTCTCTCGGTCGCTTATCAGTGGAAAAGAAATGATACATCAGGGATAATAATAATATTAATATTTAGGACACTATTACACCAATTGAACTAGCCCCTTGGTAAGTTGATTCAAGACTTGTGTTAAGGGTACTAGTCAACGTATATTTAAGAAATATATAACATGTTACATATTATATATCGATAAATACATATTATATAGCATCTATAATCATCAACCAGACTGGAAAGCAGAAGAAAAGCGTAGTTCTTAACTTTGCCTCCATCGGGAAACGAACCCTGGACCTCACAGTTAGCGTTCAGGTGCTCAACCAATTGCGTCATCTAGGTCGACAAAAGAGGACACGGATGAGATGGTTGTCACGGAAATGGAGGGATGCCCACTTATTTCGATCCATAACAGATTCCACATATACAAATCATCGCAACTGCATTTCCGTTAACCATTCCGGAGATAGGTATTAGAGAAATCTGACAACAGCGCTGCCGCCCAAGGGCACTCAAATAATGATTTGGCGGCGACGTGACTGCGGTATCAAAAAAGACGAGGCACGTCCAAAGTGCACTAGAATTCTAGTATTCAGGGTACTTAGCATTCAGCCCACGGGACGCCAGCTGAATGCTTCCGCTGAACCCGTTCACCTGGTTTTCCTATCGCAACTGCTGAGCAAGCAAAGCCCACGTTGAATTTCCCACTTAAATCCACACTTAACTACCTGACGTGTGTGGTTATTTGTCCTTCCTGCATTTCGGTGCTAAACAGTTGTTTTTATAGTATATGAACATGCCTATTTTGTTATTTTTAAACACTGACACACATTTTATTTACTATATGAGACCAAACCGAGACCGAGACCGTGATATTACCATCACGATAAATAAATAAAGATACCTTTATATCACCCGATGTTATGACCCAGTTGCATAGGCCGTGGTCGCGAGAAATCTTCCCTTAATTTATCGTGATATGACTCGATCTCATATAGTAAATTAAATGCCTATTTTAAACTTAAAAAGGCGCAAATCTATCGTACATTCTTCTTAATAAGTTATTACTGTTATAATTAAATAAACGTAAAAATCGTCAAATGAAAATACGATTACTTGTGATATACATATATTAGCAATAATATAATAAATATTTATAGGGAAAAATTAAGTATAAATATACAAATATACAATGCTTATCGAAAACACTATAGTTGTCTATAATAGTCATCCCTCTTTTTCTCTTCATACGTCACTAGCAGGCGTCAGGAACACGGAATGAAAATTGCAATGGAAATTGATTGGAACAGGATGAGAGGCTAGAAGTTGTCACTCTATTAGCAACTCCTGTTCAAATGGATGGTTCATTCTACTCCACATTAAAAAATATAAAGTGGCTAAATAAATTATATGAGAGTATGTGTACAACTTACTCTTACTGTATTTAGATGTATAAATAAGTATATTTCAAAAATTGGGCAAAATAAGTGGTGTCCTTACCAAAAGTTCATGTATACTGTATTATGTGCGTTCACGACCACAAAACCTATTTGGGTTAATCAGAAGTTGAGCTTCAACTAAGCATTTTGGTTATTTTTGACTTCTCGAACCACTTTTTACATAATACCACACCACAGTTAAAATAACAATGAATTCTCGTAGTATACACGTTTATATGCGCTAGATAGTCAATACATACATATGTCGTTGTTTTAAAGGTGTATGAGATCTTTCTGTCTATTCTGCGAAATAGATCAGTTATTCATTAAGTTTTCCCTCGACGTGTTTAATGAATTCTTCAATTTACAAACTAAGGGCCCAGATTTCAATTTCCGACAGAAGCATGCAGCTTTTGTTGAAACCGGTACAGATTTCCGGTTTTGGACATTTATAGTATGTATTATAAAATGAATATAATGATGATCCTTGATTAGAAAAACTATTAGTAAAACCTCGTAAGTACTAGTTTGGATAAAAATTAGTGTAATGTTAAATAATATGATATTCTTGTGATCTTTACCTGCAGTTTGTGAGGTAGCAGTTATAAATTATTAATATACCAAATACATACGAGTACGTTTGATAAAAAACAATGTTTGTATAGTATCTTTGAAATTGATTAACGATTATTATTTATTTTACGTTCTGACTCTCTAGTGATATGAGTTCCTTAATGTAAAGATATTAGCTACACCACAGATAATATAACCTACACACTTACACTCACCATCACGTGTTTAATCGAAATTCAAACTATAACATTAATACCTTTATTCTTATATTTACTCATTAACAACAACTCCAAAATTATTTACAATATATTTACGTTCAAAACCCCTTATACTAAAATACTCCTCAGTAACGTTAAATTTAAAAGTGTACGTGATACATCATTATTATTATAATAATATTATTACTGTACTGGTTATAGTTTTTACAATAATATACCCTGACCACAGATAATATAATACTATACAGGCCACACTGTTTTTGTTTTACGTTTCAGAAATTTAAGGTTTTACTAATTCCTTACTAAATACCATGTAAGTTTCATTTCGATTCCCAAATACTTCAAAAATTTGCCTCAATCCAGATGCACACCTCAAATAAAAATCTAATTCGTGACCAAGGTATGTATATTACTACAAACAAGCGTAGATTATGAAAATAGCAGAATCAACACACTTGAGCCGTCGACAAAACTTGTTAGGCTGGAGAGTTGAAGCTGTCATTTTCTCGCAAGGTTGCGTGTGCCTTTGTGAAGGCTCTATTGACAGCTAGATGCATATAGAGACGTCACTTCAATATGCCTCCGTCATGTATCATGTAACATATGACAAAAAATATATGAACTGAAAACAAAACACCATCAGCGAAGTTGGAATTTTTGCTGTTATAGTAATATGCATAGTATCACAGATATAAGAATAGGAAATAATATTGATGAGTGTAAGTCATTCTCGTGTGTATTTTAATAAATTTATTTAGTTGTATTCACATGAATAGTAATAAATAAACAAAAAGACAAACGCATTCACGACCATTAACACTTGCGGGGTAGTCAGAGGTTCAGGTTTCCATCTCTCTTTCAATCTTTCGCAATTGCGAAGGTAGTAGTTCTATGGACACCACGAAATATAAATTAAGAACCTAAGTCCTAGAAAGTGTAAAGTAAAATTACCATTTATTTGTGTTCATTTTTGTAACTAAAAATAAAGCTTTTATTATTATTGAAACACCGTAAGGATCACAATATAGCGTTTCACAAAAACGCGTCTAATAATATCTCCTAAGTTAGATTGATAAATTCTCTGACAAAGTGCGGAGGTGTATGTATGTCAGTAAAGGGAAAATAGATCGAGGAAAATTAATATTACGGGTTTTACCCTTTTATGGGGCAGAGTGACTTGCAAAAATGTGTGCAATGCTATCGTAAAATATAGGGAATAACTTTGATCACATCCCATTCTAAATATCAGTTGTACAAGAATTTTTTTTTTCTTTATAGAAACTAAATATATATTCACGTCCATTTATCCCGTTCGGTATGGACAGAACTTCGGAGATGTAATATCTACATTGAAGATATTATTATATATTGTTAATCTAAAGACAATTAACTGAATTAGAAGTATGAGTGACGTTAAAAATACATATAACCACCGAGTGTATACGAGTAAATTAAGTGAAAGTGGTTTGTCAAGATCGATAGAAATGAGGATCCGAGATCTCTGCCTACCATTCTATAGGGAAACGGACGTGATATGTATAAAAACTGTGAAAACTAGAGTTTCTTCGAAATCTGTCACTATTATTTTATGGTACGTGCTTTGATGCTTCGTGGGAAATTTAGTACACGAAGTTTTCTTAAAAGTTTTCATAAATGGCTGGTAATAAAACTAATGTTCTCTTTTGTGCGAGCAAAGTTTCTCAGGTAATCATAACCGAAAGAGAAATGTTCCTTAGTGTTTTTATACAAATCTTGAATGCGGTTCAAAAGAAATTCCCCTGTAGGTACTTTAATAGTGTATAATCAGCTGATGATTTTGTCGTCATTTTGATGATAAAACAAGAAGTCTTCTAAAATGTCACTATAGTTTTAAGAGATTTGAGATTTATACTCATAATGTGACAGTCTGCCCGTGACCATGGCTGCTGCAACGTAGCCGAAACGTCGGGTTAATAAAGGTAACTTTACTATATAAAAACTTACGCGATAAGTCCCATTATGTAGTTATAAATAATGTCACTATATTTATTAATTATGCCCGTTGTTGTTTAAACAAAAGGTGCTAGTCCGGGACACAAAAAGAATACTAAATACCCGATATTTCGTAAGAGGCAACTAAAAGAGTGTAAATGGAATCAATTGAGTGATTGGCTCGCAAACTTTCAACAAGATCCATATTATGATACTTCAACCCTAATATTCATGCTAAAAAGTGACTTAGTTGTTATTATCGTGTCTCCAAGGTTATAGCCACCCCGAAAGGGAATAAATACCGTAAATGTATAATATGTATTCTGTGAAGTCTATTTTATTATGCTAATAATAGACGTAAACGTATTCTTCCCAAGGTGGATATACGTAGTGTGAAGAACAGAAGAGCATGTTTGAGAAGGTTAATCGGTGTGAGTGAACCAGGATAGATTTGTCAGGATCGTTCCAGGTGGTAATCGATCTCTGCCTATCCCGTTGGGATTTAGAGACGTGAATATATGTATGTAGGTATATGTATGTCCAGTTAGACAAAATATTTTTATTTCCAATGTTAGGCTTTGCATTCACAGAGGGCTGCACAAAGAACTATTCTAATTGCTCCCTGTTAGACCTAGTCCAAAGTAAAATTGACCTTATGTAGTTAGGAATAAAGTCTCTTTTCGATAGCAATCATCAGTGGAATAAATGGATAAAACCTTAGGGTAAAAAGGCGTAGTTTCCTAGAACTAAACTATTACTAGAACTAAATTTACATACATAATGATGGGTTGCGTTCGTGGTTGTCTAAAGGGTAGGCAGATGTTTAGAGTAAAATAGCATTTAAGCCGATTTAAACTTAAATTATTATTAGATTCTAGTCTATTACTTGCACAGAATACTAATAGTTATATGTCAAAAAGGTAAATGAAATATATTTGTGCTTGTAAGCTAAAAATCTGACTCTTATATCCCATATTATTGCCAACTTCTATCTCATAGTAAGTTATTCGAAAGCTACATGAGAAGTTGTTTGAAAATAAATTATATATACTTCAATGTAAAATAATTACAACAAATATAAATTTGGTTGAACTATAAGTCTGTAAGCAGGATTTAATTGTTGTAAATTTTACAATACGCCATTAATTAATTTAGTTCATAAATCATTCAATGTAAACTGAAATTATTATTCGCTCAAATTCAGTAATAGCCGTAGAATAATTTACTACAACGCATAGGTTATTTGAATTACGTCCCACTGCAATATACACATGGCATTACGGTTTAGTTGGTTCGCTTCACGCCAACGCATTATTAATTAACAGTTACATAATATACAAATTTACGTGTGTAAGTTTTAATGGAAATCAAAGATAAAATAATATGCTTACGTGTATAAAATTTGATGGAAATTAAAGTTTGCAATGGTAAGGTTAGATTAAAGATAACAATTTACCCGCAGTATAATTTATCAGGATTGTAGGCATGATTATAGAATTTTCATTTGTACATATATAGATATTGTAAATGAAAAATGACGAATATTTTTAACTAAAGAAATCATACACTGAATAAAGTTAATGTGAAACGTATCAAAGAGGATATACAAATTAAATACTTGAAGTATTTAAATTCAGAATTTTATACGAAAATACATATGTAAATAAGGTCATAACAATTTATTACTTACTTTAAAAAATATAAATTATAGTTAAAATGGATTGTATTAATTTTATTTGATTCGTTTAGGTTGACCCTTCGTTCTATACAACATGAAATTATTCCTTATTTATCTTAAACAGGGACAGTTTTAATTAATCAATTTGTTCCATAGAAAACAATATCCCTCAACGTTGAACAATTCAAATGCAAGTACTTAGTATGCAGGAGGCATAAGTCGTGTTCACCTGTTTTCCGTATAACAATTGCCAAGGAAGCGAGTTCAAAACTCACGTAGGCTTTATGCAGAACGGAGTTTTACCTAACACCAAACCTCGGAGGAAACGGTGCAATTGAATATTTAGCTGTTTTAGATAAACTCTCTTGCTAGTGTACTTGACACTGAAATCTTTCATAACTACATACATTCACGTTCTTTAATTCCTTTCGGAGTAGATTCGAAGATTTTGTATATCCTAGGTCACTTTTTAGCATTATCTTATCTATATCATTAAGGTTGTGATATCATATGAAACATTAGTGACAGGTTACTGGTCCGTCACCCAATTGATCATTCACCCGTTGTTATCTCCTAAGACATAAGACATAAGCCGGGAAGAACGGCAGCTAGTTAGCATACTATTTTATACGTCCCGAATAGCATGGGACTCTTTCTATATTTTATATTTTAACGAATGGTCCTTTTTACTGGTAATGAGTTCATTATAGAAGCATGTGGGTGGATCTCTATTGAGAAAAAACAAGTACTATATATAGGTTACTGGGGCTAATACCTAATAAATTATGTGTCACATACCATATGGGCAAAACGTTTTGTTAATACAATATTATTATTGGAGATAATTCTGTAAAAAACTTTAAATCGCCACCGTGCAAGCTCTAAGTTATCCAAAATTAAATTTCAATAAATTACGTATAAACATTACAAGGACATTATCTTAAATTCATCGAAACACCGATGTATAAAACAAATTTAAACCCTTCAAAGCTCATAACTCAACTAAAATCACTCCATAAAGTCCATCATTGTGTTTCAACTTTCGTGTTTGTTTACTTCATATTTAATAGCGTGTTGTTCGGCCAATTAATCCGCATAACATGTCATGTAGGACGCAGGTTGGTTCGCCCTAAAACTTTGGCGATTAGCCGTATTGAGGATGTGTGAATGACAACTCTGGTGATAGTTCCAAGAAGCCACTTCAACTTTATCAATTTGATAAGCTATTAGGACAAGTATGAAGGTAATAGACTAGTGATTATGTTCTGATTGATATTTGGTATTGTTAGTTATTTGTATACGAGCTTTAACGAATTAAGGTACATTGCTTAGCTTGCAACTGTAGAGGGTTAAATATATTTGAAACTTATATATGGTATGAAGTATGGCTTTTAAAATTTGATTTTAATATTTACTATATTTAAGTTACATATTTGTTTATTTTATTCTTTATGTGCTTTGTACATTCAGTATAGCTCTCTCTTTACAGGCTATTAAACCAATGTGATTGAACATTCAATTAATAATTATATATAACTATATATATAACTTATTAATAATTAACTTCAAATTCGTCGTGATTGCTTAATTTAAATCTTATTAGTAACATATCTTTAGGACATTAACTTGACCTTTACAATACAAGATGACAATTTCAAAATTTTCCCATTCAACCCTAACTTTACAAATCAAACGTGACTAAGGGATTTACGGTCCAATGTTTTGTGCGCTCTTTGAGAGTTTGTGGACATAAAATATATGTATTCGTATGTAATAAACTTGCTCTCCAACTTTATGATAGTTGAAGAGTTCTACCCGTGATCTCTCGGTGTTAGAGGCTCAAACTTTAGTGATCAAGCGATACAGAGGCTGTGACAAAGATAACTTAGTTCATAATACGTGCATAAACATGTTAACTACACGATCCAAAGTTTTGTAATTACTTCGAAATGATACGTAGGTTCTGATATTCAAATTGCAATAGTCGGAGATTGACTTGGGATTTTGGTTAAGCTTAAACAGATTTTACTAAAAAAAGGATGCTTAGAGTAAAGGAAAATATCAAATTTACGACAATTATTTATACATCCTTTTTTCACCCATTATAAATTAAGGTTTTAAAAAGTTTCTTATGTTTTTTAAACAAATTATTACATAATGTTACTATCTACCTACGAGTATCCATCATATGATATAAGTAACTTAACAATTCAATAAAAACTTACAAATAATATAATACGCAATTTACATAACGAATGAATACTCAGTAAATGAAATATAAAAATGATTACATAAGTGAGAATGAATAGTGTCACGCAACGATTCTAATATAAAAATTCAAATTCGTCAGAGAACTAAAGTAACTGAATCAGGCTCCGAACAGTTCCGCCGGAACCCGTCCATATCGCAACTTGTAAACGCCGCATGTGGTCTGCAACTTTGCTTTTTGACTGACACAACGAAATTAGTTAAAGTTCGGATGTGACTACCGCAAATTTATTATAAACAAGTCCGCTACAACAATTCATTCAAGGGAACGTGGGGCATACTAGCTGCCAATGGAATGTAGGGTTGTAAAGGGACTACACCAAAACATATTTAGAAGTGTCAGAAATTACTAGGGAAAAGTTAAGTTTTAAAGTCAGAAATTACTTAATCATATAACACAAAGGTACAATTCGAAAAGAAGTTTGAGAGTATTAGAATCAAAGAATTTAATTACTTTACATTTTTCGCTTTGAAAAAAGGCTATGCATAGTATCCAGAAAATACTTTTGAAATATTCTTATAATAAAGTTTAAAGAATCTACCTCTCTCTGAGCACGTATCAATGGAAATGAAATGGTGGGGGAAACATCGTAAGGAAACCTACCAAACGTTCCCCGAACAGTTCAATGCTAGTAAATGCCGACATGGCTTACCATCTATCACATTGAGTACTGACTATCTGGTCAACACGAGTTCGAGGTGGCCATATAATTACTACCTCCGCGATTGCAGTGATGGAAACCTGAAAATCTGACTAGCAAGGGTAGTGGTCGTGAACGCGTTTTTTTTATTATTTTGTCTACCTCCACATAAAAAAACAATGCGAAGAAATCTGTATATTCTTTAGCATACGTATTAGTCAACGCCTATTAAGTTTTTCTAAATTTGCTCAATTTTTATAAGGTTATAAATGTTGGTTAATGTAAGAACTTCGATGGTAAATTAACTTTCTGTACGAATTACGTTCTGAAAAACCATAAAATAGTCGAAGTTCTTCTTCTTATTTATAAATTCTATATAGAGAAATATTGATTATCTAGGTCACTTATTCCACAAGGGAGAAATCGACGTAATGAAAAGCTTTTATAACCTATCAATGGAGCGTACGGTTTATGAAATCTCCTATGCTGAACTAGTTCCACTTCATGATCTACATTATGCTAGATCGGAGTTCAATCAAACTGGCTTGACCCATTAATCGCCCTTACCTCTATAACTTGACCTTTGGGTTGGTTCACACATTTGTCACTCAGGGTCCATAGTAAACTGGTTTGGATAACCCGAGCGGCGATTATTATTAATTGTATGTCTGGAGATAGGAATAATTTGAGCTGCTTTGAATGTGATTCTCCGTCGCTTTCCTTTATGCGATAGCTGAAGGAAATACGAAATCGAATGTATGGAGTTGGCCCAACATTAATGCCCTTCCGTTCCTGATAAAGGGTCTTTGTTTGGGCTACAGTAGGTTTGTACCGACACATTGTGTTTGTTCAGAGAATTATATTTCAGAGGTAATGAAATATTTGCTTTGCATAGGTGCGTTTAGAAATGAACTCGAATTTTGAACCTATCATTATAATCGAGTATACGACATAGTCATTCATCAGCTTATATTATATTTGTAACTGTTATTTTCATGAAAATATGGGACTGAATTCATATAATAATATGAAGGGCTTACTTAGTGAACTTATGTTGGTTGTTACAAGAGGATTAGCTGATCAATTCAATTTCACGAATTGATACCTTCTTACCTCCATCACACAGCACTTGAGAACAAACAAGACCTTTCCTCAATAATATCACAATGAACAACATTTCACAAACTAATCCACTTTCCAATACTCAGTACTACAAAACAATTATTTGAGAATCTGTGAAACAATTGCCAATCACAATATTGTTTCATGATCAGTCTCAACAAAGGCACAAAATAACAAAAGGGATTCGAATAAATCAAATATCTGCAATATCTATCGGCTCATCCCCAAGGATCTTAGGATGGCTGAGTGAATTTTCTGTTCCAATAGACCCGACTTAGTCGATTTAATCCTAGACGACATAGATCTAATTAGCTCCCTTTCATCGATATAATTAATCAGAACGATAAAAGTGGCATTAAGGCTACAAATTGGGCTGCGAGAAGAATTTTTGTCTCGTTTCGTGTTGAAAGGAACGAAATAGTAATGGAAAATTTATTTGTGTGATGAATACCTTCAATTTGTAAAGAGTACTAAAATTGCTCTTTTTTTAAGATCTTGGATAGATTGTAACGATTTCACTGTTAATCATCTGAAAAAAATGGGTTTTATAAATTCTATTTTGCTTTTTAGTGTAGTTTATTTTTTATCTAATATATTATTATCAGTAATAGTACCGATATAAGAATAGAGTGTAATAGTATTCATCTATTTGCATATTATTCACCTCGCATGAACAAAAGGGTTATTGTCATTATTATTCGAAAGTCATATTATTTTTCTTCCAACCAAACAACTCATCTTCATTGATTATTCAAACACACAAATCCCAAAACAAAAGATACCTATCTTCTTTTATTTTATTCCAAGCATTCAAAAACAACAAAGCATCAACATTTCTTGTCCAATTTGTTTAATCGTGACACGGCGCCCGCCGTCAAAAAGCGAAGCCAATTCAAAAGTCTGGAGTGATACTACAATTTAAGGCGTTTAGTATTCAACCCACGGGAGCGCCGTTCACCTGTTTTCCCTGTCAAATTTTCGGTGATGCACACAGGGGTGGAAAATTAGGGCACGTGACGGACTACTTCTGATTTTTGTAAGAAAAAAGACACCAAGCTTAGGTATTTGCTGAGTAACGAGGGAATATACCTAAGTCTAAAAAGTTGGATTATTCGTGTGCATTAATAATAATGTGACACATCGGCATGATAATTTTGCTTTAACCTGTCTTAATTAATGTTTCATTTTGTTATATGATTTGAATTCTTTTAGTTTTAATTCATTGAAATAGGAACCATAGCAATTGCTTAAGAAAAGTTATTGTTAAGATGATGGCTTTCAGTAAAATATGTGCATATATGGGATTTTGCCTAGTCTTCCAGGGACGCTTCCTGCAACTAAGAGTAATTTTAAATCACTTGCACTAGGTTTACCCCATAGTTCTTAAGTTTTAATTGTAAACATTTCGTATTATGTATAGTTTTATGGCTGTGAACCAATTCTGCCCATTTTTATTATTATTTCGAAGCGATATATTTTGTTTGTAATTAAATTTGACACTATAGTGTATTGTAAACAATTCAGTAATAATTAATCTTTCTCACCCATTCACGCCGGTTGATACCTTAATAATGCGTGTGAAAATGCGGCATAAAATCGTCTCCAATACAGCAAACGTTTTAATAATGCCAAAGATCCTTTGTCGGATGGAACGACAAGTTCAATATTAATCAAGAGCCGAGGACAGATCAAAAGACCCGATCCGATCCGTTATTAACGGCCTTTGTAAGGGTGTTTGATTCTGCTCATACCTCGGTAGAGGACATCCAAATGAATATCACTTTATGACGGTATTTATTGGGTAGTAAACTGTACCATTCTGGAATTCGCTAGAAAAGACCGTTACTGGGATTAGTATAGGGTTTCCATGAACGTGGCTATAGTAACAGATTTAATGTCGCGAGTACAAAGGTTAGTCTTGGTACAATGTATGAGTCGTATGTCCTTATTAGATATGTTTCAAAACCACACAATCATCGTACGAAAATAATAAGTATAAACTAACATCCGATCCGATGTAATTCATCAAAGTCCTTTAGGTTAAAATGATAGAATTGCGAAATCACTTTTGGAAGAAATGGTTGGATTTTGTTGAAAATAGGTAGTTTCAATTCGAATATGAGACCGTCTAACCCCTTAAATCCGAAACATGAGACTCATACTCAATCCTAGGTCTCCCCAGATAAATAGTATGAATAATTTATCCTACATAAGCCTTGATACAACAAGAAATGTTGTTTATTGAACTTCGCAACTCACAATGTTGAGAGTATTATTTCATTCGTTACAACTAGCGTGGAGCGTGCATGCTCTAACTTCAACTTTTAATGAGTCTACTGTATCTTCAGTGGCTGTACAGTATTAAAAACTGGCTCAAACTATGCAAGCTAAGCTAGGACGAGTAATTAAATTGTGTTGTTCGATCGGCTTTATGATAATAACTAAGTAAATCTTTTACTGTGCTATGCTAGTAAGAAACTTATTATTTTATTAAGCTGTCATCTTTCTTGTCATTTGTAAAGAGTATCTTATAGATAAGGATGTCTTGAGAGATAAGCTTTTTAACTATTGGTTAACAAGAATAAAGGTGTATAAATGAAGGTTAAATTGGTTTGTTTCGGACCAATCCTTAGACACTTTTCACTATATTGCAGTGAGGTAGGGCATACTTTACAAAATTACACATGCACCAGACAATCCATTCCAACTCACACATACAATAGAATGCCTATATGTATCTCAAACCGAAACCGCTTGCCTAAATTGTATCTCAGAACGGATTATCTCTGACCCAAGGGTATTCAAATAATAATTCCTTTAAGACGTGACCCTGAGCCTAAAAAGACGATTCCCTTGTAAAGTACGCGGCTCCATTAGAAAGGGCTTGCCATTCCGATCACGGGGGAAACGTTTACCCGCCTTCCTATCAAACGTTGGACACATAGAGGTATAGGTTTTGGTAAGTCGTTATTTGAAATATGGAGGGCTTAGTTAACAAGTTTTAAAAGGGAATTGATAAATACATGAAATATGGAAGACTTATTTAAGAATTTGAAAAGGCAATTGATATCTCGTATATACAGGTAAAAACGGATGCTGTGACTTTTATGTTGATGATGCGACATAAATAGTACTAGAAAATTTAGTACTTAGTGAGAAATTATACACTTTATTAGGCTAGTCGTAAATAGAGTTTAATAAGTAATCCAAAATAATTAACTTGAATTTTCCCGTCAATATTTCAAACTACGGGCATAAATTTAAAAGCACTTACACGCTTTTCTGTGATGAGCATTGGTGTATTGTCCATCACATGAAAGCATATAAGTGAACGTTCCGTCAAACAAAAAAATTGGCCACATTTGTATTTACTTCTTATGCAAGGTTCGCCATTCATATTCTTTTTCTAATATGTGAAGAAAGCCTACTAATTAACTAGTGGTTAACAGAACTTATTGGACGTTGGGTTAATAAACTAACACCAAAATTCAATATAAATCCCATTACGAGCCATACAGTTTTGCTTAAAATATCCAAGGAGATTTTATATCTAACGGGATTGTATAGGTGCGTACATGTTTATTATATATGTAACATATATTACAAAATTCGGACTACCTACATCCTCTGCGATTCGAATTTGCCCAAGTAATCAATTGTGATAGAGTGCACTGGAACACCCTGTCTTTACGTTTATATCTTCCTTCAAAATAGGTCAATTCTACTGTTTTTAGTTTATTATTATACAAAGATTATAATCGATAAAGCTTTTCTTATACTGGAATTATTATAAAATGGGATTTCAATATAACGCAATGTTGGAAGCATTTCGGGCACTCTCCCTGCTGGAAGTGATTTGGCTCAAATATTTTATTTGTGTTATTGTTTAAGTGTTGTGTGTAAGTGTTATTATTAATTTTAGTTATAATTAAGTAGGTTCGTAGTAAAAAAAAGTAAGTTCGTTTTTTTTATATTCATGTGAATACAGAAGAATGTATTTAATCTGATTGACGTAGTTCTTAATATCGTAATTTACTCACGTGACTTGAGAATCAGAGTTTTATTAATGTCTTACAACTGTGAAGTTTTGTTCGTTTACAGTTTTTATAGTTTCAATCGGCCCAAAGCTATGTCTATTATAAATATTATTTTGTAATTCCTGACTCCAAAATTCGTGACAAACTTTGTACAACCATAGTTTTAGTTTATTGTAAACGGAAAGTAATTTAATGCACATCAAAATTGCTGAATTGTACACCAAAAATAACTATTATTGAACTATTGAAATTACTATGTACTGTGGAACTTTATTACATTATTGTATTTCTGATGTTCTTTTTACTCTGATGTTGATGTTTGTATCTTTCTACACTCATATCTTCATTATCAGTTTAAAGCAGAACCAAGTGGCGACACCATCTACTTCACCCGTTAAACTAGAGTGCAGAAGCTGTCATTTTATCGTCAGAATGCATAAGTGTCACATACACGTGCAATAGTCGAACAATGGACGCATGTTGAGTTTCTTTGTTCTGTTTTCTGAACGTGAATGAACAGACTCAATGATATGCTTTGAACTTCATGACACGACACGCAGCGACATATAACGCGACAGCGAAGCACCTGGTAACTAGTAGCTTCCAATAATAGGTAGCCAACAAACGTTATATGGCTATTTATATTATATTCGTATGCATTGGGATTAAGCATGATGATAGTAAGACATTTAGATATATTCATAATGGTACCTAAGCCATAGACCAAAATATACCAAGACAGACTAGACTAACAAACACCAGGTAATAAAACAGGTCATATTTGGAATTAGTACGACAAGTGATGTCCAGTCCACTAATGCTTTTTGTTAAATGGTAGTTAAATATAACTTCAGGAAAGTTGTCTGTGGAACTGGAACACTATTGCTGAAGTAATATTGAACTACGATTCTTCTATAATTCGTTAGTAGACCCGGGCCTATGTTTATATACTTTTCAAATATTTTACATAATTAGAGATTTACATGTTCATCTTCAAATCAGTGGCACAAATCAGTAATTGCCAATACAGATTGGTTAGACTAGTAGATAGTTAGCACCCAATACAACGCCTAACCTATATATGAGCACTGACTATTAACCCAAAATGATTAATACAATAAAAGTAGCACGTGAAAACGTATTATATAAATTTCGATTCCTCGCCAATCTCACTCCCTGCTCTGATAGTCTCCGCTGCTAACCGAAGACTGATCTACATTCGCTGGTGCGGTGCAATAAAACGGAAATGAGGTTGCGAAAAAACTGACAAAAAATCGGACTAATCGAGAACTATTCGAGTGTTGATTCTACTGTAGACTATTTCTTTTGAGTTCAGTAATTTTTCAATGATGAGAAGTAACAATAAAAATTATTACTTTTTTTCGATGTGTATCAATTTCATATGTGTCGTTGAGATAACTAGACAGTCAGCCAAAATTATATAAATTACTTTATCTATGTACTGTACATTTGAAGGAAGTCTTCATAAATTAAATTTACTTTTTAAGTATTGTTAGTTGTTTTGTTTTACGTTTAATTAAAGTATAAATATTAAAATATTAGATTAATATGTCGTTCAAGGATTGTAAATTTTTTTTAAAGATTTGTACACATAAGAACCACTATAACTCCCATGATCTTAGCTATCAACAAAATAATTATTCAGAAATTAAATACTTTTTTTATCAAACTGTAGTAGAATTAACCCACAAAGCGGTGACAAAAAACAAGTGAGCGACAGTAACGTGGACGCCTTCGCAACCACACCTTGACACGGCTCGACCTTGACTCTTGCAGTGAAAACAGAATACTTTTTTCTCATTTTAAATCTAAAGGGTCTTGCGCCCTTGAAATTTACAATTATATCACAGTTTTACCAAGCTCGGTATAATCATACATAACATGTATAATTATGGTGGTTATCAATATCGCTTTGTACCAGTATAATATTGTCTGTCTAAAGCATATATAATATTCTTTAGATAAGCATATTTATAACTGTTAGATACAGTATATTCTTTAACAACATGAATAATTATAATACATAAACGTTAATACATAATATGACAAATTACAATTTGTTTCTAAAGATTATAAATTAATAGCGTTGTCATACTCTATACAGTAACATTAACTTTCAAAGCAAACTTCTGATATTGTAAGTTACTTAGCTTCAAACATGAAGTTACTCGTCTTACATTTCCCTACATAGAAAGGTCATTCACCTGTACAAATGAATCACGCTTTCTCACGGAAGCGTCCTTGAACTTTCCCTTATCGAATCCTAGTTATTATTGATGGTTATCGAGTCTTTCAAATTACGAGAGGTGCGTGCTTTCTGCCCATTTCTACAGCTCCGTCGAATATGCTGTGAACCTTGTATTTATGGACGCTTACCCCCGTTGTTTGGGAACACTGGTATTGTTTCGAAGGATGTTTTATAGTTCTGCCTTTGTTGTACGTAGAAGTTGTACTTACATATTTAATAATAAAAACTATCCCCGAATGTATACATAAAACATACATGTAAAGCATACATGTAATGTTAAAGTTTATTAATAAATATTATGTGCTTTAAACACTGATTAACTGTATATGACATAAAATAATGCTTTACTGTTTATAATTCTACAAATAAAGTATCTATTAAAATTACAACAACAATAATTATAAAGAACAGATTCGGAAGAAGATGATGTATTTGATTAGCATTCTGATTTTTAACAAAGATATGCGAAAATATTTTTTCCAAATATTTTTGATTAAATGTTATAAGGTTACAGAAGTTAAAATCCCAATAACATTTTAATAAAATACTTAGGACTTTCACTTCACTAGCGATCAAATTTAAGCGCCGATTCAAATGTCTGCACATCAAATTCATCAAGCTCCATTTCAAAAGGTTGTACAAAATCCCCCAATCCTGCAAAGTGCTCGGATAAAAACAAAGCTTACAGACGACAAAGGAAAAGCTGACTATCCGAAATCAATGCTTCTCCTTACCTATATCTCGAGAACATAACTCTATTACCGTGAGCTAGTATAAAGACGGATTTCGCAGGTTTAACAGTAAATTGAATTTTTCAGCTCACGACGCGAAGTGTTCCAATCTAGTTTATTTCTAGCAAAGAAGCTATGAATAGATCTGAAGCCTCAACGGAAACGAAAATATCGGGAACGATGTGGCTTCCCATTTCGGAAATTGGGTGCATACAGTTAGGATAAGTTAATATGATTGAATTTTTACAATTTGCTCGTGTAAAATTGTTTTCTAAATATATTTATTCTTACTTTTAATTTGTTACTACCACACACTACAACATTTTTACGGTAACGTGTTACCAACTCCACAGTTGTGAAAATTGACACGGGATTCTCTGATTACCTATCAATAGATAATGGTCGTGAGATTGTTAACATATGGTTTAGTTTTTACTCTGTGGATATTGAAATGCTTTATTTTCTCCCCAAGATTATACCAAAGTTGCGCTCTTTCTTCGTATATACTTAAAACTTGTTAGCGAAGAAGTAAAGAAACCCGGGCACAAATACACGAATAGAAACACGAGCGGTACAAGTTCAGTTTCATTAAACTCGAACAAGTGTAGGAGCCGCGTGGGGGCGCCGCCCTACGGCCGCTCCATATTGTTTGGCAACAAACTATTACCGCCTGCCAAAAAGCAAATAACAGCGCGATATGTTGCCAAAACTATGTTATTTTTGCTTTTTGTCACAGGCGTATTGTTTGATGACGTAGCGGCGTGAGACGTGTCTTATGTGCGGACATGAATTAGATCATTCGGCTGAACGCGGTTGAACGCCGACCTCCAGCTCGAGTGCCTTGACATCGAATATTTGAACTATTGGCAATACTATATAAGCGTAAGAGAAAACTAGGGACTGCATCATTTACACAATCATTGCTCAACAGCTAGTGACGATGAGGAGCCTGATCCTTCTGTGCCTAGTGGTCGCTGCCGTCTCAGCGAGAGACTGGCGGGAGAAGAGAAGTGCAGACCTTGAGGCGGCTGCTTCCCACCATTGGGCGAAAGGGGGCGGTGGCGAGCACCACGGACATCATTTCCACGACCACGGTGGTCACAGCGAGAAGGGCTACAAGGGAGAACACGGCCACGAGAACGGCAAACACGGACATCATCACAAAGAAGGTCACAAAGGATACTACGGCGAACAAGGAGGTCACAAGAAACAACATCACTACGATGATGGATATTACGGGGAACACCATCACGGGGAAAAGGGCGAGAAAGGACACGGGTTCGAAGAAAAGGGACATTTCCACAAAGGGCACGCTACGAAAGGACATCACGGTGTCCATAAAGTAGACGAGTTTAAGAAAGACAAACACTTCCATGATAAGCATGGTGAATCTGGTTTTGAGGAAGGTCATGGAGGTTTCCACCATGAAGGTGGGTTCCAGAAAGGAGGTCACTTCGAAAAAGGGCATAAACATGGTGGGTTCTCTGAGCATGAACATGGTGAAAAGGGACACCATGAAGGTGGAGGTCATCATCATGACCACAAAGGTTTCCATGACGAAGGAGGTCACGATGAGCATTACTCTGACCACGAAGGACACGGTGGCAGCGCAGGACACGAGGATCATAAGCACTGGGGCTGGTCGCATGGACACTGATTACTTATGGAGTTTTCTAATCCTTTTTATTTTTGTGATACCAAATAAATCGAATATAAATTTGTCTGTATAGAAAAATCTCTTTTATAATTTAATTTATTTATAACCCAAACGGTATCCTTATATCTGTGCCCTAACTGTAGCTAAGATGCATCAAATTGTATGCATTCTTCCCGGCATGTCGTAGGAGGCTGCTAAGGAACTAGTTAAATGGAATCTCTTGGGCGATGGACTAGCAACCCCTCACTAATGTTCGGTGATGATAACGAAATCACGATATTCATGCCAAAAAGTGACCTAGGAGATATTATATCTCCAACCTTCTATCCAAACCGAATAAAATTCAAGAACGTGAAAAATTTGTTTGTAAATTTCATGAAACTCAAACATTTTCTCCGGAATATGAACTGACAAATATACCTTCTATTTTTACTTAATATTTAAAGTAATTATTACCTTTTTTCCCCTAAAAAGTCCCCTTTCGGGTCTAGGCAAGTACAATCGATGTTTTGTCATTGTTATTAAGAACCCTTTGATAGCCAAAAGGCCGCCTATCGAAATATTCTTACCGTGTAGGCTATTTTAATTGAATACCCTTTTCACAGTGTCGCCGGCCACTTTTGACATTGATGTATTGAAACGCGCTATCGCTAAGCCCCGCCGAAACCTACTGAACAAAAAAGAGACAAACTCACGACCTTATTCCCTAGTAGGGTAGCCAGGTGCGCTTGGTAATTAAAAACTCTTCGGTGAATGAGGGTATTGCTAGATCTAATGTTGGGAACATGTTACATTACAGTTTACGACGGGTGGTAAAATAATTTACAGTGACGTATAAAAATACCTGTTAACTTAAACATAATGTATTATTCATGCATATACTTAAAAGCCTTTCAAATGGTCATCGCCTAATAGTCAAAACTGTTCTCCGTTACTATGTTCAGGCGCTAACCATTTAAAACAATAAACACACTCTTTTATGATTAAATTTAATACGTTAAAGATACTCTTTTATAATCTGGTTATTAGCAAAAGAGGCCCTTATTGACCCAATTTTGAGAATCCATTAAGTTCTCCATTAACTATCAATCACATAGTGGGCCAGCTGATGCTTGCACAGAACGGAATAAAGAACTGTCTAATAAAAAACAATCCCTCGTCAAAAATTGTACGGGCCCGCTGTATTTTGTTCGTCAGAAATATTTTCGCGTATGAGAAATGGGCATTTCATATTACGTTCACAACAATAACAAAATGTAGGCTAGGATAATTCGTCATCTGGGCAAAAACGAGGAAAGGTTTCTTCTACTGAGATATTTATGAAAATTCAGAGTAAATTTATTGCTCGGAAAGTTCTTTTACTTGGGGGAATGTTATTTTTTATCCTTAATGTAAATTACTGTTTATATGCAAGGAATATGTTACTTAGGAGATACTCGCGCAAAAAGATGTTCTGCTTACACGTTTTACACGAGCTGTATTTTTTGGCTTTGCTGTTTACAAAGAATTTATTAGAAGTATGAATAATATATTATGTAATGAACATAATCGACATCATATACGACCCGTACTAGTCTTGGACGTAAAAAAATGCTAATTAGTCGCCGTTCTTCCCAACATGCCGTAGGAGGTGACTAAGGAACTAGAGGTATATGAAATCTTGGCCAAAAGGCTGGCAACCTGTCTCCAATATTTTATATGATATCATAACCCCAATATACAAGCTAACAAATGACTAAGAAGATAGTTTCATGTCTCCAAGGTTCTGTCTACCCCGAAAGGGATTAAAGGACGTAAATGCACAGGTGTGTATTCAACAAAGCACATTGCAATTTAAATAAGTTTGTCATTAATTCTTATCAACGTTTGACATAACATTCACAAGCTTCTCAATACCATACCTTTTCGGGACTGTAATTTTTAACGCTTACCCTGTGAATTGAAGTATCTACAGAATAACTCAGGATTCGCTTCAGAGTTATCAACCTATTGTATGGGACAACGACCATCATTCATCAACACACCCTAAGCCGAAGAATGAAACAGCTATCTTCAGTTTATTCAATATCAAAAGCCCAGCAGACATGTCCGAAAATCATATTCCAATTAAAACATTTGTGACAGGAACGATGTAATGGGACGTGTTTGGCCAAAAAACACGAATTGACGACGACCCTCGTCAAAACTCGCGTCTGGACAAATGTAGGACTCAACTTTTAACAGGCTCCACCAACTTCCAACAGTTTAATAATTGTTTTCCTATACTCGTACTCGCTGGGTTTCACTTGAACTTCAAAAATGGTGAAACAAAAATATTTGTTGATTTGATAATTGAATAGAAAATTTTGGAAGGAGAAGAAATTCTGACTGACTTAATCTTTCGTAGCAAGTAAGGCCTAAATAATATAGAATTAAAAACAAACCGAATCTTAAGTATTAACATATGGTTATCTTCTTCTGATCAGAGTGTATGCAGATTAATGAAAATAGATATAGATAAGACACATTTTATTCTCATTTCATAGTTTATATTGGATAAAGTAGATTTATTATTTTAAATCTTTATTACGCTTCACTAATGTGAAGATTTAACTCCTCAATCTTCTTATTGTTAACACATAGCTTCGATTTTGGCTATAAGCGAAGATTATCAGCATTTCCTTTCAAATCCTGGGTTTTAATTTCGCTTAATTTCACTTGAGAATCTAAATATCTATTTGAAACACTGTTTTTGTCTTGAAATGGGCATCACAGCTAAACAAAATACGACAAAAACAAATATCATGTTTATGTGAATTTAGATTTAGTGTAGTAATATTTTCTAATGTGTAGTAATATCTTGTATTCTCATAAAATTATACAATTTAAAGTAATAAAACGTTATCATATTTCTCATGAACAAAACCACAACATACATACATACACAACACTCCCGATAGCTTGTATAGAATACAAATATCTCTACCTCTGTATAAAACCACAAATTATGAAAATTTCTGTGTGTAAATCCAAAATTAACCCTTATTTTCATAGTAACAAAAACGACAATAACTACCAAGACTAGCATAAAAAATCCAAATCTTCCAAAATCATTGTTTATTACCTGCGTCTCCCAGAACAAAGTTGAGTCGAAGTTTACTTGTGAATTTACTTGGGTAACTTTAATAGGATAGCTTTCGCGCTTTCTCGATGCTTGGCGAATAATCAAATATGCAGGTGCGCGCTCTTATAAAAAGTTTTAAAGCCAACGAAGCTATCGAGATGGGTGGCACGCGGGAACGGATTACTGGGACCGAGAACCTATTTGATACCTTTCTATCTTGGAAAAATACTTTCGAACTCATTTTCTTGGCCGCTGACAAGCTTCTGACCGTTTTGGCAATTTGCCGCTGTGATAAGGTTAAATAAGGGAAGGCTAAGGCTAAATATACAACAAATGTTTAGTTGATACTGGTAGGTGACAGTTAATTTCTTTTTTTTAAAGAAATTTTAATATCTTTTTGATAAATTATAAAATAATAATTATGTATTTGATACTGGTAAATGATAGCTAAATTTTTTTTCTAATTTAAGCTGTCTCCAATATTATTTATTTTTATATTTGATCTTAAAGTTTGCCCAAAACTTTTAACACAGATCTTAAAAATATATAGCGAGTGAAATTATATTGTGTCCCCTTCATACAATAATTAAAACATATTTTATAATATTTACTTTAAAGTTTATTTCTTATGAAAGTAGAAGTAAATGTACTTCTGATTTCATAAGCAACGTTCATTTCGATACAAGAATAGCTTAGAAGTTATCATTCTGAAGATTACAATTTCAGCTCCAAAGTTAAGCCTGGAAAGTCGAGTCGGGAATAAATTCAAACACTGTGCCTAAACACCGTATAACAACAAGTAAAGAGTATTTTGTTTATTCCCGGTACTAAGTACGAGCTTATGGTATTGTATCTGCTTAGAGGTCTATGTGATAATTAAGGTTAATTTAATATCATACGTACATGTGTTTACAATAATTCAATTGATATTTTGATAACATAAGTATGAATGTAAAGTTATTTACGTTTCTTTAGAAATGTAGGTAGAGATTCTTAAGCAATAAATATATAATATACATTCACGTCCTTTTATATCTTAGGGGTAAAAAATAACTATAAAAAATAGATCGGAAACCAGAAATATCTTTTCTTTTTATACTTTTCGAAATAAACAATTTAAGAATTATGAAAGACATATTTTTTCACTATTTGCTTTATCTATAGCTATGTACAACAATCCTTAAAAACCTCACTCTTTTTATCCAAAATACGAAGATGCATATTTATATAATTTCTCAAAGATACTTAACCACTAAACTAAACGCATGCACTTCCCACTCCTAATTAATGTGTAACAACTGACACTGTTGAATCACACGATCTTAATTGGTTTATCTATGTACATTACCTACATACTTGGACCCACTACTTAGTTAATTACCGGTCTAGCAGAACAATAGCGAGTAATATCCGTTGACATGCGCAATTGCGGAAGGTCGACTAGGATGTTTAGGTTATACCCTTATTGCTCCTCGAATTGGATGGGACTAGTTCCTTACTTAACTAGGCTAGGGGTCAGGGGGATCTTTCAGGCAATGGGTTAGCAACCTGTCTCCAATATATGATAATTAAGGTAAAAAAAAAAAACCGAGGATATATCGTTTCTTCAAGGCTCTGTCCTCCTGGAAAGGACGTAAAGGTTAATGTATATGGTGTGTATATTCTGTTTATTAATATTATTTAGTAATAAATAATTTTGTAATAAACTCGTCAGATTTCATATCATCATAGCTAATAAGTCCAGTACTGGACATAGACCTTCCACAGTGTACTCCATAAAACAAGATCGCTCGTGGCCCTCAGCCACTAACAGAGACATTCTTCCTAATATATTATTCAGTTCATTTCAGTTAAAATGCAGATATGGAAACCAATTGACTCTCCATAGTATCCCTCCATACTTAAACTGCCCCAATGCTTTAGATGTATCAGTCTCCCAAACAATGGGCACTCTATTAAGATCGTAACTACGCTATTACGCCTAGTACTCTAATTGAGTGCGCTAGAATTACGCAAACAATTAACCCCAGAACGAAAGCTAAGCTCCCCATACACTCTTGCATAATTACACTCGATTTATTAACTGCATGAGGCATTCTGCTACCGTTTAAGAAGGCTTATAGGGGTAATTTCTCAACGTTATGCGTGGGCTTGGAATTGCTCGGGCGATGCTAGTAAGAGAATTATAAATTTACTATTTTTAATACTAGCAAGAATAAATGAAATATTAAAGACAATGCAAACGAATTTAGGTTAGTAAAAGTTTACACATAATTCAATTTAAACAATCGTACAATATATGTTATAACATATTTGTAATTATTATAATGAATGAAAACGATTTTCAACAATGCCAAATTATGTGAGAAATTGTCATTTGTCGACACACGGTAACCGGAACACCACTGCTCATAATTGTTTTTGAATTATATTAAAAAATTATTACTTTATCAGTTAAGTCACAGGAATCGTGTAAGTGAGAAACTACAAAATAGCAGCCATAACCATCAACCTTGACAGTCAGCCGCGAAAGCAGGTGACGCGGAGACCAACAAACGATTGCCCAACAGTCATCTTAGGAAAATTGCTAGTCTGTATAAATACAGAGCTGTACATAACAAAGGGTACACATCTACTGTGACAGCGAAACCTCCAAGACAAACCATGAAGGCTATTCTAGTAGCGGGCTGCTTGGCGGCTTTGCTTTACATCGCCGCAGCCAGAGACATTCGAGAGAAGCGGGACACCGACCTCGCAGCAGCGGCTTCCCATCACCACGAGAAGGGAGGCGGTCACGAGCACCATGAACATCATCATCACGAACACGGCGGTAAAGGCGAGAAGGGATACAAGGGCCATCACCATCACGAACACGGCAAGAAAGGACATCACGATCACGAGGGACATAAGGGACATCATGCAGAACACGGCGGCCATAAGAAGCATCATCACCACGATGATGGATATTACGGGGAACACCATCACGGCGAAAAAGGGGAAAAAGGACACGGGTTCGAGGAGAAAGGACATTACCACAAGGGACATTCTACCAAGGGACACCATGGCGTGCACAAAGTAGACGAGTTCAAGAAGAACAAACACTTCCACGACAAACACGGCGAGTCCGGTCACAAGGAAGGCCACGGTGGGTACCATCACGAAGGTGGTCACAAGAAAGGTGGTCACTTCCACAAGGGACACAAGCACGGAGGCCACCATGAACACCATCACGGCGAGAAGGGTCATCACGAGAAGGGTGGACACGGTCATGACCACAAGGGCTTCCATGAAGAAGGTGGCCATCATGAGCACCATCATCACCATGAAGGTCACGGCAAGAAGGGCGGCCACGAAGACCACAAGCACTGGGGTTACAAGAAAGGACATTAATCCACTCGTTTTTATTGCTGTTATTTACTGTTTTTGTAGCGACTTTTGTAAATATACGAAATGAATTAAGTCGGTGTTTAATTATTACCACATGTGCTTCAGGACTGGCTTCCTTTGCGAGGTAATCAGAGATTGTGCAACCAACATCGAGAGCCATGTCTCTGAAATCTTATTTTTACCAGACAATCAGCTACTTAAGTAACATATACTTTATCACTACTACTATTTTATTAGTTATAATATTTTCAACAAGCAACAATTTGGCTTTACAAAGGGTCGATCAACAACAGATGCTGGGGTTGATCTTATGAAATATATATTAGGGTCCTGGGAGGAAGCAAAGGATACTCTGGGTGTCTTTTGCGATCTTTCTAAGGCGTTCGACTGCGTGGACCACAAAACTCTGATCATGAAGCTTAAACATTACGGTATAGGTGATAGGGCACTAGATCTGATTGTATGTTACCTGAGGGGAAGGATCCAGAGTGTTGAGTTCGGTAGAGCTCGATCGAGCGGCAGCTTGGCTGCTATGGGGGTTCCGCAGGGTTCCATTCTTGGGCCCTTCCTTTTCTTGGTCTATATAAATGATTTACCTTATTTAAGTCTGGGCCGTTGCCACATGGTGTTGTTTGCGGATGACACTTCAATATTATTTAAAGTTAGTAGAAGAAAAGACGAAACAGAAAGGATATGTAATGTGATTTCGGAGGTGGAGCAATGGTTTAGAATAAACAATCTTGCTTTTAATTGTAATAAGACTAAATGTGTAAGGTTTACTTTGCCTAATGTTAGGAGTTCAATTACTAGCATCGTAATTAATAATGTGGCTCTAGATATTGTGGGGTCCACTACGTTCTTGGGACTCACAATGGACTCAAAATTAAAGTTTAGTGAGCACATCGGTGGTCTGGCGAAACGGCTAAGTTCTGCTGCCTACGCCGTAAAAAAAATTAGACACCTGACTGACGTGGACACAGCGAGACTTGTGTATTTTGGTTATTTTCATAGCGTCATGTCTTACGGGCTTCTTTTGTGGGGCAATTCTGCTGATATTAATTCAGTATTTGTGCTGCAGAAGAGAGCCATTCGCTCGATCTACCGTATGGGCGCTCGTGAGTCTTTAAGAGATATATTTAAGACAATAAATGTTCTGACTGTGGCTTCTCAATATATATATGACAACTTAGTCTATGTTAAAAAAAATATTAATGAATACAAACTTGTAAGAGAAATTCATAATTGTAACACACGCAATAAAAATAAATTGTATTATAGTGGCTCTAGACTTAAAAGAATAAACGATTCGTTTATGGGCCTGGGCATAAAAATGTACAACAAACTTCCAGAGTCTATCAAGTCCTTACCTTTAGAAAAATTTAAAGTTGGCACTAAAGCGATGCTGATGGAGAAGGGCTACTACACCGTTAAAGACTATATAAATGATGTTATGTGACGTTTCATTTTTGTGTGATCATGGCTTCACGTTCCGGTTCTTATTGGGACTGTCCTTAAATTTGTTATTAAACACTATTTGTTGGATGTGAAGCTTTGATCATGTTCTAATGAATTATGTATTTTTAAATTTAATGTACACATTGTCTGCAGAGTTTTTTGGCATTTCTTCTCTGCAGAGTTTGACTTAACGAAGTGCCATTAGTTTTAGTTTTATTAATCTAAATTGATTTATTTTAAGAATAATTTTTATGTTAATGACATATTTTTATGGAAAATGTTTTTTTTTTTTTTTTGACGTTCAATAAGTGATATCAATATCCTTATGTTGAATAAAAGATTTTCATTTCATTTCATTTCACTACATATTACATTACATATTACTGACTATGACTATACATTATGTATTAGGCAGATTTTGTCGTGATATTTCCCCTTTTTTAACTATTTACTAATGCTAAGCTACATTTATGCCTACTGAAACTTCGTTGCTTTTATAATATTTCAGGAGCATTGATATCTATTGCCAACAGTATGTATGATAAAACGGTATGGTCTCTACGACGGTTAGTAGTAACAATTTTATTTATACTGTAATCTTTAATATCTCAGTACACAATATTTTAATTTAGTATCGCACGTGAGTATGTTGATGGATCTGTCCCCGTGTATATTAAAATTCCTAAACGAATCGCTAGAACAATGCATTTCAAACAACTAGAATACACATTCAGGCAGTTGCTGTAAGAAATATATAATAACATTAGTAGAATTTCAATGTCATACCTACCGCATATCCAGTAAAACCTAACAAAACCTATCCAAGAATCAAAACAGAAGAAATAACTAGAATAGATACATTATCCAACCTATTATGAAATCATCCTCACAAATTGTACGGTTACCTAACAGTGGATAAGAAAACATACCGTAAATATACGCTTCACTCTCTTTTTTATTGTGGCGAATAGTAAGTGGCCCAACTTCAAAATATCAAAGGCATGTTAGGTATGATAGGTGACATGATAGGTAGTGAACCGTATCGCCGTATATAGGCACTGGCTATCACATTACAGCTTACCTTACCTTCAGCAGGTTTTCTCACGATATTTTCCCTCGTCGTTACCTACTGTAAGTTATTTACGTACGTCATTCATTGATACATGCCAGAGCTAGGATTGAAAACTCTAATAAAAAGTTAGAGGTCTTTCCCACTTGGCTACAGACGCCTTATAAAAACCTATCCTATTTACCTTTTCCTAACAACCCAATAGAAAGTGTCCTATACCCTTGCACTTTACAACACATGGCTTCTCTTAAGTCTAAAGTGACAACATTAACCTCTGTACCGTTCACTAATTACTTTAAAAGCCTTGAGAGACCGAAAGCTCCTTCAAAGGGAAGGGAATAGGTGGTCCATACATCAGTGTCACTCTCCTTAATGACCCCCTTATATGCATGTATATTGGGCCAAAGATTGGGTATAAGAGGAAGTGAATGGACAGTACTGGTATTATGTCATTCCTTGTTAAATTGTCAAAGAAATGAAATAAAGTTATTTATAATTCAAAGTATAATTCTGAATTGTTTTGTATGATCTATGTATTCCCCTCTGTAGGCCGTAATGTGTATGTATGTAAGTAATATTTAGAATAATAAGGGTCTCATTACATTATTTGTAACTTCAAAAATACTAAATACAACAATCTTCATTTAAATCCCCAAGCAGCACTGGAATATCATACCAGTTAATGTATACAAGGACATACAACTTGATTTACAACCCAAATGTTAACACTAACAGGAATCTTGTAATAAAATAAATACAAGGTACTTTTTGATTCGAATCATAATATAGCCTATTTTAATAGTATAAATGAAATATAAACCAAATAAAAAACAGTATTCCCATCAGAAGAACAAAAAATCAGAGATCCAATGTTCACAGACACTACGTATTACCTATCCAGAGAAATAGCTATTTTCCGTTCCCCCGGGAAATTCAATTTAAGTATTATAATGTTGCTGTCTCCATATGGGAATATCAAGTATTCCTCACAGTAACATGTTGATGTGAGTAACGGACGGAAAAGTTATTAAATCAATCTTGCACACGCATTTCAAAGGTGAGAAGCGAATGATATACTTGTTGGTGTATTAGTAGAGTTATTAACAAGGGAATTTAATCGTATTAAGAGTAATTAAGGATACCGTATTAGTGATACTTTTTCCATTTTATTTTAATCTCAGTTTGGAAAGATTATCTTGAAGTTTTTTTATTTAACCCTTTTTTTATTTCCTCTTCAAACGAGACAAAATGGTTATCCTAGTTTCTGATTTCTTCTTTAGAAAATATTGGACTATATGTATATGTATCTAAGACCAATTGAGTATACCTAATATACCTAGTTTACACTGAGTGAAGATATTTCTAACCTAACTGAAAGAGACCGATGAATAGTGATCTTCCTTAAAGGAGCTTTTAAGACTGATTGCTTTTAAGCTTTTAGGCCAATAACCTGTCTAACATTATCACATCTTTTATAACGATGTCACTTACTCTTTCTTCAGTATTTCGTGTATTAATGTGTTTTAGGGCATTATTATTATAGGTAATGCCCTAAACAACAAGAGCTAACTCTCATTACCGACAGTCCTAAATTTATTTTAAATTTGCCTCTTCACTCTAACACTCTAAACACACAAAAATGAATAAAAGAACTTCTAGATTGATCGTCCTACCCTGTGTATATTCTGTAATGGAATAAAAATTATATTTTGAACCCAATACTTAATATAATAAATAACCCAAAGCCTTACAGAAATTTTGAAAATAGACGATGTGGGTGTAAATATTAGTACATCGCTTATTAAGCGAAGTGAACAACAAAATCATTTGCCCAAATATCCGCACAATTCTTGTAACATATTTTTTTCTTCTCGCACCATCAGTCAATCTACTTACGAATGGAGCAGCGAAACGTTGATTGTTTCCATCAATTGAAAACGTCAATCAGCCAAGTCAAGGACCCGCCAATTACTCGCCACCAGAACACTTAGGAAATTCAATCTCAGGGTTTTACCGATTGATTGGGGACGCGAAAATCTTAATGCTCGGTCGTGCTTCTGTAAAGTACGGCGATATTAATGGAAATAATTACTGTTACGCAATATTTTAATTTATTATTGGTTGCTTTGACTTAAACATATTTTTTTTGGGTTCTGTTTTCTCGTCATAATTTAACTCAATTCAAATATTAATATCCACTTGAAGATTTCATCCAACCTAAATTTATTTCACTACGACTTTTTGACAATTGACCTCGCATTATTACATTTTTACAACTCCATTCAAGGCTCGCTGTCACGGTAAAGCGCTAGAAATAGTTGACGCTATTCTAACAGTACGAGTACAAACTTTAATAATCCCCTGACAGATGATATTGAAGGGGCTCCGCGCATCAGGCATTCAGTATGGCAATATCATGTCGCTGTCTACGGTGAGATATTAAAATCGCCCCGCTATACATATATCACAGGCGAGGTAACCCGACGACTTATGAAATACGTGGTCGGCATATTGCGGCTAACACCTTATTGCAAACGCGAATAATTCATGCAACATGAATGGGATTTTCTTTGCAAAGTTTTATTCGACTGCTGGCTCTATTTCAAGATTCGCACGCGGTATACGCTGAATAACTTACTTGGGTTATTTATTGTGTATCAGAGAAATGTTATTGAAAATTACATGCATGTATCACAAATCATTCATTGTAGATATAGAACTTATACATATCAAGTTGCAGACATTTTTTTCAAGTCGGGCGTATGTAGTGTGAAGAACAGTGTGAGTGAAGCAAGAGAGATTTGTCAGGATCGTTCCGGGTGGCAATGGAAAGTTTTACCTATCCCGTTGGGGACGTAGAGGCGTGAATATATGTGCGTTACATACATCGTTTAGTTAGACTCGATGTGAATAACCAGCTGCACTCTTCTCTGCATATCATAATAGTTCGACATTTTTCTAGGTTTTAGCTAAGGTGATCGCCAAGACATATTCTTAAATTACTTGAAAAAAAAATGGTAGTAGCAATAATAAAAAATATAAACAAAATACGGACAATTATTACAATATTGTCTGAACCAATAAAAACTGTAAAAGCGCAGTCTTTCGCCCTAACAGTCTTTGCCTCGCAAAGAACTAATGGATTTCGAGTTCTGTAATAATCGACACTTGAATGTTTTGCCTTCGAGAAAATTCACCGAGAAAGGAATTACTGCACTCCGCCGTTTGCTTCCAATGGTTGCGCTATACAAAAATGCATTTTTATTCCCTTTTCTGTTGGTCAACTTTTCCATTTTCAGTAAAAGTTTTTACGGGGTTATGCTCGAATTGTTAAGTGTTAAACGAGGTGAAAGAGATGCAAATGCATATACAATGTTGTATATTCCATTATGTTAAACACAAAAAAACTGTGATATGTAACTCTTCGGTTAAATTCAATATCTCTTTATACGTTAATGTTGGGATTAATAGGGCATGTTCATGTTGTCATCATAATGTTGTGATATCTGATGACATTGTAAATTGAATTAATCTTTATATTCTTCCTTATATGTTTAAATTCGCCGTTGCTGTGTTGTTCGGGGCTTGACTCTGTATCAGTGGGTACAGGGTTCAAATCTCGCCTGAGCATTTACCAATGGAAATATGAAGTGTAATGATTTTATATGTCCATGTTCGCAATTGAAATACATTTGCCCAATTCACCTAATATACTACGGTGAGGGAAAAGATCATGAGAAAACCTACTGTGTGCTTATGAGTACTTATGAATGGCGACCTGGCTTACCACCTGATACATTGAGTACTGACTTACTGGTCAACACGTGGGTTAAGTCAAGGTGGCTATAGAATGACTACCACCGCGATTGCGGAGATGGGCACCCGAATCTCTGACTACCCCGCAAAGGTTAATAGTCGTGACCACGTTTGTCATTGTCTTTATACACGTATTTATTGAATTTCTGTTCCTGTCTTCACTGCAGGCTGTATCTGTAGCACTTCTAAGAAAAGCCAGACGTTACCGTACCTATGTATATGTACGTATAATCGTTCTGAAACACTGAAACTCCGAGATTGAATTTCCTAAGTCCGAGGCACGTAATTGCCAACTCCTTGTCTTAGGTGATTCACGGATTTTATTGGAGAGGATACCTACTCTTTTTATTTACACTTTATGTAAGTACTCTTTTTAATTAAGGTTTCTAAATGGATTCTAGCCTTGAGATATAAAAGTTATTGAACTCCGAAAATTTGATTCTATAGATTTACATAAATGTATATTATACCCCGAAAACTTGTAGAATTGAATGTATATTTATGCTCTTCAATTTCAGAGTTATATCTTTTGATTAATAACTAATTATATAAAAACTTACGCGATAAGTCCCGTTAGTTATTAATCAGGAGTATAAATCGCGAATCTCTTAAAATTCTATCTTTTGGGTTAACTTTAACATAAGTGAAAGGATTGTGATTATTTTAATGAGGGATATTGGTGACAGGTTGTCAGGCAGTTCTTAGTTACCTCCTAAAATATGCTTGGAAATATGATACCTTTTTTATATTATTTTTCGAGTCAAGCGTGGGACATAAGTATTTGTCATTGTCATTTATTATAAATGTGATAAAATATTAATATTTTGGACACTAACATTCATTTAATTTTGATATCTATATTACTATTAAAACATACCACAGAAATCAAATCTATAACGATATGAAGAGAAAAAAGTCAGCAATTAAAATCCCAGATAAACGAGAGATTATCACAGAAGACATCCAATACCCATTGAGTGAGTAGACAGACTTATTCTAAGAAGAGCTATAAAAAGCATTTCCAATAATTACCTCGCTTGTCCACCTTTGCACTGAATCGACGACCTACAATGCTTCTATCTTATTGTGGTAAGGATTTAAGGCATTTATCAAACCTACAAAAAATGGTATAAATATTTTTAACAATAAAAAATGCTATTTGTGTCAGATTAGTTACTAAATTTGATTCATATTTCAGAGTTAAGACGCACTAACAGTGACATGTAAGCTGGGATTTGAATAGAATTCTAACTATAAGTCTTTCTTTTCGATAAGTAGCAGCAAGTGACAAAAGACCTTAGATAATATAAGAAACCGAACACAAATATAACAGGATAATTATAATGTATTTATTCAATTCTCCGTCCAAAAATCGAGAATATCATATGAATATAATATGGATGATTTCGACCTCTCTCTTTGTTATTTAATACATCAGACCTATTTAATACATACCTAATTATATTTATTTTTTATTTTATTTTTATTTTATTTTATTTAGGTAACAAACAGTCATTTACTTAAAATATAAAACATAGATATATATAAGACTTGACCTAAAGTTACCATTATTTTACATACATATAGATACACAGCAAAACTGGTGACAGCAAAAACATAAGAATTATACATACAAATTAAATGTAATTAGTGTAGGTGAGTAAACATTATTAGGAAAATTTACAATTTTGAACTAATACATACTTTCAGACAATCTGCTTTGAATTGGTTGAGAGAAAGATGAAATATATCTAAATGGTTGAAGTAGTGATTATATGTGTCTGGAGATCTAATAAAAAACCTGTTTTTCGTATAATTAGTTCGGCCACGGTTGACAAAGAACTTAAGATTGTGTGAACGTGAATTAGGTCTAGGCACCAAAAGAAATAATTCATCCATAAGATTAATGCAGTTTATGTGGTTATGAAGGATCTTATGCAGCATTATGACATCAGCTATGGCTCTGCGCTTTATAAGAGGAGTAATTTGGTATTTAGCAGCAGAATTGTTATAATCACCATTATATTCTCCAGTTCTATATTCAAGACATTTTATAAAGTATTTTTGAATTCGTTCGATACGATCTACATGAATATTGTAGAAGGGATTCCAAATAGTGCTGCAAAATTCCAGGTGACTACGAACTAATGAGTAGTACAAGACCTTGTAGGTCAGGGCCTTTTTGAATTTAAGGCAGATTCTTAACATAAAGCCTAACATTTTATATGCCTTAGAGACTATATGATCAATGTGCATGTTAAATTGAAGTTTATTGTCAATTATTACACCTAAATCTCTCACATGATCTACGCGTTTCAACACAATACCCTTGAGTTGATAAGGAAAACTTATATCGACTTTTTTCCGAGAAAAAGATATAATGTGACACTTGTCCAAATTCAAGAAAAGAGAATTGGAAGAACAATAATTAGCGAATGACTCCAAGTCGTTTTGTAGAGAAAGACAGTCTTGAGGAGAAGCTATGAGACGGTAAATTTTGGTATCATCGGCGAAACACAAATGAGATGAGTTAAGGAAACATTTAGAGGTGTCGTTAATATACAAAACAAAAAGCAGAGGGCCTAAATGAGACCCCTGGGGCACTCCACTGCTTATGGGTAAGAACCTGGAAACATAGCCTTTAAGAGCAACAGCCTGAGAACGACGACTTACATAGGATTCTACCCAACGTAAGAGATCTCCGTGTATCCCTAATTGAGAAAGTTTGTGGATTAATGTCTTTTGACAGATTTTATCGAAGGCTTTTGAGAAATCTGTATAAATAGCGTCAACTTGGTATCCCTTCTCAAGAGCACATAATAAATAATCAGTAAAAGAAAGAAGATTAGTATCTACACTGCGACCCCTTAAAAACCCGTGCTGAAAAGGAGACATAACAGAAGATAAAGCAGCTGATAATTGGTTGGTAACTATCTTTTCAAAAACTTTGCCAAATATGTTTAATTTAGAGATAGGTCTATATTGAGTCACCATGTGTTTGTCACCTTTCTTAAAGATTGGTGTGACTAATGCAATTTTCCACAAATCAGGAAAACATCCCTCTCGAATAGATTTCCTAAAAATAATTGATAAGGGTAAACTTAATGTATCTGCACACCGCCTAATGAAATATGAACTAATTTTATCTAACCCAGGTCCTTTATTAATATCAAGCTTTTGTAAATAACTATTAATCAACTTTTCCGAAATGTCAATAGTGTGCACGTTAATAAGAGAGTCTACAGCAGAGTCTTCGTAGACCAAAGTATCGTTTAATGAAGATTGCTCAAAAACTGAGTGAAAATAATGATTGAAACAATCTGCTATAGACTCCCCACCAGATACTGTACGACCCATATATGACATATTATCAGGGACTGAGTTATGATCAGATTTGGAACTAACATATGACCAGAAATGCTTAGGATTATTAAGAATAAAGTTTTCCGTCTTAGAGATAAAAGAATGATGGCAATTTTTTTCTAACTTTTTGAACCTACGCCTCAGCAGACTAAATTCATCCCAATCCTTTTGGTTTCCATAAGTTTTCCATCGCCTGTGCACCTTACATTTCTCCTTATCAACTTTAATAAGGGGCTTCGAATACCAGGGGGGATATTTATCTCTGTTAAACAAAATCTTTTGTGGAACATATAAATTCATTACCTCATACAACACCGAATAGAAATAATCAACAGAGTCATTAGTATTGAATTTATAAAGATATGACCAGTCGGTAAGTTTCAGATAGCGATTTATTGCTTCATAGTTGCCCTGCCTAAAAAGGCTTACTTTTGTTGGATTATCCCTTAAAGTGGGAGCGTAGCCGAGATTCATAATTATATCTAAAGATTTATGGTGAACGTCTTCTTTAACTAGGGGTTGTAAGCAATGAGAGACTGAACAACAATCAGAATTACATAAAACGAGGTCTAAGATCCTATTATTGATATTTCGATGAGTGTTGTACTGATTTAAAGAATTCAATGATAAGAAATCCCCTAGACTAGACAATAAAGCAATAGAATTGTCTTGTGGTAAAAGTTTGAAATTATTATATTCTGCCTTGGTAATATTGAAATCACCAACAATCAAAAAAGTATCGCCTTGATTATTGAGAATTATTTGAGATGTGTGGTCGTAAAAAGACTGTAAGTTAAGAGCATGGTTGTGGTTATGCGGGAAGTATGCACTGGCTATGTGAAGACGTGACGTAGCGGCGCGCGCGTGGGGGGTGCAGGTGGCATCGGCACCCTGCGCTAGCTCGATGCTGACCCAGAGCGCCTCAAGACCGGTGTGGCTGGCACGCAGCGGCACCCAGTCGGTGCGACAACTCACCCGCAGCTGACGGCGAACGGCTATCAGCACCCCTCCGCCGGCCGTGCTCACGTTACGCACCTTCTCTCGATCCAGTCGATACACATTATAACGAGAGTCAAAATATTCAGCACTATTGAATCCACTGCATAGTTTAGTTTCGGTAAGGATAATTATATCATAATTACTAGCTAATGTGTTTTGGAAAAACTCATAACATTTACTGCGTAGACCATTCACGTTCTCATAAAAAATGTGCAAGTTATTATCAACCAGCATTGTAATAACGAAAAAAGAAAGCAAGAAAATAATTATATTCAACCATGGCCAGACAGTACAAAAGCATAACAATAAAATTAAACAAGAGATCGATACAATACATTTTAGACCAACACAATTTTACAATTAGATAGACATAAGCACCCGAAAATACGATATACAGGACATACAAGAAAACAAATAAAAAATATTTACTGAAAAATATAACTACACGTTTACATAGTCATTTCATTTTACTGAGATCTTCATGACAACCTATTTTAATAATTTTAGACTGCGAATTTTTCCGCGCGAGTATCTTGCAGTCCCGCACCCAAAGGAACTCATAGTTACGGTCCTCCTTGAGCCGTCGTGCCTGGAAGAGCAAGCCCTTGTTGGCACGGGTAAGGTGCTCGTTGACGAAGAGAGGCCGGGCAGCACCAGACAGGCCCACATCGCTCGTAGTAAGGCCTCGCCGTGCGCGCACCGCTGACATCAATTCATCTTTTCGCCGCCGCTGGCAGAGACGCACCACGATAGAAGGCGGACGCACAGTACTGGCCGTGGCGCCTGCTCCTTCATCGGCACCCGCCACGAACCGACGCACTCTATGAATGGTGTCCACGTCAGTGTCTCTCAACGAAAACCCTACCTTCGTGCAAATGGCTCCGAAAATCTGCTGTAGGTTTTCGCCCTTAGAAACAGGAATCCCGCTTATCTCTAGGTTATTCATCCGAGCATACTGCTCCCTGTCGTTGTCTTTATGAATTAGGGTCTCCAAGGTGGTCTCAAGGGCGTCGATGCGGTTTTCGTTGCACTTTATCTTATTGCTTAGGTCTTCCATCTTACTGGAAATAAGTTCCAGTTTCGAGCTTATGTCGGCACGGAAATCCCGCAGTTCCCCCAAAAGAAGGCCAAGTTGGGGATCCTGGATCAGCGGCGAGCGTGGGCCAGAAGCCCTGCAGGTGGGGCAGCGCCATGATTCCTTTTTTTCTGCAGACATTCCGACCCAAGTCCTCTCCTTCAGGCCCGCGCAGTGGAAATGCAGATTTCCCTTGCAACCGCTGCACACAGCGCCGGAACCTACGATATCTAAGCATTTTGGACACTTGCTGTCGTCGGACATGGCACCAAGAGTTGGGTCACTCACACGATAATTATGCAACAATCCTCAGAAAAGTACGAAGACAGATTAGTTGTTTAATATAATTTTCTTTATTCGCTAAAGAGGGTTGTTTGTCAGAGATGGTCACTTGAGACGCCGAAAAAGGCCCGGAAAAGTACAATTAGGCACTTGTTTGGTAGGAAAATGAAACACAGGTAAACACAAACACTTGGTCTTTCAGTCAGTGCACAATAACAAGCAGATCTGATCCTCTAGACGGCGAATTAGATTTTTACAACGCAGCAAAGCTATCACTGTTAGTCCCATATGACGTACTGATGCCCGTATGAAGTTTAGTTCCGTTCTCTTGTTCCTCCAATTACGACTCTACTTTTACTTTTAATATGGCAACACAATCTCTACTACGATCTCTACCTGCGTCTCTACAATTTCTAAAACTCTACTTTCGCAACTAGTAAGTTTTAACTTTTTCCAAATTTATGCGGGTAGTTTTAATTTTACTCACCAAATTGGAGAATAAAAAACGAGATTAACAGTGAAATAATTGCCTTAAGCACTGCATCCATACACGCAACAGTTAACACCAGCAAAAACACAATATAATTGAAACTTTTTCCCCCACTTTGAACACTTTTGCAAGAGTAATGGATTATAAATCAATGGAATTAATTGGACGGTGGACTAGCGTTGCTATCTCTTTGGGATTGTTTGGGGAATGGAATGAAATGATGTTGGGAATTTAATGATGTTTAAATAAGAGCTTTCTTTATTAAAGAGTAGAAATAAATGTCATAACTATTAATAATCATTACTTTCCACCAAAAGGACTTTACTGAATGTACAGTCAGCGCTAAAAGTGCAGTCCCAGTAACTTTTTATAAGATTTAAATTTATAAGAAAAACTGGCGCCGCTATACGAAATGAAAAATATTGTCTTTTGTTCTTATAAACGTAAACCTTATAAAAAGTTGCTGGGACTGCACTTTTAGCGTTGACTGTACCTATACAGAATCCTACTGTGCATTTCATACAGCCGGATTTCAGCGGGCAAACTTTGTAATGTCGATTATTACAGAACTCAAAATCCATTACACAAATCCAACAGAGCGCGTTCTATTATCGCGGAAAGTTGCCTCTGAAGTTTTTTACAAACGATTCCAACTTAATGGTTTAGTTCATAGACTAGTGATGCATTGTTATTGGCTGCCGTTGCTTATATGGGCATGAGTTGTGAGCAAAGTTACAGACATATTCTTACGTTCTTTGTAAAATTATGTTCGTTGTTATAATGCTACTCAACAATTATTATTAAACTGTGTGTAAAGGAAATTTGTTCTTAAATAAATACGGTTACACCTTACAAATAAACAATTTAAGGAGTTACAGGTGTATTTGAGTATAAACTAATTATTTCCCTTACATACTGTTTAGTGATTCATGAGGTAGACTCTCCTAATTTATAGTGACGAGTCGCTGCAGTGACTAAAAACTGCATTCTGTATTACTACTATTATTTCGCATTCTAATACTAGTGGTTGGTATTAGGCATTACAATTAAATCGATATGTAGATCAAGAAATAAAACAAATCAAACTTATAATACGAAATTTTCTTTATTACAAAATCGCATAACAAAAAATAACAAAATCGATAACAATAATTTAATTATCTAGTAGACTATAGTATAACCTTTCACGTCTGTTAACCCTTCTGGGGTAGACAGAGGCTTGAGAAACCCCTTCGTAGCCACGAAGGTCTTCAGCCCCCGTTGCACCAAATAGCCAGTTTATTAACGTGACAGATGACGAGTAAGTTCACAGTACTGACTAATAGTATTAAACTAATATAAAAGTTATAAATCACAGAATAATTTTCGCAGTTTCGTTGTGACATAGCGAATATTGGCAACAATCCCACGACCGCGCGTCAGTCCGAATGCAATAGTAAGATTAAACTCAAGGCGAGATCAACGACCCGTTTTGAAGCCCCACTTTTTGTGATGCTCATGGGCTCCCTTCTTCCCGTGATCGTGATGGTGATGGTGATGTTCATGATGACCACCCTCATGCTTGTGACCCTTGTGGGCGTGGTGATGACCACCCTTTTCGTGATGGCCCTTTTTGCCGTGGTCATTGGCGTGGTGACCACTATGATGGTGTCCTTTGTGATAGTGACCTCCTTTCTTGTGTCCATGTTCTTCGTGGAAGCCGCCATGTTTCTCCTCGTGTCCAGAATCGTCGTCTTCGTCAAAGAAGTGTTTGTCCTTCTTGAACTCGTCTAGTTTGTGTATCTCGTGGTGGCCTTTCGTGGAGTGGCCTTTGTTGTAGTGACCTTTCTCCTCGTACCCGTGGCCTTTCTCGCCTTTCTCCCCTTTGTGATGTTCATCGTAGTGCCCGTCGTGGTGGTGATGCTCCTTCTTGTGCGCCCCATGATCATCGTACTCCCCTTTGTGATGTTCTTTGTCATGATGTCCCTTCTTGCCTTCCTCGTGATGATGGTAGCCCTTGTAACCCTTGTGGCCTTTTTCCCCGTGGTCGTGGTGGTGATGCGAATGATGCTCCTTCCCCCCTCCCTTCTTGTAGTGATGGTGCGCTGGCTCCTTGTGTTCCGTCGCAGCGATGTTCTGGTCTTGTTGGACCTCCTCCTTCTCAGGTGCGGGCAATCGCCTGGCGTGGATGACAGCCAACGCAGCCAGTAACCCCAGCGCTAGAAGCACCCTCATGGCTCAGGTCGTCCACTCGTCAATGCATCAAACGATTGTGTTCTTGCTATCATCGTCAGAGCAACTTTTATATAAATAGTTGTGTAAGCTTTAGTGGATAGCGACGCAACCGGCGACCGATGCACCCACTGAACCGATACTGAAACTTTTGACATAGCCGCCGGCGTAAGGTGCGCTTATTTCGTAGGAATGGCTCCAACGAAATAAGCTTCAGATATAGGTCATGTAGCATCGGCTAGTAAACTTTCTTGGTATAATAGTCCCAATTTTTTTCTTAGTAATGAATATGTGTATATTAAAATTGTTTTAATATGTGCATAATATAAATTGCACCACATGGTGGTGTCATGGTGTTTAAAACAACAAATTATATTTAAAAATATTTACCCCTTAAGATAATACTTCGAAACGTGATTTACGAGTATTTTGTACGTGTAGTGTGTAGTACTATGTGTATAATTATGTCACATAATTTATAACATTTTCATGGCACTGCCTTAGAATATTAAAAGCAAATATTAATATCCAACACAGACGATAAGTATAAAGTTCTCTAGTAGGTCAATATAAATAAACTTTCGTATGCGTATAGTGATTTACGCGTGCATATGCATATAAACTATGAGTTGAAATAAATAATGCCAGTTTTCAATTTTCCATGGAACGAGAAAATAGGTCGAGCGTACCTCTAGATACAATTAAAATAATTGCATACCTAGTTTTGCAACATCGGAGCACAAGAGCGAATAGTCGAGAATGTTTTGGCAAACGAAACGGTCAATTATCGGGTACCATTATTACATTTCAGTGGAAAAAGTTTATCGGAGCCCGGCAGTTGAGTCGGACTGTTGAGAAACGTTATCAATTGCATTTCTCTCAGAGAGCACTGTAGGAACCGCTCGATTGGAACCACAACTAATTCGATGGTCATCGAGATGTAGGCCAATCTCGAGCAACGACGTCCCACTTTCTCAACATTGAATTACTTTGTAAGGGATCCGTTTGCAATGGGTGAGAAAAGCGACCGCTTCAGCTGTTCTGCAATCGTTTACCATTATCTTAGAGACATTTAACGGCTAAGTAAAAGAAACAATAATATTATGAATATTTTTTTATAAAAAAACAATTAGTTCGATCATAATCAACAATAAGAAAACTCAACAAGATAACAGACAGGTACCCAATTAGATCCACACTAATAGTGTACCTGTATTTTTGATCACTAAGATTAATGTCCCTTTTTGTAGCCCCAGTGTTTGTGGTCTTCGTGGCCGCCCTTTTTACCGTGGGAATGGTGATGGTGATGATGTTCGTGATGGCCACCTTCGCCGTGATGTCCTTTGTGGTCATGGTGATGTCCACCCTTCTCGTGGTGACCCTTCTCGCCATGCTCGTGCTCATGGTGGCCTCCGTGCTTGTGTCCCTTATGGAAATGACCGCCCTTCTTGTGTCCGTGCTCCTCGTGGTGACCGCCGTGATGTTCGTGATGACCTCCGTCGTGATGATGGTCGTGGAAGTGCTTCGTCTTCTTGAACTCGTCGTGTTTGTGAACACCGTGATGTCCCTTGGTAGAGTGGCCCTTGGAGTAGTGTCCCTTTTCATGGTGACCGTGTCCTTTGTGGCCCTTTTCACCGTGATGGTGCTCGTGATGATGACCGTCGTCGTGGTGATGATGCTTCTTGTGGCCGCCGTGTTCGTCGTGATGCCCTTTGTGGCCCTCGTGATGGTGATGCCCCTTCTTTCCGTGTTCGTGGTGGTGGTGCCCTTTGTAGCCCTTGTGTCCCTTGTCTCCGTGATCATGGTGGTGATGCGCGTGATGCTCGTGGCCGCCACCCTTGTCCCATTTCCCCCCGTGGTGGGACGCGGCCACCTCGAGGTCTGCAGACTGCTCTCCCTGAGGGAGTTCCCGGCAGCTGATGCAGGCAGCCGCCGCTACAAGAATACCACAAACAAGTAGGGTCTTCATTTTTGACACTAATGCTCCAAACAGGCTTGTGGAGCTGACTGTGCCTTGTGAAGCCGGATCTCAACTTTTTATACTGCAAAAGGCTTTTTGTTGTACTGTATGAAAATTGTGTAAAGCCTCAAGGTTTCCTCGCACCGTTAGCTTGTTATCTTGCGCATATCGGCGTGTTTGGGAGTGGATGTGCCAATCTGCCCTGTGGCGGTGGCCCGAGAGGGAAGTGACATCTATTGTGCGCTCAAGGTCATGTCATTGGCCGCGAAGAAATCTGACACCCGATTGCTTAAACTGTAACGAACTGTACAGCTAAAGGAAATCTATTTCACGGTAATAGAGTTCAATTTGAAACTCATGGATAGAGTTTCTCTGCACAAAATGGCTCAATATTAGTCTGAGTAAATAATAATAATAAATAGGAAACGATACTTTTTAATAATTAGAGATTCATTAAAGAAATCATTGTGTAAAGGTAAGACGAAAAGGTACGTATGTATGATTTTACATACATACATACGTACGCTTCACGACTTGTGTATACACACTCCCTTTTTTATTATGGCGGGGTAGTCAGAAGCTTGAATGCCCATCTCCGAAATTTCGAAGGCATGTTAGATATGGGTCATTCGAAGCCCGCGTTTAACTAGATAGACAGCACCCAACGTGATAGGTAGTGAAGCGTATCGCCATATATAGGCACTGACTATTACCTATCCTGTGGGATAGGCAGGTTATTGATTTTATTATAACAATAATATCATATTTTGATACTACGGTGAAATATTTCGCAAGTTATTGTACATATGTTTTGGACAGAGTGGCGTTATTAATCTGGGAATTTAATACAATCAATCTGCCTTTATCTCTATACCGCTGTGTACTAAGTTGCTAATAAGTTATGTATGGCAACAATAGTTAATTTCGTTAGGTACTGTATGAGTAGTTACGGAAAGTATATAGCCGATTAACAATTTGCTATTACTATATGTAATCAATACTTTGCGGTTAAGTGTAGAAGGAAATAATATGTATTTGAAGAACCAGAAGTCATATTATATTGTATTAATATTTTTTAAAAAGGTTACAAAAATCTTATCCGATGTTAATTAGTTTTAAATGATTTTTCTGTTTTAATTAATTTAAATTACCTAAAAAGGAAGATTTAGAAAAAGTATGATTCAGCATTCAAAGTAAAGTTACTATACTTTTTGTAGTGGGGTCAAACCAATTTGATTAATATAAAAATCGTAGCAGAATATTCATATTTATTATATGTTACAGGCAAAGTGTATAATGCTGGGATTCTATATAAAACCTACGCAATGTAGGCTTTCCCTTTGAGGTATAGAGAAACTTGGACCTCTGTAACTTTTAGCAATAATAATTGGGTTGTTATGGTTTAACTCATTCGGAGCCAACGACACGCCTCGCGTGTCCATGAAAATTCTACTTGCCACGCCGCGGACACGCCTCGCGTGTCCATAAGTTTTCGATTATATCTCGAAAAGTACATGAAAAAATTTAATAAGAATTTGTGTACATGGTATTTACCATACGAATAACCATATATTCACGTGGTTTCTACTTTGAAAGAAGTTATGTTTATACTAAAAACGAACCCCTTGTGGGATGCCAAGAACACGCGACGCGTGTCCACTTTGAGTATGCGACCAGAGGTTCTTAAAGTTTGTGTAACTTTCCATCAAACTCACTACGTTAGCTTGTTTATAATAATATTAGAACTTACAAAATAATATGTTTCTGAGTGATTTTAGTCGATAGATGAGTAAATAATTTATATAGCATACAAACAACAAAAAATATTATAAATTTAATAATATATAAGTAAGTTTGAGAATCACATCATATTTAATTTACCTATTTACCTAAATATCCATATTCCGCCATAATTCCTGGTTTAAAATCACTATACTGTTGCCACAACCTTATCTCTTTCGTTGCACAAACAGAACTAAGGAAATAAACTACCACAATGTATTATTAACGTATTTAGAAACATTAAACTTGTCGCAGAGCCAGTGGACACGCGTGGCGTGTCCATTTTTTCTTAGTCGCAGAGCCGCGGACACGCCTCGCGTGTTCATGACCGTTTGTATGGCGGCTCCGCTAGTAAGACGCTGAAAAATGGCGCGGTGTCGAATGAGTTAAGAGTATTACCCCGTCGACACTTTTGCATGTCCAGTGTTCGGGCTAGTTTACAAAATGGGTTCAAGTTAACAAAAAGTGTAAAAAGTCATCCAATTGATCAGTGGACGAACGTAATTATTATTAGGGTAGTTATTACTAAATGAAATAAAACAATGAATATTTTTTACTTATTTATTGACATATTTCAACAACAAATACGTAGGATTACATTAGGATATTTAAACATTTCAAATCGTTAAACACACACACCCCACTGCAGCGAGAATAAGTCTTCAGTGCACTCGTTAACCTTTGAGTTATGATTGACTAAGGCACGTCGCCAACTAAATGATGGTGAACGCAACATTGCACTCCCACTCGTCTAATAAATTCATATAGTAAACGATCACAATATCAACTTTCAGTCGATCCAAATAATAAACTAAAGGAACAAATATATAAAGTTTTATCATTTCCTACATTCGTCACACACTCTCTTACAATTAGAATAAAACCGCATTTAGTTTAACACTTTTCGAACGTGACTTAGGCCTGCCTACCTATACGTAAAATCAAACCATACAAAGCGATAAAGTAATAAATGTATTTAAATAAATCGTACTAAAATATATATGTAAAATCGTTCCATTAGAGAAAAACACCCCAAAAAAGACTCGGCCAATCACACATCGAAATTTATTATATTATTGTATACCTAATTGCTTGATATTAGTAGCCGAGTCTCACTAACTAGAGCAATGTCCACTCACTATATATAATATGTTAATCACCACAATACCCAACTAACCTTGGTCTCTTACTTGATGGAAGCACAAAAACTATTATTTATTCATGCCATCATTATCTATTGTCGGATTTGTACGAAAATAGCGCTTACAAACTTCTTCACACAATAGGTTTCAGCCACAAACCGACCAAGTAGATATTATACCTGCATAGACAAGCTACCTTTCATTCCTTAATATCTAAAGCTACTTAACCTACTGAGAATCATTTTTTTCAAACGTTTCTAGAATCAGTGTGAGTAAGCAATCGTCTTAACGTCATATTATTTTTATTATAATTTTTGTACAAAAATAAGCGTTTGCTATTCGAATAAACACCAAACAGAATTATGTATTTAGTTAGCTACCATTACAAATTAACCCATTGTGAAGAACCATTTATGACGAATACAAAATCAATTTGCTTTCTATGGACACTGAGGTTACGAAACATTTTTGAATTTAATTCTAGTTTAACGAAATCACAGATTTTATACGCCTCTCGGACTACGAAATTTTTATGTTACCAAGCCTCACATTCATTTAATATGAGTCCCAAAGTTATTGCACAAAAGCTAATCACGAAATCAAACTCTTTTACATTTTCAATGTTGCGAATATCAAGCCAAATCGAATAAACGCGTGAAAATATGCATGCAAAAAAGCTAAATTAGTTAAATCTTATTTTCTCTGCTATCTTCTATTAAAATTTAAAACACAAGAAATGCTAATAATAAATGGACATACACCTCACTAATAATCACAAATCAAATCATCCAAACCAAAAATTTAACAATTCAAAATGACTGTAAACATAAACTAAAAAGTCGATAAATTTCATATCATTCATTAATACAAACCAAAAGATATATAATTAAACTATTACTTTAGTCACAATATGTTTAATTTTCTATTAAAAATAAGCCTATTTTGCGTCAATTTTATTTTTATCCGTGAAATAATTTCCTCTTTTCCCGTACTAGTTTAATTAAGGTGAAAGCCGCGTTCGTGCGTGGCCGCCAGCAGCCGCTCCCTGAGCACCTCCTTGCACGAATATTCCGGTAACTTCAAGTAGTGAACACATGTGTTGACTGACGGATATGAGCCATCTCCCGCGTCGACCTGTAAGATGGGAAAGTAAACATTTTAGATCATAATGTCATACATATATTTAGGATTAATCTTATTTATTCTCATCTCATTTTATTGCTTATAGTATTTGTTAGATATGCCTATATACAATATCTCTTTAGTAATTTTAGACATAGCTTATTATAATGATGCTAATGTGTAACGCTGAATATTTACTTTACAAACACAAACATAATAAAAGGAACTATTATGCCCAATCATACATGGTATCCTGTATGGTACCGAGTATTATATTCAATGTTTCTTTTACTTAATTAGTTCACCCACCTTCCTAACCACAGTGAGCCTCGGGTGCAAGTTGGCGAGGCCCCCTGGCGGCAGACTGCTGCAACCTGTAGCGAACTGCAGGAACGCTTTTCTCTCGCGCCACGACATCTCCACCAGCACTTCGACGAGGCGAAGGAAACCAGGGCTAAAGGGAAATAAGGGGTTTAGTATAAGGTGTTACAATGCTTTTCAATAAGTGTCATGTAAGGGCAGTAATCTATACTATTACAAGTTTCGAAAACGGAAGATTCACTGAATAACGCTACACAGGGCATATAGCAATAAATATTATCAGGCACATATTACCTCTATCATCTTCAGTATAACTATCGATTATTTTATGGAATAGATGTGAAAGATTGGTGAAAAATTGCTAGACAATGCCCAATATACTCCATTTAGCCATAACCTAAACATCCTTGCTATAATCATTCCATGAAAAACGTAGCCCCAATTCTATTTTTAGACTAACACGAGACATTAAATACAGTCAGTAACGAAAGACAATTTCAAACTTGCTTTAACATCATAAACACTCACCTATCCCTAGTATATCCAAGCTTAGGCTCGGTGTATTGCAACAGGTGTTCCCTGGTCCACGCCGGTCCCCTTTCTCCGCACAGCAACAGTCTCAGTTCAGAGGGACTGAACGCCTTCAGTCGCTTAGGCGGGAATACACTAGCAAAACCTCGGTGGAACGCCGCGGTTTGACGGCTGATGCCATCGCGGACCATCCATAGAGCGCTGGCTTGCGCGTACTCGCGGGCGTTCTCGGGACCAACCTAGTAAAACAAGAGTATTATGTTATTTTACTATATCTACAATCAACAACAATATACACATAAACTATTTCAGGGTCGGTTGGGAATTGTCTTTATTTTAGGTAAATAATTATATAAATATAACACGCATTAGAATTGAACAATTAATTAATTTTATTAATTTAGTAAAAATTATGACTTGCATATATGTATTCATCTATATAATAACGTTCGACTTCTAAATACGCATAAAAATTTAACATTTAACTTGCATATATTCATACATATAACTACTTTCGACTTCTAAATAATATAACCTACTCATCGGTTATCTACTCAGGTAAGTCTTTATAACACATCATATAATTATGTCTAATGTAATATGAAGATGATAATATGAAGTAATATGCTAGCAATCACTACAAACCTCGATTTCCTCTCCACCATCACACAGGGGCTGTATCTGCACCGAAGGGTCTGCGTTACCCGCCACGTGAGTCATCGTGAGAGACAGTTCTTCATAAGTGGCGCCATCTATTGTCAGACCACGCACACGCTCCTCGCGGTCTTTGGCAGTGATGGAGGAGTCCGCTTCTATGGTCTCGTATTCCTTACTCGAGCTGGTAATTTTTTCTAGGAATCTGTAAGTAGAGTAAAGAAAATGTTAGTTTAATGATCATGAGTTTTCTCCTTTTAGACACAGATGTCATCACTTTCACTCTTCGTGATATTACTGTTTCTTGTTAAAGTTTCTAAGCTGCCACATCCAAAATTCCCAAACGGGGAAAATAACATACAACATAAGAAATCAGGATAGAGATATCAGTTCTCATTTATTTATTTTATAACTATTAAACACATTACCTATATCTAATTGGATCTATTTCTTCCAAGTGTTCCGCAGTCAGTTCTTCACCGCACATTATCCTCAGGAACGGCTCCGACAGTGGCAGATCAACTAGACGGCCATCTTGGAGAACCTGTAGACAATACCAAATTATAGATATATATTTTTGACAGCAAAATTACGGGAGTTCATAAAATAAATTGAAGTGTTTGGTATATATGTAAATAATATTTAAAAACTCATTGTTTAGCTGTATCATAAAATATGCTGTAATATATACTGAAAATTCAGCAAAAAAGACTAGGTAGTCTCAAGAGTTTTAATACTACTGAAAGATTCAATGAATAAAAATTATAGTTACCTTGGCTAAGAACACTCCTAGGAACCAGAAGTACTTGCATACTTTATCACAGACAGGAGAATTTTGCGGTAACGGCGCGGGGAACAGGCCGTTCGCACGGGTAACGTAATAACCGATCGGTTTTTCTGTAAATAAACAATAATATTATACATCTATTTCATATAAACAAGAATTCAATTTAATTCTTAAATCTCAAAATGTATGTATGTATATCTTACGCAAACATGTCATATACACACGCACAATAGCTCACGGTCATACATCATTAAAATGTTCAATCACATTCGTATCAAGAGATTCAGATGATAGTGACTATTTGCATTACAATTAAGTCCCCGAGGAACTTTCACTTTTCATCTAATTTCTCTAATCATCGTCTTTTGTTCCCTTTATCATTATACATTTAGATAATCAAATGAAAATTTGGTATAAACTAATACTCTTACCTAATAATAATAACATACATACAGACACATCACGCCTGATTCCATGTAGAGGGGTGGGCACAGATAACGAATCCCCATTTGTTCCGATCCTGACAAACCACTTTCGCTTCATTGAAACTCATATATCTTCTCATACACACTCCGAGGTTATAAGTACTCCTAGCGTCACCATTTTTCAATAAAGTGTCTATCTGACTGTTATATATTTCATTAGGCCGGCCCCTACGTAACCGCTCTTCTACTTTACTCATTTATATTCCTTTTGTCAATCAATAATAATAATAAAAAATTGGTATGAAATAATACAAAATATCTTACCATCAGGCGAGACCAAGTGATGCGGCCCATACTCGGCGTCCGGCGGGGCGTCATTCAGCCACATGCCCAGTTCTCCCCTCTGCAGTTCAGCTGCGACGAGGGCATAGAACTCCAGGGTGGGGCCTAAGCCTGTGCCCTCCTCACCAGCAAACTCCACTTCGAGGACCGACTTGCGACCAGCGTGGATTCGCATTACCTAGGTAAGGGAAACAAACAAACGTTTATTAACTGAGCGGGACATGAAAAATTGACACCGTAATGAATCATTGTTATCTAGAGTATGTTGATAGAAATCTATATTTAAAGTGTAATCAAAACATGTACCTTCTATATCATTGTATTCTTTAATAAATACACTTTAAATTTGAGACATTCGTCGCGTAGTAAAATTGGTATCGTTAAAACAGGTGAACTAACATTGGCCCTTGATTACTCATTATTCCCATCAATGAAATTTTCGCTTATCAACACAGAAACGAAACTACTACATTAAACAACACAATCTACTACATAAACTACATTATCACCATAACATTATCAACTATTAATTCTCACCTGCATAGCCGAATGCAACAAGTCTGGGTTCCTCGGTATGCGCACCCGTTCGTGTCGCAAACGACCCATTCGGAATTCCGTCGCCTCAAGCTCGGCGCGACGCGGCGATACTGTGTTTCCGGCCCTGGAATGACGACAATATCATTGATATTTACATACTTGTAATTATGGAACTTTATAAACGTCAAGACTCGCAAGAGTTAGATACGAGTATATTGAATAAAATGAGTATATAAAAGTGTGGAAATGAAAGTATTTTATGAACGAATCGCCGTTGCAGCTGATTTAAGAACTTTAGTGGTAATGACAAAATAAAAAAGTTAAATACTTGACAAAAAATATCCCTATTTGAAATATTGTCAGAAGTCACACATTTCTATTTTTAATTAACAAATATACCTAAAACATGTCAGATTTTAGTTAAACAATTAATCACTTCTTATTTACAACACCATAAATATTAATAAAATAATATAACTAAACATATCAGACACCATACACAGTTATAACTCACCTTTGCCTATCTATAGCGCGGTCCCGTTGAGCTTGTAGCCACACAATAGTCCTGGAGGTTCCAAAAGCTGTGCACGCGAAGAACATCTGCCGCGTCTCCAGCGGGAACAGGAACGGACACCAGTCGTTCAGTTGTTGACACCTGGAGAAAATAACTCATTAGTAAATATGCCAGGCGTTTACTCAACAATAAATAAGTAGTAAACTGAAAAATACTGAGTTGGGATATCTAAACTAATAAACTTTAATAAGGGCTTTTTCTTTTTAAAACTAATAAACTTTTTCTTTTTTATTAGTAAATTGTCTTTTATATCTCTTATGACCCATATTTCCGTAGAACAGTTTAAAACAAGAAACGAATCAAACACTATGTTATACTAATATATACATACATCAAACATTTACACACTTTGAATAACATTTTTTATTAAAGTTTGTCCACCAAAGGTTTTATCTCCAACTACACAGCCATTACTTATGTTCTATCGAAGAAAACAAACTACAACACAATGTACTAACCAAAGCGGCGTAGCGTTAGCAGCCAATGCTAGAGGCTCTTGCAACTGCCTGTGCACTTTATTAGTGAGCTTAAACGAGAGGAAAGACTGCGCTGCTAAGTGAGGAGCCACCGCACGCAGCCGCCGCAGACCGAGCACACATTGCAGGGCGTCTTCTGAACCCTCCACGCCGCATAGACCGCGCTCTGCAATGGATCAGTGTTGCAGAATTGAACGGAATAGAGGTATGTGGGAGGAATGGACTAAAATAACTTCTGGATGAGGTTTTGTTAACGTTTAAGTTAGCAATGTTATGAATTGCAGAATCATTTCAATTTTGTTTAATTCGTATGCGTATGTAAGTTAGCGGATATGTTATATGATAAAAGGTCTTGGCCATCCGTATACAACGCAACGTGATGTTTGTGTGTACTAAAAATCCTTTTCCACTTAGTGAAAAGTTGTTGATAACTATTCTTAGAATCCGAAAGTCTCTGTTTTGAAGATTTACGAGAACTATGTTACTGTAAATAAGTTCCTATATAGTTACCTGGCTCATGCGTCTCCTCTTCTTCTCCGTCGAGTATAGATGAATACGACTCGGTTCCCTCTACTTCTTTGTACGTCAATCTATTACAAATATTTAAAAAAGATTAATAAAACACAAAACCGGCGAGTCAAACAAATATGTAATCTATTTAAATTATCGTAGGTATATAATGAGTATACATACAATATTATTTTTTTCAATTGTTACTATAACAAACACACTTCTGTTAATGATTCATCTTGACTCCAAAAAACATTCGAATTTTGCATGTTGTTGTTAGAATAAAATATGTTAATTTAAAAATATGAATATTGGCATGAAATAATATTCACCTATAATTTCACACAACATTAGTTTCTTACCTCATATTAAATTAGCTACAAAAACTACTCACGTATAAATAGAATGCGTCTCGTGTGAGTTATCCAAAGCGTTCAGTGCTAACACGGCTCTGTATATAGTCCACGAGGGCTTATCTAGCGGCAGTGATACACCATTGGCAGACAGTACTAGTTTTAGAGCCGGTAACCGAGCGTTACTTGTGTTATTCACTACGACTGGTTCATCTAAGTTTTCTATATCTGTGCCTTCGTTCAAGGGTATCTCTAAATCTGAAAATAAATAAATTATATCAAAGTTCTGGTCACCCCGAAAACAAAAAGACGTGAATTATTTCATATATTAATTCTTGAAGTTTTATTTATGAGTACAACAATTGCTTTTATATCATAGATGACGGATAATATTATATTTTAACTGAACTTATGAAAACGCATCTTCCGATCACGGCTTTAATAAAAAGAATGCAAAATAGCTATCGTTCTTCCCAGCATGTCGTAGGAGACGACTAAGGGACTAGAGCTAAATAGAATTGATTCAGCCATGGGCTAGCAACCCGTCAGCAATGTTCCATTATGACATCACAACCACAATATTCATGCTAAAAAGTGTCCTTTTATATCTTCGATGTTCTGTCCACCCTGAAAGGGATTAAAGGACGTAGATGTGTATAAACAGATTGGGAATATTAAGTTAAAGTATATTATTTTCAACTTTATTTATCTAGATATTATTTTGATTTATTACCTCATGTAAATATTGTTTAATAATTTAATAAAGGTTTTATATTTAGTTAAAGTCAATACCAACCTGTAGTCTGGTTCAAATTAGTGCGACCGGGACGCGGGTCGAAGGCCGGTATCAAAGCGGAGAACTGTCTCTTGAGCACATAGTCGTCATCCCAGGGCTTCCGCTGTCTATTGTTGGAGCCACCAGTGTTCGTGACACCCAGGCCGCCTCTCACAGCTTCTAAGGCCTCTTCTTCCATTAAGGAGAGAAGGTTTCTTGATACCTGTAGAAAGTAGTGGGGTAATTGTTTATAACTGTGTGTAAGCTACGAAGGATTTCAACAAAAGCAATCATTAAAAAACATGTTATTTTTTTAACTATATAACCATAATGATTATTGACATTTCATCAATTAACTATAATTTTAAAAGTATTATCCATAATTTGGCTATAAATGAATAACCCTATTGTTGAACAGTAGTTCCTTAAGAATGAAAGAAACTACACTATTGTTTTCCCTGTCAATACCTAACCGATTGCTCATTATTCCAACCTAACACAATTATATATTACAAGAAGCAACTATAAAGTGGATTTGTCGTGTAATTCGAGATGTGTTTTCCTTTCCTTTCTATTTCTTTACACGTCCTATATGTCAATATAAACTCGCGTATTGCTACATGTTAAGCTTACCTCTTGGTAGTGATTTTCATTGTCTTTGTCACTATCCATGGCGTCATCTTGATCCTCATCGTCTTCTAGTTCAGCCAGCAAGGCGGGCGCTCGACAAGACTCCAAGAAGTCTTCTAGGGATACCTGAACATCGAACAAGAACTTTGTAAGTATGTGACTGGGAAATGGAACCCTACGTCAGATGCAATTAACTTTGGGTTTTATAGCAATATAAAACTCAGTAATATGATGAACAAAGCCAAATTCAACTAACGTATTAATCAGCTAATAAATAAATTTATATTATAACGATGGCGGTTAAGTAGGGGCCGGCCCAGAAAGACAGTCAGATAGACGCTGAAGCTTAGAAGTACCTATAACGGCCGACATGCATGTAGAGGTGTTTATGTGTCAATGAAACGAAAGTGCTTTGTCAGGATCGAAACAGATGTGGATCTGTGATCTATAACTACATCGAAATGGGCGTGATGTGGACGAATTTACATACGCAAGCTAATAAAGTATTGAAATTAAGTTCGAAATAGAACATTGAAAAAGTTTATTATCATTAAAACATTAGATATAAAATAAAACTATTCATTTCCAATGAGTATCTACTTCATTCTTACCTGCTCGCTCTCACTAGAAGTGGATGTGAGTGACAGAGTCAGAGCGTTTTGAGCATTCGGAGCCAGGGAGGGGTAACTCTGAGCAGCTGACAGAAGTTCTCCGTGGAAGTTACTTGATAGAGCCAAACGGACCAGGCTGAAAATAATTGTAGAGTGATTTATATTTCTAATATATAATAACTAAAAAATTCATTCATTCCATTAATTCATTGGTGTTGTTTGTAAGATTATCCACAGTCTGTTGTAGTAGTCATTAATTAAGCAGACAGAAGCTTAATTACACTTACACCTTTTACAACTCTAACATAAAATTATACAACATATAATTTATATTGTCTTAAAAACTACTTTGTGCTTACTAATAAGTGACCAAGAAGATTTTCAATCTCCAAGGTTCTATCTATCCCGAAATGGAACCTGAATTTATGTTTACTTAAATATATATACATTAATAACATAAAAACGAAATCAATATGCTTACTTAAAGATCAAATAGACTTAGGTTTTACAGCGTTTATCTATTATTATTACCGTTCATATAACAACAAAAAGACACTTACCTCGGGAACAAACTACTGGCATGGTTGGATCGGTTTGAACTATGCCTCGCTGAGCTACGGCTGATCCCCGAACTGGCCGTGGGTCCAGCGGTAGCCCTCGTCATGCCTAAGGTTTCTAACAGACGCGCAGCACCCTAGAAGGAGCATAAAATACAAGGTCAGAATATGATTGAGTTGTGAAGATTCAAAAGATTTTGGTGTATGACAATAAATATTCAGGTCTTTAACAAGGACCTTGTTACGGAAGTTAATGTAGGTATAGAGAATATTAAATTAAGTAAACAAATCATATACTAAGATAATTTTCCTGCAAATGAGATATGTATGTGTAATGTTCTTCTACTGTACTGGGGCCTAATCCTAATTTAAAGCGAAATTTGACACTTTAGCTAATCCACTACCAACTTCACACTATTACTGATCTGATATTGAACTGCGTTTGTGCTAAAACGCATAAGTAGACTTGGGCCCCCTGATATACGTACGTCATCAGGATAATACAAGAGTGAGATATATAAATTCTTTTACCTGTTGTGTGAGATCTGGTTCACTGGCGCTCATATTTCCTGAACCGCTGCCCGTTTGGCCAGACTTCTTGTGGTCACCATATTGCCCCTCTCCGGTCTCGTTTTCTTCGCACTGTAATAGAGTATAAATATTATAGAAAATATGTACTAACCATACTATTGTATAGTTTAAGCGAATAAAAGTGCAGCACCCGTACAAAAAGACAAACTATAAATAAAGGTATTGCGGTTCCAAAGCTAAATGAAACAATAAATTCTTTGTGGAAAATAAACAGACAAGAATACAAACATACAAAAGCCAAGGAGAACACTAAAAATTTACTTGATAAGAAAAAGTGACATAAAGCTGTTGGTATCTATTACGTTTTTACAATAATACAAAAATGTATCCCAGCATTTATAATGTTATACTTTTATAAAACTTGTATAAATGTCTAATACATTGATAAAATTGAACTAATAACAAAAATATTGATTTTTAATAGCAAAAAAAATGTGTCTAGTTTAATACTTTAAATAATATTCTATAGATCACATCAATGTTATTGTGCTGATCTATTACAATAATTTGCTGCTCTTAATTTGACTACAACTTTTGAACAATCAAAAATCAATTCAAAGCATCAAGCAAAATCAGAAGCACTATTTCAATATATTAAGTATTAAGAAGACACACAATATATTAAGAAGTTAAATTCAAGTCTGCGTTACATATTTCGCTTTTAATCGTGTATAAAAAAAACTCTTAGAATAAATAAAGCCTCCAGCACTACATAAAGCCGCAAGCACTCATACACGTCCATATAACATTCTAACCTGAATCTGCAGTGCGTTCGGGCTTGTCAACGTCTGTAACAACGTTGCTGGTAAGGCTAACAGTTCACTCGACAAAAGTGCGTTTGTACTATTCCTGGCTCTATCTCGGTCCGCGTTCTTTGCTTCTTTATCCTGTTAGTATTCGAATATTGGGTGAATAACCCTTAGTGATTGGCTACCGTACTATTTATTACTACAATATTATTTCATTTACACACTAAAATAGATTACGCGATGAAAACCATACTACACAGTTTCTTATATGAAACAAGCTATAAGACGACTCTCAAAATAATTGAAATCTAAGACAAAACTAGGTAATGAAATCTATACTATTACTAATCATACTAATAACACGAATATTAAACGATTATGGGTCTAGTTTCTGTAGTCTGTAGTTGGAATGTTTTGAATCATACGACAATATTCCTAACATTACATACAACTCTACTATTCCATATAGTACTCCTACATCTAAAAATATATCGTTACTAAAACCAATATAAACTGAGCTCTTACCTCCTTCGAGTCTGGTAGTGGTTGTTTAGCTGGGAAAGGCTTGGTGAGGTCAGTAATACTGGCTGGTCCCATGTCCATGTTTGTGAGGGAATTGTTTCCGAGATCGAGGCAGTTGTTGCCTTCAGCACCCAAGGTTAGCGATTCCACTATGGTGGTGAGGTCTGTGAAGAAAATATTTAATTACATTGTGCACTATTTTAATAGTATTACTTATTTTCTAATTTGTTGCCCGGATATGGATTCTAATTACATTATAATGCGTGTAAATGTTTATTTATACTATAAATATTTTGCTTATTAATGTTAACGATAGTTGTTAAAAATATTATCTACTTTACTACGAAATAAATTATTTGATAAAGTAAGGATAGCAATATCCATTTTTTTTTTTCTTTAGAGGACAGATATTAATGATTTTTTATGTAAGTAAATCAAAAACAAAAAAACCTATTTAAAGCTTTGATCAAAATACGAATTATTTTAAAGTTTAGTTTTCCAACTCACCCATATTCAAATGATTAGTCGACGTATTAATAGACGACAAATCGGTAGCATGCACCCTTGGTCTGTTCATGAGCGTGGACATCTCTGCTGCAATGTTATCCGCTGAAGAAGCTTGTTCAGTTGAAGCAACAGATATCTGAGATTAAAGAAATAAGTGTTAATAATAAAATTATAATTTTCTGCTTATTTATAGATTTAAGATATAGATCCTGCAGAGTCGCTGCAGGATCTGGAGGAAATGCTGTCCGAATTAGATGCTGCTTCTAGACGCATCGGACTCGGGATGAATTTAGAAAAAACCAAGATCATGATTAATGATTTGGTAGTCCCGAGACCGGTTGCCCTAGGGGACACTCCCGTAGAAGTTGTTTCCCAATACACATACTTAGGCCAAATCATACAGCTTGGCAGAAACAACTTTGAAAGGGAGGCGGACAGAAGGATACAGCTGGGATGGGCAGCATTTGGAAGGCTAAGGCATGTCCTTACGTCGTCTTTACCCCAATGCCTGAAAACGAAGGTTTTCAACCAGTGTGTGCTCCCCGTTATGACGTACGGATCTGAGACGTGGACACTCACTGCGGGACTAGCTCACAAATTCAAGGTCGCTCAGCGTGCTATGGAACGGAAGATGCTCGGGGTTTCTCTGGTAGATCGCATCAGAAATGAGGTGATACGCCAGAGAACTAAAGTGACCGACATTATGAAAAGAATTAGCACGCTGAAGTGGAGTTGGGCTGGTCACGTATGCAGAAGGACTGATGGTCGCTGGAGCAAAAAGGTCCAAGAGTGGAGACCGCGTCTCAGTAAACGTAGTGTGGGGCGCCCCCCGGCAAGGTGGGAAGACGACCTGCGTAGGTTGGCCGGCATCGAATGGATGCGAACGGCCACTGACAGGGAGAAGTGGCGTCATTTGGGGGAGGCCTATGTCCAACAGTGGATTGATACAGGCTGATGATTATAGATTTAAGACATTCCCGATTTATACTCATGATTTATAACTAACTACCACATAAATAACCATAACTAACGAAACGTCGGGTTAATAATAGAGGATACTTTATTATATAAAAACTTACGCGATAAGTACGTTAGTTGTTGCGTATTGCTTCTATCCACATCTTTAAAAATTATGAACTTGATGATAATGCATCTTTATAGAACATTCTTTCGCTTTAGTAATATTGGACACGAGCTCATAAACAATTCATTTCCAAATTATCTTTTAGCAAATTTTAAGACTGATCGGACTAAGGCATTATTATGCCATGCTCCATTAACATAAAGACCAATGTTTCACGTAGTAACTGTTCAAGTAACATATTTATTCGCACAGTTCAATCTTTATACTTACTTGATGCTCAGTGCCTGTAGCGTCTGGCAGACTGGGAGTGGAGTGACTTTTTCTACCAGACTTCGGTTCTGGAGCATTGCCACTGATCACTTTGAGATCAAATTTGCCTTCTGCGCCCATACGGTATGAATTACGACCTCCATGATCCCACCTAGAACGCAGTATAACAAATATTATAAAACCTATACGAGAGACATATTGACACACATTATTATTAACTGTTTTATTTCGTCAGTGAAATATTTATGGAATCAAAGAGAATCAATGGAGAAAAGCATATCAATCTTTCTAAGATACCATAAGTTTCAAACAGTAGTTATAGCATGCATGTAGACACTGCAGTACAAGCATTATTACTTTAATATTTACACTACCACGTGTTTTTTAGAATGCTAGTCTACTTACATACACTACCATTCAGGCCCAGTAACAATTAAAAACAAAACCAACCTGACATCAACCCATCCATTGTGCAAATCCGAAGTGAGAGTACCCATGGCAGGTTGTGGTCCGTCCTGGTCCCGCCACTTCCAGTCGGGACCTCTGACCACTCTCGCACCGGCGACCACGCCTCTAGTGCCGCGACACAGGCGGCGGGCGGCGCGACCGGACCACGGCGTGTTGCCTGCCCGAGGCGCTCCTTCGGCTACTGATACCACCTGTATGATAGATTAGTTATAGGTTTAACAATAAATTCCTCTTCTTCCACCTCAACACCACAGTCTTCTAAATATCCTGACATAACTGTATTCAATTTTCCACTAAATGCGACTATTTTCCACTAAACAGTTAACACAGCACCAGATATAATAGGTATCTTTAAATACTTTCTAAAAAGCGAAAAAACTACCTATGAAATTCATTTTATAGCCTTGTTATCTACATTAAACAAACCCAAATGCTTACATTGCCATAGATTTCAAATCCAGAGAGCGACAGATAATGGTTTTGTCCACTCGCGTTCTTTCCATTCTGTTGTATGCGCACAAATCTGTACGCAGTGTCAGTCTTCATCTTCCACGTCGCAGTACTGCCTGGCTCTTGGAGGGATTGCTCGTCATTGTGGACTAATAAAGTGGTCCATGTTACACCGTCAACCGACATCTGTTAAAAAGAGTGATTATATGAAAATGTTTAGGCAATTTGTAATATAATTTAAGCTTATTGCTAAGCACAACTATGAGATCGGGTATTGTGGTATTATGTAACAAAAACGGTGTATTTCTTTTTACAAACGTTGCCAAAAAGACATAAATAAAAACTAGTTACTACTATTTTTTTAAAATAGTGTAAAATAATCTTCTTATTATACATTGAAAACATATTTTAAACTAGAAAACTACACTGGTCCTTCACCATTGATAATAAAGACTCATAAAGACCATTGGTTATAATACGTACTTGTGAATGTATTAATTTACCTGGAAAAGCCAATTCCTCAAAGCAGACCTGCCGTATCCACGAGCATGCCTCAACGTGTATGCAGTTGGGACCACAAGAAGTCCCAAATCCAGTGCAATGAAAGCCCGTCTGTCATCGTTGGTGTGAACGTTGAGCGGTTCCGATGACCTATAATAGGAATAATATTATAAATACGTCGCCATATCACAATAAAGAGTTATAATTTAAAATTGGATTTTTTTAATTTGTTAATTAACAAATAATAGAGTAGCAATAACGTATAAGACTACTTTACTACGGCTATGTTTTTGGAGCTAGGTCTTATCGGTTTGTGCATAGAATCATAAGTAGTCATAAGTATCTTTTAAAGAACTAAACAAAACATTTAAAATATCATTTTTTTTAAAGCAATAGTAAATTACAATATCAAATACCTGGTAAAATAGAACAGAATTTGTTGCAATCACCCAAATAACACATTCACATACCTTGACAAGGCGTCTTCAGCTCGTCCATAAGGCAATTGGCGTCCATCGGAAGACCACACCGTGACGAGGCCGTGAGCACCAGGATTCACCCACTCGCATGTACCCGCGTTGCTACCGATGAAGTACAATATACCATTTTCGTCGAAATCACGCTGTAAGAGAAACAAAGCCTTTGAATAAGGTTCTACATAGATTTTAAGTATTTGTGTAATTTCAAAATTTTCACAGTTTGTCAAGTACAAATTAATATTCATATTTACGTTCATTACTGTTATAATCTATACCCACACAGTAATAACTGTGTTCTCTTTTTTCCGCATTGGGAACTATATATTAATCTGGAAGCTATATATTAATTACTACGAAACACGAATCTACATAAATTTCGTAACGTTAACACATGACCTGATAGTATACATAAGTCAACACAAACGAAGTTCGATGCTCAATGTTCGTATCCGATGATTTTTCATAAAGTACTAAAAGACTCAAATACACGCACTTACCTCATACGTAAACGTGATGGGGGCCTCCGCCTTGACTTTCTGAATGAAGTGGAACGAAGACCGCTCCATGTCATACCATTGCCTCGCCACTGACTTCGCGAGGAACCGTTCTAACTGCCTCACTGTGGTTAAAGCTTCTACTTTCAAATTGCGCCCGTTGTTAGGGTTATTGTTGGCTGTACCTGACGAATCTTCTTGGGCTGATTCGACGCGGAGTCTGTCAGAAAAAGAATGATAAAGATGGCTCATAAAAAAGAGCGCAAGAGAGATGAGATGAAGTACCCATTTATCTTGATAGTAGTAATACATTCGCTTCATTGTTATTCATATATCATGAAGTTGTAGGAGCTAAACGTATGAAACAAAAAAAATGAGTTCTGAAAACCTTATTATAGAAGAAATATATTCTGCAATTAGTATTGAGACTTTTAGAATGGTATGAAATGATGTTTTTTTTTACATCGAACACTAGTTTTAATTACAAATTAATCCGCCTAAACTATTGGGAAATCTATGAACTAATCCCTAACACAAAAACCATTTACACATCTCTATACCAACCTTATCCGTTTAGTCAAATGATGCAAGCTGTGCGCAGCGGGCGAATCCCCAGCCGGGGCTAGAACCGGGAACCGTTCCAGCGACTCTAGCACCGCCACCAAACGAGAAGCCAGCGCCGCGCCGGTTGTGCCGTTGTCATTCTCCGCCCACTCACGTACTACGCGCTCGCGTTCCGCCAGTTGTTTAGGATCCTCTGTTGACGTGTATAATTTAATTGATAAATAAAGTGCCTATATAAACGTAACAATTTCAAAAAATAAGGGCGCAAGGTCCAAAGGTATGCTAGTCGTTATAAATAGGTCTATCTATGTTATAACAGAAAAGTAAATATATGTATATGAAGTTATAAAACAAATCTCACTATGCAATGTTACTTATGTCAATTATCACTTTACAATATAAATAACTCGTTAATATACTATTGCTATCCACGTTATGATTATAACTTACAATGTAAAATATACCTTACAATATATAAAAATTGTAAAATTATCTGGTATATTACAGTAATTTATTATCCTTTTTAACCGCCACAACTTTTATCAGTTGGCGTGCCCCCAGCGCCCGGTACATTAAATCGAAATATAAATACCTACGAAAATATGTATATAAATATGTTAGGTATACTTCTGAATTATAACATTAAATATAAGGTTGAATATATAAACTTTCGAAAAAGCAATGTATTTTAGGCTAAAACATCGCAATATGTATAGAAATTGTGTAAATAATTAACGAGGTTTCGTGTCGGATAAATACGACTCAGGCAAAACAAGCTGACTCAGGCGGTTAAAAGGTTAAATAACTCGTGTACAAATAATCAAATATTCGAACTTACCATCAGGCTGTAGAGACAAGACCTTCAAAATAGATGGCGCTAAGCCAGAAGACTGCAACTCGTAAGCTGACAGCAACTCATCTCCACTCAACAACTCAGCTAGCTCAGTCAATGCTGTTTTCAACTCAGTCTCCCATTCTTCTGTAAAAGAATACAGATAAGTCGAGCGTTGAATGCATTCAATTACATAAACATTCACGACTATTAATTCTTCCTATATAATACGAGGTTCAACACTGCTAATATAGTAAATTTAATGCATTGCGAACTCACATTTCAGCTATAAAAACACAAAATAGCAAATAATGATAGTGAGAAAAGGAGGAGAACACTTGTCGCCTCTTACATGTACTGACTATTCCCAATTCCAAGGGTAAGCTTAACTATCGATGTTTTCCTTTATCATTGTAATGATGCATTTCGCAATTTCACTCAAATTATTGTATTAATATGTTACGTTGTTAATCTCCTCGTTAGAGATAACATAAACTCAGGTAGTAAATCAAGTAAGATGTAAATAGTATTAACTTACGTGAAGGATTAGTAGCTGTTTTCTCGATAGTGGCTAGCACATCTCTGAGTTTAGCCACCGGAGGGCGCGGCTGTCGCGTCGCTGCACCGGCTAAGTAGCGTGTGTACAGCATACGAGCTCGTTCGCAGACCTGAAACAATATTTATTAGTAATTCAGTAATGATATTAAAATATCCCAAAACTAACGCTGGTTTACATGTTAAGATTGTATCTAACTCACATAACGTAATAATCTAAACGTGATTTAATGATTTATTTCAAAGATCCTTATTGTCCAGTATATCGACGCAAACGCTTGACCGATGGTCCTTTGTGTGTAAAGTCTCCTAATAGATAATTCATTCAATTCACCATCATCAATTCATCTTACATAAAATCACGCCCTTCTTCCACAGAAAAACAGGCAAAAGATACCTATTTCAGAAGAACATAATACACAACAAGACGTTTTAAAACAATTCATTCTCCTAAAGTTTAAACCAAAAGCCTACAATAAAGCAGATACCGTATTCCAAATACAACCAACCATATTATCACTATAAATATATTCCACTAACCTGTGTCTTCATAGCCTCGCTCTTGGCCGCTGACCGCGACCTGTTTTGGGCGTTGCCTGCATTGTTAGTTGCCGCCGCTCTCCTGTCGGTCCAACCACTCGCCAATTCAGATCCTGGATTGTAAAAGATAGTCAATAATTAAATTTGGAATAAACATGACATATAGTAGAATAACTAGGCTTTGAACATAATATGTACTTAAGATAAAATCTAATGTCCTACACAAAATTATTTATGAGCATAGAAGTAATATTATATATGTACACACACTATTCTCCTTATAGAGGTTAACAAAAATCAAATATCTTCTATAACCTGGCCAACCATTTTCTTAATTCTTCTGTGAATCATTTAACTCCATTTTCATATTCAGCTTTCAAAAATCCTAACGTTCAATTTGTTCAGTACTACTGTACGAATATCTCCTATTTGCATACAAAATCATAACATCAAATATATTATAATCCACCATCATCCTTTGTGGAGTAGTCCATTTGAGTTCATAAATAAAACTATTACTATTAGTACTAGTATTACTTACCTAAAAATGTTTCAGCAGTGAAAGTGTGTTTGGTTCCCCTGTTCGACTCGAAAATGAATCCGGCCAAATCCTCGCGCAGCACTGTCGCCTGCTGCTGCCCATCTGTGTTGTGAATTTGCAACTCCTTTTCCCTATGAAACAAAGTAATAGTTGCGTTATATATAAATACATACAAACACGAGGACCCTAGTCAACTGTAGGGTAGTTGCAGGGTTAGTGTCCATCTGTCTACGCCATTGCGAAGTAAATTATTTATGGCCACGTAGCATTAACTGTCCATACAGCACCTAAAGATAGTTCTATTAAGATATATTATGCTATAGAATAAGATTTCTTTTGTTATTATTATTTGACAAAAAAGGATTTCAAAGAACCAGCCGTCTTATCACTAATTCCGAAAATATTTTATCGTTTAAACTTATTTTTTTACGCTAAACACGACCCAAGATACTGTTTATAGTAGTTAACTATTTTTTAGTTCATACTCACTTCCTTGAAGATAGAATCCAGTTTCCCAAGATCAACTTAGTCGGTCCAGGCTTCGACAATATCGGCTGCGGGATACTATTCTTCACAGACGCTTTGGCTCTCTGTAATTTTTCTATGAACTCGCCACGGTTTTCTATGAAAAGAAGACAAATTAAATTACTGAACAAATTAATTTATCGTGATATGACCCGGTCTCACATAGTAAATAAAATTACTGAACAAAGTTAGCTTTCTTAGTTAATTCATTGTTTTTCAACCATATTAATGCCACATATTACGTCAAAATTATGTCAAAATTTATGTCATTAATATCAGAACGAGCGAACGAACGCGGTATCATAAAAAAGATGGTCACTGTATAATCTAATTTCTTATTAGATAGTTAAAAAGCTATATTATTTCTCCTTCTTGTTTTTTATACTAAATAGTTAAACAAATATTTTTTTACATATTCCAGTACAACGTAAATATAACTAACCAGAATTATCCGTCTGATGATCGGGACTACCGCTGGAGTACATAGTGGCCAATTTAGCATCAAGCAGGAACCTAAACCAGCCGTTGCTGCCAGCGCTCAGTTCTAGTGCAGCTGCGTCGCTCCAAATGTAGAGGGCATCACGACCTCTGCAAATGGCCCATTCGCCCCACACGTACGCTATTCCACTACAGAGGGAGGTAGCGTCTTCGCATGTACCTGTAAAAGAGTATTTGTGTTAGTATATGTTACATGTAATATATTTTCTAATAATTAGGGCTCTTAATTAGATTGCTTTTGTGTATTAAAATGACATAAAGCCGTTTACTCCTATCTACCTAATAAGAAATGCTAACAGATTAGGTTTCAAAATTCAAGGCAACATTTTTAGGTTTAGTAACACTAGTATCATTTTAAAGTGAATGTGTTTAATTTAGTACAGAATAAACATTACATTGTTTCTGAGCATATATGTAAAATCCTTATTATAATATGTATACCTTAATTTATATATAATAATTATATATATTATTAAATTTATTTATATTTAATTTTTATGTTATATATGTATACCTTACATATATAAGATATTATAAATATAAAGTCATATTACCTCCATCACTAGTAGCACCTTCAGCATTGTCAGTTTCCGGCGGAAGTGGTTGTGAATTAGCCAAGGCCTCAACTTTGCTGAACACTCCAAGTCTCGCGAACTGTTCTAAGTAGATGTCAGGCGACTTCATCATCAACTCTTGAGCTATGCCAAGGACTATGGAATGTCCATCGTCATCCTCCTATGTGAAAAAAAATAAAAAATATGTCAAAATTTTTTATATTATTAGTATAGAGCAATGATAAATTAACTTCATCATTGCAATATACTTTGAGGTGAACTAAAAGTAACAAAAAAAATACATAGATTGGATCGCAAGCTGATTACAAATCAGTTAGTTTGAAAACCACACTAATATTAAGATGAAATGTGGTCACATTTTAACTTTTAATCGAGGGTATAACCATGAAATCAATCACGATGGTGTGATGTCACAAATATCGTAAAAAAGAGACAAGATGAAATAAAATACCACCGTCAATGGGCATTTGCTATGAAATATAATACAAAGAAATGCAAATTTACAAATGATATAAAAATTACATGCCATTATTTGATCCATACAGATTTTTTCTAGTAAAAGCCTAATTTAACAAAACTGCCGAATTAATAAATTTTATTTTCTATAATAACATATACTCGAATTTAATAATTTTTTTGCTAAGAACCAGTCAGGTGGGCTAAATCATAGTATCCCTTCCCATTAGGTTCAAATGTCTCCAAATATTCAATAAATTTTACAATCGTACAGTGACATTATGTCACAAATAATCTATTTTTTCCATATAGTATTGTTTTCATTCTCTGTATGGTCAAATCTCCTTGTTAATAAGGACAATGAGATTTAATAGGAGACGTGGCATTCATCACACCATCTGATTTTACCGCTGGCGCGCGGATATATCTTGTGCGGAGGTAGCGCGGGGGCTCCGCTCGCTTAGAATTCGCAATCTCGATACCCTGAATAACATAACAACTGTGAACCTGTATTTATACCTTACCTATTTACTACCTTATTAATAGATTAACCATCCATATATGGACTAACATAATTGCGAGTTTGAACTAGAGTTTACAAATATAAAGCTTATTTATAAGTAGAAAATGCGGGTTCGTCTTTGTTGTGTATTATAGGTAGCTATATCATAGGTTAAGTGTGGCTGCGCCCCACCCCGCGATTGTCGTTGCAATAAAGCAGTGTGTTACTAGCTTCCGTGTTTGATACTCACCTGTCCCCGTGCCCGCAGATAGAACACGTGGCGACGAAATTTATTATAATTAATACATTAAAATGTCTGCTAACATTACGTTCGGTTTACTGTCAACTTTTGACCATCAGTCGCAAGAATGGTGCAGCTATAAATCTAGATTAAATCAATGGTTTATTGCTAATGATATAACCAACGAAAATGATAAGGCACAAATAAAACGACGGGCGATATTGCTAAGTGCTTTTAGCGAACAAACATACAAACTGGCTAGCAACCTGGCGCTGCCGAAGAAGTTAGAAGAAACAAGTTTTTGCGATATTTTGATACTTCTAGACAATCACTTCACACCAAAACGTGTCGGGTTTTCGGAGAAACATCGTTTTTTTTCGGCTATGCAACAGCCAGGCGAATCACACACTCAATGGGCTGCACGTGTCAGGGGATTAGCAGCACACTGCGAATTTAAGAACCTAGAAGAAGCATTGGTCGATAAGTTCCTCATGGGTTTATCGGCGGGGCCAGAGCGTGATAAGCTGTACAGTCAGAAGCAGCGGGACATGACATTGGCGAGGGCGGTGGACATCGCGGAGAGCGTGCGGTGCGCGCGGCAGGCGGCCGCCTGCTCACCGGCGACCTCCTCCACCACAATCTCTAATCAGGATGTTGTGTTCAGTATTACGAAGAAGGACAAGTGCAGTGTGTGTGGATATTCTAATCATAATTCCGACAAGTGTAGGTTTAAGAATTATAAGTGCAAAAAGTGCGGGTCCAAAGGTCATTTGCGTAAAATGTGTCAACAAAAAGATAGGATAAATATTGTTGAGGGTGGTCTGGATAATGGAGACGATGATGACGGTAAGCTTATTCTTAATATACGATGTGTTAACGGCAAACCGATGACGGAAAATGTGAAGGTCTGTGGATTGATTTTAGAGTTCCAAATAGATAGTGGTGCGGCCGTAAGTGTAATTTCTGAAAAAACATATCTCGATAATTTTCAGAAAGTGCCGTTATCACCCACTAAGAAGGTTCTTATAAATTATTCGGGAGAAACAATGAAAACCTTAGGTTATGTCGGGCTTGACGTCTATTATGGCGGGATTTCACGCGTATTAGATGTGTATGTAGTGCGCGGGGGCGGACCGCCGCTGTTAGGCCGTGATTTCATTAGAATATTTAATTTAGAAATTGCGCCGATTGTAAATCACATTGATTGTCAGAACGACACCTTTGTTGATGAATTATTGCAGAAATATCCAAATCTATTTTCCGATAGCTTAGGATGTTTTAATAAAGGTGTTGTATCGTTACACTTAAAAGAGGACCATAAACCATTATACTTTAAAGCACGGCCAGTCGCGTTTGCACTTAAGGATAAAGTTGACAACGAATTAAATCGTTTATTGAGCCTAGACATTATAGAACCAGTCGAGTATGCCGATTATGCTTCTCCTATTGTACCAGCTTTAAGAAAAGATGGTGAAGTTCGTATATGCGCTGATTACTCAGTTACAATTAATAAACAATTAATTGTAGACAAATATCCACTTCCGACAGTTGAGGATTTATTTGCGAAGCTTTGTGGGGGTGAACAATATTCAAAGGTAGATTTGTCTAGGGCATATAACCAATTATTGCTTTCCGAAGATAGTCAGAAGTATACCTGCATTAACACTCACCGCGGGCTTTTTAAATTTAAAAGATTAGTGTTTGGACTTGCAAGTGCTCCAGCTATTTTTCAGCGTACTATCGAAGGAATACTCAAAGGCCTAGAGGGTGTAATAGTTCTAATAGACGACATTTTAGTGACAGGATCTAGCAAGGAGCAACACATAAGCAGATTAAACTTAGTTTTGAAACGCTTAGAAGAAGTTGGGTTGACTGTACAGAGGAAAAAATGCGAATTCCTCAAAAATGAGATAAGCTATTTAGGTTACAAAATTGACAAAAACGGAATAAGAAAATCGCCAGAAAAAGTAGAAGCTATTATGAAGGCAACAAAACCAATGAACGTTGCGCAATTGCAATCATTTCTAGGGCTAACGAATTATTACCGTAATTTTGTACCTAACGCTTCAAGCATACTAAGTCCACTGTATAATCTTTTACAAAAAAAAAGCACTTGGGTTTGGTCTTCAGAGCACGATGCAGCTTTTGAACACGTAAAAAAAATACTGTCATCGGATAATACATTAGCGCACTTCGATCCAAAACAAAAGATTATATTAACGGTAGATGCGTCACCGAGCGGGTTAGGCGCCGTGTTGTCGCAACAAGATAGTGAAGGTATCGAGCGGCCCGTCTCATACGCGTCTAGGACATTAACAGCTGCAGAAAAAAACTATTCGCAGATACAAAAGGAGGCAACTGCAATAATATTCGGTGTAAAGCGTTATCATCAATATTTGTATGGACGTTCAATACCTTTTGTGTTGAAAACAGATCACAAACCTTTAATATCTATCTAAATGTGGTATGGCTTTAATTGAACGTCCGTAATTTTTCGAGGCCATCCTGACATTACATAATGTTTAACTTTTGTTAAAATCGCATCCTTTTCGACTTCCAGTCGTAAGTCTGTTAAAGTAACCGGTAAACTACCTTCTGTTATGAAGTTCACGTAAGCGGCGCGCTCGGGTTCAATAGCTAAATATTTATTCGATTATAGGAACTCGCAAAACAGTACCACAGGCAAGTCACCGGCAGAATTAGTGTACGGTAAACCGTTACGCTCGAGATTAGATTTATTAATTAGCGATGACGTCACGTCTCATTGTCCAGACTTATCTCAACATGTGTTGCGTAAACAGTCTTTACAGGTTAGACAATACGGTGGAAAGGCGCGTCCAGATTTCGTAATTAATCAAAAGGTATGGGTTAAGAAGTTTTTAAATAAGAACAAGTTTACATGGGTGAGAGGAGTAGTAAAAAAGAAGATTGGTTCCGTAGTGTACGTAATATTTATGCCGGAGTTACAAACTGAAGTAACTAAACACATAGATCAGATGAGATCGCTGAGTGAGCGTACCGAACATTACCCCAATACAAGCGATTACCACTGGGATGTAGAAATACCAGGTGTATTACAAGAACCCCCGATTAGTAGCAGTGTCGTACAAGATAAGGATCCCGCGCAAGCCAGCTCGTTAGAACAATGCGGCCTACACAGTCCTCCGCCGCCTCGCACTGATGGTACACTCGCTGACATGTGTGAGGCCGGAGCCAACAACCCTTCCGGGTCTCACGAGGACGACAGTTCACAATGCGCAACCCCACCGACGGAACCACCAGCTCCCGTGCGATCAAGACGTGACCGGCCACGTATTGATTATAAATCATATTTTTAATTATATTTAGTAATAAGTTCAGTATGTTTGATTAACTGAACTAATAATGTAGTAACGATATTATATTCGTAGATTATGGTGGAGGGATGTTGTGTATTATAGGTAGCTATATCATAGGTTAAGTGTGGCTGCGCCCCACCCCGCGATTGTCGTTGCAATAAAGCAGTGTGTTACTAGCTTCCGTGTTTGATACTCACCTGTCCCCGTGCCCGCAGATAGAACAGTCTTTTAATCATGAAGCTGTAGTTTTCAAAGGCAAGACGCTTTTGTACATAAAACACAAATAGGTAATTACCAACAAAATAACTCTAACAATAATACATTTTCATAACCGCCCAGTTATCAAAAGTTAATATTTCAGTGTCAATAAAACATGTATTTTCATCCCAATATTCGACCACCGCTCCAAAACTATCTATCATCATAAACTTACGTAGTTATCCAGCACAGCTGCAATGAGTTGAGTCAACACGTGTGCGGTTTGCGGAGTAGAAATCTTTGGCAGCAAGCTTTGTGGCGTGTAATGGATCATCTTGCGAACGAGTGACAGACAGGCCCTCCTTACACCACTTGAGACCGCCCCGAGGTATCTCGAACAGAATATCGGTACTAGACGCCTATAAAATAACATAAGAACTATTAAATACGTAAGAAACATTAATAACTTGCTTATACGAAAAAACAACTCGAAATAGTGAATCTATTATATAATATAATTATCTGTTTACGGCGTCATAGTTTAGCATCTGTCACGTTGAGTACTGATTATCAGGTAAATTAGTTTCTTTTAGTAACTAAAGACCAGCTAATACTAAGACAATAGTGTGTACACTGGACCTCTGATTATCCCAATAGGTACACACGGTCGAGGTTGCAAATGTATTAATAATCAACCAACATTTATATATTAACTTTATAAATGAATATAACAACTTACTCCAAGTATATGGGGGCCATTTCCTTATCACTCGTTTCAGGGAAGTCATCATTGAACGAGGGTGTTTGCGAGTTCCCAACGACCAGCCATTCACCCGGACACTGCAGAATAGACGCCACTTCTCTGTGACCTAAAGAAAGAATAAACGTATATATTTTGAGGTAAAAATATCATATTTTTAATAGGAGTTTGTATATAATAACGATACATATTTAAACTTAGATATCGTTCTTTAGAAAGATCAGCACTGTAGAAGACAAAATTAAAACACGACCTGATACATAAAGTGCAGTTTAGTTTAGCAATTGCAGAAATAGACACTCGAATCTCAGACCTCCCATGATTATCATCGCCAATATGTTACACAACAATATCCATACACTATTCACGCCTCTATTTCCCTAATGGTTTACGTAGAATCTCTATAACGCCACTTTGATCGCTACTTTTAATGGTCTCTTTTTGTGAGACTACAATACATACCTTGGTCATGTCTCTCTCTAGCCTTATCCAACGGTGTCTTGCCATCCTCGTCTCGCAAATCGGCGTTTGCGCCGTAACGCAGTAAAACTTTGGCTATGGCCGGCCGACCGAAACACGCGGCGTAGTGTAACGAGGAACTTCTCTGACCGCGATTCACATCCGCACCTTAAAAATAAATAAAAATAAAATTCACCGCATTACACTAGCATACGCTCAACAGTCAAACACGAGATATAGAGTAATATAAAATATATTTATGCTGTGAAATAATGTGTTCAATCTATATACGTCCAAAGAAAAAGTACGTCAGCTAGTTAGCATTATCTTTACTTCCCAGCTAACAAAGGAAATTACAATATCAATTATTGCATCTGGAATTCTCTTAAGTTTCAAGACACGCGATTAATAAATAGATTAACCAAAATATTTAAAAAATGTTTAAGTAAACGATTTGCTTTATTTAACTAAAAATAATATTACCTTTCTCGCATAGGAATTCGACCATCTCCTTAGTACCGAATGCCGCTGCCCAGTTCAGCAGGGTTTGGCCCACATCATCCATGCAGTTGACATCAACCTGTAACAACAAAAGAGAAATTATGTAGAATAATACTTGAACAATCTGAAGCGTGTTTATTTGTGTAAGAATATTAATTGCATTTCTTGAGGATTATGGGTCAATAGAATCTACTATTTTATAATCTATGGACGATGTGCTAGCAATGTGTCTATGATTCATATCAATATCATCACAATCCTTATACTATATCAAGCTTACTAATGCCTTGGAAACATTAATTACGAACCTACCCAGCCGTATCATTATATACAAGTATATTAACAACAAAAGCTTATTATTTGAGACATTTAATAATATTTAGAAAGAAAGATAGAAAAACATTTATTCACTGCTTACATAGGTACATTTTGACATCACACTATTATATACAAACTTAACACAACAATAATAAATATAAGGAGTAGGCACTTGATGCAGTGAAAAGGTGCTGTCTTAGTATCACTGATCCTCCGACAGCACCCAAACCTAAGTCTGTCACCAGCTGCATATATTATACATATTATGTATGCAGATTTACTATTTTGTCCTTTACAACCATAAGTTTCCACGCATATGAACATAAAACAAATAACTATACATACCTGGCCACTAGACACGGCATGCAACAAGGCATCCGTATCCTTGCCTCGGATGCAGTCAATGAGTTGGCGATGCGATTTGTCCCCACGGGCACCGCTGGTCGCTGAACCTGTGCCTTCGCCGCTGGCTCCGCTCGTACTTGTGATGGGGGCTGTGTTGCGACTGTAGGGTAAAAGGGTTACAAGGTTATGATATGGTATAGGGCTGTGGGTAATATATAGAATGAAAGTGTTATTGTGCTCGTAACCAGTTTAGTCCAGTTGTGTTTGGTATATTATTGTTGTGGAAATAAAGTTATTCTGGTAATGCGGCTCGCTCGACACTATCAGATGAGTTGGTTAAGGTTTTTTTTCAATATTCATAATATTGAAAGATATATTTTTTCTTTTAAATTCAAGGGAAATTTACTAGAATGTTCAGTGTTGTTTACCGTAATATCTTAAATATAAGATACTTAATAATATTATCTGTTTAAGCAGCACAATCGTATGCATAAACGCCAACGTTGATAGAAACAAATGTTTTAAAAACCTTTCTGTATACTCTGTAAGTCTGTTAAGAATAACTTTACTAATATTAACAATATTGACTACTTTATTCTCCAAAAACCTAATAAACCCCTAAACCCAACCCCTCTAACACAGTATACCATTAACCACAAAACACTCACGTTTGTATAGCATGTCTTCCCTCACACAGTAGCACCAAGAGTAAGTCGACCAATCTCATGCACTCCAAGCACCATCGCTCATCCGCCTGCACCGCGGCTTCTATGGCAGCACACAGCTCCTGACGAACTAGATCCTGAAAGGTGTCATAATATGTATTAATATTAATATTCAGCAAAATGTGTAGCTCTGTGGTTTTATATTTTCGTAATTTCTAGGTTTAGGAGACATGCAGCACTTATAAGTATATATGTAGACAGAAAACATCGCGAGAAAGCCTAATTATTTATTGAAACAGTTAATGAATCAGTGCTTGTCAATGACATGGTGTATCACTTATTATGTAAGTTGCCGACTATCTAGTTGATATGTTGATTCGCAATGGCCATAGAATCACTAAGTACACCATATTAAACTGGATCACATTCCTTAAAACAAAATACTTAAATTACCATCACTAAGTATACTCACGTGCGTTATTTGCGCAGAGCCACGACAGAGTGTTGACAATAAGCTGACTGTCGTCGAAACTGAGGGGGATGGAGATTTGTCTTCGCCGCTCTCAACGCTGCCTAACCGATGAACCAACTCCTCTATGAGACCTGTAGAGAAATTCATCATTAAGTAACAAAGTACATTTAAATTACAGAGAAATAATATCTCCCTAATTTGTTTGAGCATGAACCAATGGGATTGTTGTGGCATTGATATAGAATGTTGGTAATAAGTTGGTAGCCCACTGTCCAAAACTAGTAATGTTTATTTATTTATTAAGGTCTATATGAATAAAAAGGTTAAAATTAAAAAAAATATTATTAATTGGTTCTATTGTGAACATGGAAGAAAACAGAGGGTTAAAATAATATGTACTATGTAACAAAGTACTATGAATGTATTCAATTTGAGAAAATCCAGAATGATTAATAAATCTTGTAATACTACTAACAGATATGTGAGGTTTTTGACCCTTAGTCCAACTAAAATGAAAAAATCTTTACGATATTCAGATATAACAATAAAAACAATTTCACTTCTACATACACAGTAATAAGCAATTAAACATACACAATAGTATGTCAACGTGATTACCGTATCTTTAAAATAATTTAATTAAACAAATTATTGTTTGGCATTTTACCAAGTAGAAGTGGAATATTTCCCAACATGAACTACATAAAAAGGAAAATAACTTGCTATAGTTTATTGTACATCAGACAATGAAGCTAAATAAAAATAATTAACTTTGGCTAATTGAACTTGTTGCCATTAAGGGCTTCAATTCTATGTTGAGGTGCTCTTTGAATAAATAATGTAATCAGCTACCTTTTTTAGAAACAATATCATGGTAATGTATATTTATGTAATTACCTATTTTTTGTTTGTATGTACCTAGTAAATTAATGAATTCATCGTTAAAAAGAGCAAACTACTACGGTGAAGGAAAACATCGTGAAGATACCGTGAGGTTCCCCAAAAATGTAATAGTCAGTGCTAGCGTCACGACAGTTTGTGACTGTCACATAAAGTACTGACCATGAGGTCAACACGTGGGTTTGAGATGGCTATAGAATTTCTTACTACGCAATCACGGAGATAGACACCCAAACCTCTGGGCACCCCGCAACTTCACCTATGTTCTCCTATCAATTATATCTCACTATCTTATACAAAAACAAAGACAAACGCGTTCACGACCATTAACCCTTGCAGGGTAGTCAAAGGTGTCCATATAGGTTATTGCAAATGTTTACTATCTTATATATCCCAATATTAATTACACGACTTATTGATAAGTAGGTAGATAAAATCTTTGAACTCACCATGTTCAGCCAAAGGCAAAGGATCAGTATGGGCCCTTGCGAATCTATCTGCCAGGGACGCAAAGCAGCGAAGAGCCGCATCCGCCACCCGTGTGTCCGAATGCCTCAAGAGGGTAGACAGAGAAGAGACTGCGTCACCAACACGAGCATCGCCCGGTTCCATTTTGCCACATACCCTGAAAAGTAATACAATAAATAATATATGCAGGTTTATTAATATATGCAAAATTATTTAATAAGACAGGTCATTTGTGAATATAAAGTCCTTAAGTCACAATGTTTTTTTTATATAAACCAATTTATCAAACAATTCAATTAAAGTTATTTAAAATTTTCAATTAAGGATTATTATTATTAAAATCCAAAAACACCAGGGACTATACGAGAATGGTCGTAAAATCCTAGACGAATAGAGGAAAACTCTGTATTCCATGAATAGCACGTTATGTATTAATTAATAATATCAATGTACTAAAATTAAGTATATAGTAAGCGAGGTTAGGAGTACCTATAACCGCCGAGTGTGTATGAGAACATGTATGAGTGTCAATTAAGCAAAGTGGTCTGTCAGGATCGGGACAAATGGAGATCTGTGATCTCTGCCTACACCTCTATAGGGAATCAGGCATGATGTGTATGTATGTAAAATTAAGTAAACAAAAAGTATTAAATAAGGAAAACCTCATTCAAACTGCATCACAACTATAGCATCTTAGAGGTCATAAATTTTACATCTGTTTACCAAAGAGGTTATTAAATATCACTGATAATCAGCATAACAAAATAACACAGAGTAAACAATGTCACAGCAATTTAAATCATACCTTGAAACGACAGCCATAGCCGAGTGCAGCGTATCCTTGTGCACAGCTGTCCCATGCTGCGTGATGAAGTGGAGCACTGCTGGCAAGCCGCCACCCTCCCAGACGGCACCCGCCTCTCTGGTACACACTAATTCTAGGACCTGCCAACGGGATTGAAATATATCAGTTTAATAGACTACATTACTTAACATTGTATCAATATATTGTTTACACATTGACCCCAGTCAGTGTAGTCACCTTCAACAATATGGAGAAGAAAATTTTAAATGTAGTTTTTATATATCATTGATGTAAAGATGTGTAAAGACTGTTACTCATTCAAAAATATTAAACTTTTTACAATTAATTTACCAGGTTTTTCAAGTTGGCCGGTATCGTATGGATGCGAACTATCACTGACAGGCAGAAGCGTCATTTGGGGGAGGCCTATGTCCAACAGTGGATTGATACAGGCTGATGATGAGTATATTTACATATGAACCAGCTTACATGGGACTAATGCTATGTATATAATAAGAGTAACATTATTACCTTATACAAGCAAGAGAGAATTGTATTGATATCTAGAATGAAATGCTCAATCATATCTTCCCACATATCATTTATGAAAATAATATTTCATTTCATATTTCTCTATACCAAAAAATCTTTCATGTTGCCTATGCTTAAAATATCAATGAAGATACATTTGCCACCTACCTTGATACATTGTTCAGCAAGATCCTTGCTGGTGCGGTTATTTGGGTCTACGGTCAGCAGTCTGTTGCAGATGGCTTTCACTGCACCATCAATGGCCACAATACGCCTAGTGCACTCAGCTAAACCAAAATAAACAGATGTTAGTATCACTATCTGATAAGACCAGCACTGTTTTTATTCTTATCATTTTATATATAGCATGGAATTGTGATAGATGGTTATCAGCTCTAACCTAATTATAAAAAATCCTGAATTCTTAAAATAGTTTATCTTATTGAAGAACTTCAATTGTTTGCTGCATTATGAGTATTCACTTAAAATTGTGGGGATGGTCACATAAAACTGTGTAGGTTGAAAAGTGTATGTATGTTGTAAAATTAAAGAACACATTTCATAACACTACTAAATTATTAAGTTCTGTTTTCCTCACAAAGCATTCGTTTTAAAATTATGAAATAATACCATATATGTACCTACAAACCTAGCAAATGCAAAGGTGTATTGTAGTCAGTGAAGCGAAAACATATTGCCAGGATCACAATTGATTGTGCCACATCTAACTGCCAATTAATTACCAAGGTTTTTTCCAATTAAAATAGTACCTAGTATGTAGATGTAAAAACAATGCTAACTAGCTGCCTTCTTCCGGCATGTCGTAGTAAAGGACTAGGGGTGTATGGAATCCATTACGCGATAGGCTAACAACCTATCACCAATGTTTCATGTGACATCACAAACAAAAATTTATGCCAATTGACAATGAAGATGCCTCTCATGTCTCCAAGGTTCTGTCCACATCAAAAAGGATTAAATGACGTGAATGTATACACCTAATGTATCTAAGTCAAAACTAAGAAACAATGATTGTACTGTCTTTAGGAAGCACATATCACAATAGTACTTATCACTTTCTATAATTGTTTGGCCATTGACACTCAAGTGCAACTGTGAGAAACATGAAAGCATTGAGTGAATTGATACTGTCATTCAATAGATAGATATGTAAGAGGAAAAAACTGTTGGATTCATATGTGGATACAAGATACAAATATAAACATTTGTAAATGAATTACTATAGCCATATGAAGTGGATATTATGAATATAATCACATAATGGAAAGACTGATGATATATTCATTTATAAATATTTGAATGACTAATCAATTTAATGTTGATAATGAGTATGATGACATTACCTATTAATGATATATGTCCAATGATTTCATCAGACTCAATGTCTAAAGTATAGTAAGGAGTATTCTTATATTTTGGTTATATTTTCTGTCAAGTATTGGTTGGATTTCAATTAGCGTAATTGTATCCTAATGGAAAACCACTTTATAATATCTTATCATTTAGGGTGGCATATGTATGTTCTTGTACATGTATATTTAATAGGTATTTGCATTAATATTAGCCAGTGATCAGAATACTATAGTACATTGATAGGTTAGAAACACCTATAACCGCCAAGTGTGTATGAGGAGATGTCAATGAAGTGAAAGTCATTTTTGTTAGGATAGGGAAAGATGTGTGTGATCTCTACCTACCCCTCTACATTAAAACGGGTGTGCTGTTTATGTATTATCACAATACAATACTTGTCTTAGTACACAATTATGATTATAGTTCCTAGAACTGTAATTATTTCATTAAAATGTATTATTTAGCAAATTTACCTGAGACATCAAGGTAATAGGTAATGGCTCTTGCAGTCACTTCTAAGACATTGTCAGGTGCACATTCGTCCAGAAATATCTTGCAAAGAGCTGGCAAAAAGGTTCTGGGAGGGCAACTAAAAAGAAAAATAATAGTCAGAAAATAACCTCTACTTATATTTAAACTAGCGACCCGCTCCGGCTTCGCACTTCTGGCTATTTAATGGATGTTATTATACATATAAACCTTCCTCTTGAATCACTCTATCTATTAATAAAAACTGCAACAAAATCCGTGGGGTAGTTTCAAAGATTTAAGCATACAAAGGGACGTAGGGACAGAGAATGCGACTTTGTTTTATACTATGTAGTGATAAAACCTTCAATTATTTGATTTGAAAAATTTCACTCTTGTATTACAACATAACATAAAACATCTTTAACCAGATCATAATTTACAAGAGATCAAATCCAAAATTACAGTGTAAATCAAAAGCAGTGTCAAAGAAGTTTGACTAATTGCCAGAATTCACTTTGATTCTGGCAATGTATCAAAACATCCTTGAAGGACTACCGTCTTAACAGCTACACATGTTCAAAGTTATTCTATTACAAATAAACCATTCAAACATTACTATAATCTATGTCTCAAATGCTCACATAACTCCTGAAGATCATGGGTAAAATGCGAATCCAAGATTATAAATCTGCTATTCAATAATAACAAAAAGATATTTGAATTATACAGTCAAATATATGTTGTTTAACAAAATTATTCCAAGAATATGACAGTGATCAAACACTATTATATAAAGCACTTTATCAGAACATATTGTTCTTGACTTAATTCAATATTCATCAATAATCATCTGATGTAAACAATCCAACAATGGAATTTTTCTTCAATGCTTTTTCTCAGAAATAGATGTCGTTAAGTAGGTATTTAAAATGTAAATACAATATACAATATCTGGGACATAATTAGAATGCTAACTAGCTACCATTCTTCCCAGCATAGGTGACAACTAAGGGACTAGGGTGATAGGCAAACAACCTGTCACCAATATACCGTATGAAATCAAAACCTCAATCAATATACAGGCTAATAAGTGACCAAGAAGATGTTTACACATCTACAAGGCTCTGTCCACCCTTAAAGCGATTAAAGTAAAATAAAAAATAAATAAAGGATGTCAATGTATGTGTCTGTACGTAATAACAATCTAACAGTCTCTTTACTGTCCTGTTCGTATGATTAATGATTCATTTCATACTAACCTCTCAAAGCAACGATCCACATTGTCTGACATCAACAGGAGCATGCATAGTTGCTCTAAAGCAATCAATTGCATGTCCCTCTCGTCCCCTTGCCCTGTTAGAAGCCATTCCAACAATGTCTCCGGATCTACGTCTGCCATCTGCAAAATAATAAAATATTGGATTCTTGTCAAAAGTAAATACATCAAAATATATAAATAATTTTATTCTTGTCATAAGTAAAAGTAACTACATCTACTACAGACAAAATTGGTTAAATAATAATAAAGTTTAATTTTAAAATTGTTGTTTAATTCACATATGTACATGAGTAAATAAACACTTATAGAAGGACATTATTAGTAATATGTAAATTTGTTTTATTTAAATCAAGTAACTCCATGGCTTTCACTGTGTACTACTAAGTAGACTATCTACTAAAAATGACATGACAATGTTGACAATATCAACTCACTCTATAAACATTATTTTGAAAATGGATATGTGAACATATGACTACCTCACAAAGAATAATGCTTGTAATGTGTACAGTTCAATAATACATTTAAAAACTCACCTTGTAGGCTTCTGGTTTTTGGGTGCTGAAATATAAAACACTGATAAATTTGTGCACATTTCTAAAACACTTTAATTTAAATTGGCCAAGATTGGTCTAACATATAAACTTAATTGAGTATAGATAGTTATTTCAGGTGTTATCACTAAGTATTCATTTAAAAATTATGTGTGTAACTTACTCATAATGACTAATGGCTAACATGATTTACACTATTACACCCTAAATCACCAAAATACTATGATCATAAAGCATCCTCAAAAGATCCCTAACCCAAAACATAATATGATAACAGACCATATTTTTAGAACAATATAAGTAAAATTTCAATACAAACATTTCTAGGGCTTGTTTACAGCAATATTGAAGTCTATACTAAACACCCTACAATGTTCTTATGAGTATATATAAATAGCACAGTTATTATTGAAAAAATAGGGAAATCATTTGCAAAGCTACTTAAAATACTAGTCCAATGAACTTACAGCCCACACACGTTTTTGTTTATATTTTTGGCATTGACACTACACAATACATAGCACCATTTTATTGAACCAAATCATTGGCAGTTGCTTGTATACTATTTGTCCTTTCTAGATATCGTTAAGAACTCGTTATACTAGGAAATTTATCACATGAAAAATAAGCAATTCCAATATGAAACTTCACCAGAGAAAAATTATAAATAGAAAAAAGAATCCGCACGAGTAATTTATGACAAAAAAAATACAAATAACAAATTAATATAAAGCACTATTCAGTCCAAGAAAAATACACTGACACAAAAGAATAGTAAGGTGTTTCTTGCTTGACAAAGTAGGTTAAATAACACACCATTGAAATCACGGAAGTGAGAATCCTTTCTCTTTTGCTAAAGATCAACATGCTATCTGGCTCGTGTTTTCAGCCACGATGTTTTAGGTTAGTAGTTATTTATCTATGAAATCACATTAATTGAAATAGGGTAGATTACTATTTATCATCGTAAGTTGGGAAACCAAAATAAAAATAAATCCATCGCTACGGGGCATCAGAATATATACTACATACCTATATTTTCATAATATTATCCCGTTGCAGTATGCTTGATTGTGTTTATAAAATATAAAATTTTCAAATAATAAGTGAAATGCACAATTTTGGAAAGAAATACGACGCAATTAACAAAATCCACACACAATATTTTCCACTTGCTGTAAACGAGTGAACGACTGATTGACTGATTAGAACGAACGAATGAAATGGTTCAGTCAGCAGTCGATTGATTGATCAATGATGCAAGCCATAGACCTAAAAATATTGTAGAATGTCTTGAAAAAGCAAGGATTCTACGTGCGTGACATAGAGCGTGACTAATTAAAGCAATCTTCACACAGGCAGGACGCTGCAACGAGACGTATTTTCTATTATTATATGATTGATTGATACTTTAGTGTTTTCAAAGGCTCATTACAAAATAAATATTCCCAACTACTATTATATTAAATACAAGATTTATTAATTTCAATGAGAGTTTTATTTTTCACCCTTTATCCATATATATAATATCATCATCTGCTAAATACTCTTAAATAAGTATTAGTTTTTAAATACCATGAATTATCATATTTCTAACTGAATGTACAAAATGGTATTTTTTCTAGGAAGTATCAGTAGCGAGGGTAAAAACTTTGACTTTATATTAAACATCCCGGCATGTACCAATGAATGGAATTAAAAAAAGTATTTTCATTTCCGTACATAATTTAAAGTCGGTAACGGTGCGGAAAAACATGATGAGGAAAAACCTGCCTATCCCTCGGGATAAATAATAGTTTATTATATTGAGTGTTGTCTATCAAGTGAAACGCGGGCTTTGAGTGACTCATACCTGACATTCCTCTGAAATTGCGGAGATGGGTACTCAAGCCTCTAACTACCCCGCTAGAATAAAAAGGGAGAGTGTTTGCACAAGTCGTGAAGAGTATGTTATGTATTTTTTACTTACCTACTTAATATTATATTCTAAATACTCTCAGAGAAATGTTTAGACAATACCAAATACAACGGTTGGTAGTATTATAATATTATTACACAAATTTTAATATAAATTATGCACTAGTATTTCCAACATATTACTGTTATTAGAAAATTCTGCAGGAATAAAACGCAAATTTAAACTAACCAAACATATATTATAACTTAATTTATTATTTTGTACTTATTCATTCTGAATGAAGTGCTGAAGTGGAGTTGGGCTGGTCACGTATGCAGAAGGACTGATGGTCGCTGGAGCAAAAAAAAAAGTCCTAGAGTGGAGACCGCGTCTCAGTAAACGTAGTGTGGGGCGCCCCCCAGCAAGGTGGGAAGACGACCTGCGCAGGTTGGCCGGCATCGAATGGATGCGAACGGCCACTGACAGGGAGAAGTGGCGTCATTTGGGGGAGGCCTATGTCCAACAGTGGATTGATACAGGCTGATGATGATGATGATGATGACTTATTCATTCATTAACATTATGTAATGTAAGGAAGAGATAAAATAATTGCCAAATAGTTTTATTTAATAAGTATGAATTTATAGGTTCACTCCTTTATGTTTGGTTCGTGGTTCACTCTCAGCTTACTAGTATAGTATTCTTATATTTGTGCTTTCTGTAAACTGTTTTAATGTATTTGCTTGGCAGTTTCGGTAAAAAAAATCCAAATTAAAGAAAATTATTCATTATTGTTATGTAAAATGGCAATCCAAAAACAAGTGCCTGTGAATTTAGACGTTTAAATTTGTCTAAGCATTGCATTACGTACGTCAATTTATTAGCCCTTCTAATGTCAGTCTGAATAAATGTCAGTTATCTGTTTTATTTTGATTCAATTGTGTTCGAAAATCTCGAGAACAGAAAATTCAACTAAACATTTCCTAATCCTTGGAAATCGTGGGAATCATAAGATAAAACACCGATTTAATGTCTTTAAAAATGGCTCCAAAAGCGGCCGGTGACTCTGCTAGAACTAATTCATCAGTTTACAAAGATAAAAGTAAACCTACAGATATTCGTCTGAGTAATATTGGAGCCGCTAAAGGTTAGAACATCTGTGCGAATAAAGTGCAATTTTACTGTGATTATATGTTATTATACTACAATAAATACTAAGATGATAATCCTACCTTGATTAATTTTTAAATTGACAAGAAATTGAATGTTTATTGAGATTATTACTCTAATTGTTAAGTAATTTTGTGCTTTAGATGTTTTGTGGATATAAAGTCGTAATTATCCATTTACTTTTCATTATTTATCTATTTACTTTAGAGATAACAGCAACTGGTTACATACTTATACAAAAAAATATTTCACAGCTGTTGCAGATGCTATACGTACAAGTCTGGGACCCCGTGGTATGGATAAAATGGTTAGTACTTTATGTTTTACATATACTTTCACGTTCTTGTATACTTTCAAGGTAGGTAGACCATTATTTAAATCTGGTAGTACCACTGACCCTGCTAACTATCGTCCTATCTCAATACTACCAGCTTTTAGCAAAATATTTGAGAAACTTATTCTAGATCAATTGCTAGTACATTTTAACCGTTATAATATTTTTAATAAGCAACAGTTTGGTTTTACAAAGGGTCAATCAACAACAGATGCTGGGGTTGATCTTATGAAATATATATTTGAGTCTTGGGAGGAGGCAAAGGATACTCTGGGTGTCTTTTGCGATCTTTCTAAGGCGTTCGATTGCGTGGACCACAAAACTCTGATCATGAAGCTTAAGCATTACGGTATAGGTGATAGGGCACTGAATCTAATAGCATGTTACCTGGGGGGAAGGATCCAGAGTGTTGAATTCGGCGGAGCTAGATCAAGCGGCAGCTCGGCTGCTATGGGTGTTCCGCAGGGTTCCATTCTTGGGCCCTTCCTTTTCTTAGTTTATATAAATGACTTACCTTATTTAAGTCAGGGCCGTTGCCACATGGTGTTGTTTGCGGATGACACTTCTATATTGTTTAAAGTTAACAGAGGAAGAGACAAAACAGAGAGAATATGTGGGGTGATTTCAGAGGTGGAACAATGGTTTAGAATAAACAATCTTGCTTTTAATTGTAATAAGACAAAATGTGTACGGTTTACTTTGCCAAATGTTAGGAGCTCAACTACTAGCATCGTAATTAATAATGTGGCTTTAGATATTGCGGGGTCCACTACCTTCTTGGGGGTCACAATGGACTCAAAATTACAGTTTAGTGAGCACATCGGTAGTCTGGCGAAAAGGCTAAGTTCCGCAGCCTATGCGGTTAGGAAAATAAGACACTTGACTGACGTGAATACCGCGAGACTTGTTTATTTTAGTTATTTCCATAGCGTCATGTCATACGGGCTTCTTTTGTGGGGCAATTCTGCTGATATTAATTCAGTATTTGTGCTGCAGAAGAGAGCCATTCGCTCGATCTACGGTATGGGCCCTCGTGAATCTTTAAGAGATGTGTTTAAGACAATAAATATACTCACTGTGGCTTCTCAATATATATATGATAACTTAGTCTATGTTAAAAAAAATATTAATGATTACAGGCTTGTAAGAGACATGCATAATTGTAACACACGCAATAAAAACAAATTGTATTATAGTGGCTCGAGACTAAAAAGAATAAACAATTCGTTTATGGGCCTGGGCATAAAAATGTATAACAAACTTCCAGAGTCTATAAAGTCCTTACCTCTAGACAAATTTAAAGTTTGCACTAAAGCGATGTTGATCGAGAAGGGCTACTACAAAGTGAAAGGTTATCTAAATGATGTTATGTGACGTTTCATCTTGGTGTGATTGCAGCCTCACTATGCATGTTCTTATTGGGACACCTTTAGTATGTTGCTCATAATATTCGTTGGTTGCTAGTCAGGCTGCAGTCTCATTCTGATGGATTATTTAATTAAGTTGTATTGTATTGAAATATGTTTGCAGAGTTTCTTGGCATTTCTTCTCTGCAGGATTTTGCTTTACGAAATGCCATTAGTTTAATTAGATTTATTTAATATTTTTATTTCAATTGATTAACTGTAATGACAACTTTTCCGATGGAAATGTTTTTTTTTTTTTTGACCTTCAGTAAGTGATTTTATGATCCTGATATTGAATAAAAGAATTTCATTTCATTTCATTTCATTTCACAGAACCCTGGAGCCATGAAAATATCTACCTTGTCACGTATTAGCATGAATATTTGTGTTATATTTTCAGTAAACAAATTAATTACTCAAACAAGTGGTAACTTTTGAACAAAACCAAGAAGCTTTGAGTTTGATATTCTAATTCTCAGAAAATTTGAAACCTCCATAATATTTGCTCAATAACAAGCATGTAAAAATCTATATACTTTGATACCTCTTTGTTTAGGTTAGGTTAAGTGTACATTTAAATGTTTTGTACATAATGTACTTTTCTAAGTTACTGATTATATTTTATCTATTTTAGATCCAGGCGGGTAATGGTGAAGTAACAATCACAAATGATGGAGCCACCATTTTGAAGCAAATGAATGTTATATATCCAGCAGCTAAAATGGTAAATATTCTATGCATTCTGTATTTTACATAACCATATTTAGATATTAGTACAAAGGTTCCTAATAAATGACCAATGCTGTAATTATTGGGAATAAATTATTGCACATTACTATATTTTGTGTGGTTTTATATAGCAGTATTTATGAAGGGATGAGTACTGTATTTAAGTCTTGTTCTTTTTCTAATACATGTTTTTATATACATATGATTGGATTAACTTACAACATGAAAACTACAACAAAAACACAAAATGATGAGAAGAATAACATCTAGCACAGTAAAGAAAAAAATCATAATGTATAGAATTCATTCAACATAACTATAATTTCTTCCAGTTGGTAGAGCTATCTCGCGCTCAAGACATTGAGGCTGGAGATGGCACCACAACAGTTGTGGTCATTGCTGGTGCATTGTTGGATGCATCAGAAAAACTGCTGCAAAAGGGAATTCACCCAACGGTGATTTCTGATGGCTTCCAGAAAGCTTTGAACCTTGCTCTTCAGGTATATTTCTGAACTTATTATTATCCAATGTAAAGATACACAGAATAATGTTGGCTTTGTTAATAATTTCTATGATAAGGTTAATTAAAATAAATCTTTTTATATTCATGCACCTTTTCAATACATGTTTGTGATTTTATGCCTAGTGATTTTCTATTATAGAAGATTTATATCAGTAATGTGAAATTAATTATAATTATTGAATGCATGCCACATCACACTCGTCACCTCCTGAAAGCTGAAGTTTCTTGTTGGTTCTTCTCCGAGCCAGGGCTTCTGAACCAACGGTAGAATTTCAATGCTAAGAGACAACCAGCGTCAGGGAAATTTTTTGACTTTCAATTAATGTACTGTACCTGAACTTATGTTGAATAAAAACATTTGACTTTGACACCCTACAAAGATGAGGCAGAGATTGAACCCAGATTTTTCCAGATCATTCCACTTTCATTTATACACCTCATATACACTTGGATGTTTTAGAAAGTACATATCATCCTTTTCCTGTTTATCGAATACTAGATTATAATTATATTCACAGATTGTAGATTCCATGTCAACTCCAGTGGACCTTTCCCATGAAGAATCTCTGCTGAAGGCAGCTGCCACTTCATTGAACTCCAAAGTGGTGTCACAGCACTCCACCCTACTAGCTCCCATTGCTGTGCAAGCTATTCGTGCCAGTAAGTACATTATAATTTTAATCATATGGTTCTGAACCTGCCACATTGAGTATTTTAGTACTATCTATCAGGTCATGTGGTCATGGTTCATGAAATTACTACCTCGCAGTTGTGGAGAATCATACCCTCAGATATCACCACCCAATAAAGGTTACTGGTTGTAAAATTGTTTCTTTTTAATTGTTTATTGTTCTCTATTCTATTTAGTTCTATTAGTGCTATATTTAGTTGTGGCAGTCAAAGATTTTATAAACCTTTAAGTTATTTGTACATCAAAAAATTTCTAAATTTTTTTTGGGGTTCTTCATAATGGTAGCTGTTATCACCCAAATATACCTTACATACCTCTTGAAGATAAGTCCATTTACACATGACTGACAAAATAAGGCATGACACAGGAGGTAAAATATTATGTAATGTATATATAATATTGTAAATATAATATCATATTGTATAACGAATATACTAAACCATTGATTTGTTTTCCAGTTATGGAGCCCATACCAAATGGCATTGGAGCTAGGGTAGACCTGCGTGATGTGAAAGTGATTGAGCGCATTGGTGGTACTGTGGACGATACAGAGTTGGTGCAGGGTCTGGTCATCTCTCGTCGCTCAGCCAATGTCAATGGACCTCATCGCATTGAGAAGGCTAAAGTGGGTCTCATCCAGTTCTGTATTTCAGCGCCCAAGACTGACGTAAGTGGTATTTATTATGTTAAAGATAGTATAAATGGATTCCAATGAGTAAATAAAGTTTGTAAAATAATAAGACACTTCGTGTACATGATATGCAGAAGCAAAATCATATATTTATTCCTAGATCAAATAGACTATTGAAGATTATAGTATATTGAAATCCTATAACATTTGTTAAGATAACATAAAGGATATGGAAAGCAGGTGCAGAAAAGGCCTAGAGTTAAGGTGAAGTAGCTATTGTATAGCTGCGATATTTAAATCAATATCCTATTTTCAGATGGACCACAATGTAATTGTGTCAGACTATGCAGCAATGGACCGTGTTCTGAAAGAAGAACGCCAGTACATTATTAACATTGTGAAACAAATCAAGAAATCTGGCTGCAACGTTTTGCTGGTTCAAAAGTCCATTTTGAGGTATGTGTAAAAATATGTTTAATAGATAAATTTTGAAAAATTACACAATAAGAAAAATCTAAATTTATACTTATATGCAGTTAGCAAAGAGTAGGCTATGAATCTATATAGGACCCAAGTTGCTTACATTGACAATGAATTTTTTTTTAATTTAATGAATGAGTTGTTTTCACTTAAATTTATACTGCCAAGAAATGTAAAATATTGATACATGAACTGACATTTTATTTCTTTTTTTTGTAGAGATGCTCTGAGTGATTTGGCTATTCATTTCTTGGACAAGATCAAGACAATGGTCATCAAGGACGTGGAGCGTGAAGACATTGAGTTTGTGTGCAAGACCCTGGGTTGCAGGCCCATTGCTTCTCTTGACCATTTCACAGCTGAAAACCTGGTCAATGTAGATTTGGTTGAAGAAGTCAATGAACCATCTGGAAGGTATATTAAGGTACGTATCTATTGCCTAATGTTGTTCGTTATTCAATGAGAAAATTTTCTTTCAAGCTATGAGACAATGTAGGATATGAGTAAAGTATACAGATTCTGGTATTGTTAATTATCGAGGACCCTTGATTAATCATTTGAATTGCCGTATCAATTATGCTATCATAAGCTGCATTATTGAGGCATACTATGTGTAATCAACTATATTGCAAAAATACATAACAAAAACATTACAATTAACTATGATTTATTTACAGATGACTGGTTGCCAATCAGGCGGACGTACCGTCTCAGTCCTAGTCCGTGGTTCTTCAAGCGCCGTTGTCGCTGAAGCTGCCCGTTCTCTCCACGACGCTCTATGCGCAGTGCGTTGTGTCGCCAGGAGACCAGCCCTGTTGCCAGGCGGTGGTGCACCGGAGGCCGCGGCTGCTGCAGCTCTGTGCAGGGCGGCTATCACGGCGCCTGGCGCTGATAGCTACAGCTTCAGGGCGTATGCGGACGCCTTGGAAGTGGTCCCGTATACGCTGGCTGAGAATGCTGGTAAGTCTAAGTATATTGTTCGTTGAATATATGTCCTGACTTTGTCTTACACATGTAACTGCTTGGCTGGTTATTATAATATGTACACATATTCACGTCTATTCATTTTACCTCCAACAAACCTGACGAATCTAGCGTCTAATACACATATTTGTATCAACAATTTTACATTCATTCCCTATAATCCCTTTTGGAATGTACTAAACCTACTAAACCATATATGAGTTTGAGCTCCAACAACATTACGAGCAGAGTTAAAACTTAGTCTTGCGAGATAAAGTGTTTTTTACTAACCCAGTGCATTGTTTACAGGTTTGAACGCAATCGAAACAGTGACAGAGCTCCGCGCCGCGCACGCCGCAGCAGCAGAGAACGACACCACTTGCGGTGCCGGTGTAAACGTACGCCGTGGTCGCGTCACCGACATGCGCCAAGAGAATGTCCTGCAGCCCCTGCATGTTACAGCGTCTGCCTTCGCCCTGGCCACGGAGACGGTGCGCGCTATACTCAAGATTGATGATATTGTGAGTATAAGCTTGTTTTTGTAACGGTCGTTGCTATATTTATAAAGCATTATTACTATTGTTTTGTAGACTAATTGTCTTATTGCAGTCTGGGAATAGAATAGGATGCGAACTAGTTAATATTCTTCCTGGCATGTCATAGAAGTGGTGAAGAGAATAAGAGTTCAAAGTAATCTATAAGGTGATGTTATCGAACTGGTTTATATTTCTGCCACCATAACCCCAATAGTCAAGCTAAAATAATCTCAAATTTTTTTACTGCAATATCTCAGCTCTTTCAAGTGTAGTATTAAACTAATGCATTCTCTGTGTGATGTTACAAAAGTGTGAACTGCGTAAATAATTATGTTCTGTCTTGTTTCAGGTCACAACTATGAACTAAGAAGTATTAAGAGGTTGTCGAAAGTATTACTTAATTTATGAGCTTGAGCAAATAAAGAAGCTGGATCTTGCGATTTTGCTCCTAACACCAGTAAAACATTGCATTATTATTTCACAATTTTCTTCTTTAGGTTTGAACTAGTATGCTAGCTATATGATTTATTAATATTGTATTGTTTTAGAATAAACTAATGATACTAAATGGTTGCTTTGATTTAATTATACTGACACATACCCATTTTACTACTATTTGTTCTGTTTCATCAAATTACCTCATCTGGCGACCTCCGTGGTGCGATTGGTTAACCATCAGAACGCTAATCGTGAGGTTCGGGTTCGAATCCCGGTGGAGGTAGAGTCGAGAACTACGCTCTTCTCCTTTGCTTTCCAGTGTGATCGTATTATAAGTATATATTTCTTAAATATACGTTGACAAGTACCCATTACACGTCATGTCTTAAATATACTTGATATTATCAAACTACTTTGATTACACAGACAGATCACTACTTGCAGTATCCTACACCAATTAAAACATGGTAGCTAATGGAGTGTATGACAGTTCTTATCACTCTCATTACAATATGGTCAAATGATGTTTAGTATTAAATATTGAAATTAAACAGGCTCTAAGTTGATTAATGGGCATATTGTGGCAATCTGTTTGTCCAACAGTGAAAACGCATTGTAACTCATATCTATTTATTGAGTCTGCATATGAATATCTGCAAATTGTACTGTTGTTACTCTCAACAATATGGTAAACATTATCATATTTATCACCTTTTCATTTAGATACTGAATCTCATCACACACATTCGTGAAACATGTATTTTATGGTTACTACCCTGAATCGGTTATTGATCGTGAAGTGTTGGGTGGTTTGTGGGTGTTACTGTTAAGGAAAATTCATTCGAATATACCTCTGGGAAACTGGTGTGATCTGTATGTATGTTTAGAAAATTATGATCACACTAATAGAGTTGAATAAATTAACAAACTACTCTAATTGCTCTTAATAAAACAAACTTCACTGACTTATCATTATCTCTTTAATGTATGTAAATATATCAGTAATTTGAAAAACAAGTGCTTAAAACTAACAAATAAAGGCTACAAGGTACAATAATTACAGAATGAACTAAATAAATAGCTACATTTACACTTAGAACTGCTATTTATAAGGAAACTAAACGCTTCACACCTATCCACTTATTGATAGTAATGTTATCTTTGATACGGATGTATCTGATTTGCCGCCTTGATGTTGGTTTTGATGGCAGAGGGCGCTTTGGGCATTGCTGGATTGGGCCCCATTTGCGGGGCTTGAGGTCTTGAGGGTCCCATGCCAGGAGTCACGCCTGGGGGCCCAATGGGTGCCATGCCCATTCTCAGGCCTTTTCCAGTACCAACAGCAGTGACAAGGGCATGTGTGTCTGCTATGTTGTGGGTAGGTTGCATAGCTGGAAATTAAAAAGTATTTAAAGGTTATAATAAACTATTAGGATCTAAAGAAACTTGGCTTTAGCATATTGTTCAGATACAAGTCCCAAAATACCAACCTTAGATAATAATTTGGTATTGAGATGTGTTATAGCCCTTAGTCCTTTATTAAAAGAATGTGATACTAGTTACAATTATATGATAATTTCAAATGTTAATTTTTATAACAGTATCAATACCACACAATATTGTTCATCCTCACCATTAGATCTCAAGGATTCTCCTTCCCAATCCTCTCTTCCCTTGGAAATGATTTCCCACACATGACTCACCACTTTTGTGAATTGAGCTACTTGTTTCTGAAAAGAAATTACATACATGGTTAGGTTATAAGCATTTTCATAGCGTAACATGTGTACTGTCACTTCAATCATGAGTAATAGTAGCATGTTAACAATGAATATATGTCCCCATGAGTATTCCACATAACACTGTCACTTGTATCAGTCATCCAGCTATTATTGTACAAAATATGATAGCTAAAATGTATAAAACAAAGTCTGGATGATGTATGGATGCTAAATTTATAAGCTCACCTGTGCAGTTTCATAGCTAAGCGTGCTAGCTTTATGATTAAACTGTTGTAGCCTCTGTTCTGCTTGAGGTTCTGGTTTGGTTCTCAGCAAATCTGGTACTAAATCATGGGTGCAGGCTGGAACTCTTCCTTCTGTTATTTGCGCCAATGATTCATCTCTGTCGCACCCAAGTTGCAGAGGCAGGACCACTAACGACCGTAAAGGAGGTGCAAGCTCTGTTTGTAGGATCTTACTCAATCCAGTCAGCTGAAAGGGCACATGTTAATAAGTATTAATCATTATAGAAAAAAGAACGTTTTGATATTTTATTATTTTTGTAGACAAAAGAACTATAAAAGGCAAATAGCATCATACTTACATGACCCGATAAGATGGCATAGTTATCCAAAAACGTAGGCCAGTTGATTGTTTCATGTTCAGTTTCTAGTTTAGTGATCAGAGCTTGTATTGCCGTTTTTAAGTCATTTACTCTGTTAATAATAGCCTGCAGAGTGGCTTCCAGTTGCTTTTCTTCCCTTTGCATATTGTTTACTAAATACTAGTCCTCTCAAATCTGAATATTACCTTAAAGTTAAATTTGAATACAGTACACAAATGAAAGCCATACAACAAGCCACCAACAAGCAACATTTGATTCAATTAAATGGCTGGTCTCAATCAATCAACAATGGCTTAGTAACTGCAATAGTTTTACACATGACACGGTTGTTTCCATATATTGAGATGTAGGTAGATATTGATTGAAATTAAAAATCGGTAAAATTAATTATTTTCTATTGGTAAAGTTTTGTTCAGTCAATTTGTTTTGAAATAGGTACATAAGGTACACATTATGGAACAATTTCTGAAGAGGCGCAAAGTACCTTAGATATAAATTCCATTGGTTGGCTTTCTTTCAGACAATTTACTAGGTAACTAAACGATTAGGAGTGAATAACTTTGACTAGAGATCGCCCCACATAAATTGGCAGTAGCCAAACTTGGAACTAAACTTGACGTTTCCGCCATTGCGTGTTATTTTGTATGAAAGGTAAATTTTGTATTACCAGCGTTGTGTTTTTTGCTCACTTTTTGTAATTTTTATGTTTGTTAAGGGTAATTATAATAAATTGATTTCCGGAGTTTCTTGTTAGTTCTTCTCCAAGCTAGGATCTCCGCTGATCTAACCTCGGTAAAAAATATGTAAAGACAATGCTTTTTTTTACTTTTTACCGTTTACCACGTTAGGTGATAAACGTATCCATGTGGATCATAATTATTGTTAAGAAAAAACTGGCACACTGCTCACTTTCTTTGTAATCTTTATGTTTGTTAATTATAAAAATAATAATCTTTATTGTTGTTATACTTAGATCATAAGATAACATTCAAAGAGAGCTTGTGATAGGGTATGGCACAGTGATTGCTAGTTTTGGCGTGTTTACTGGTAACACTGAATTACGCGACTGTGGCGACGCCTCCAACTGCCAATTTATGTGGGGCGATCTCTAGTAGTAGTGAGTAGAGTACCCGCCACATAAGGTGGCAGTAGCAAACTTGGAACTAAATTTGACGTTTCCGCCATTGCGTGTTATTTTGTATGAAAGGTAAATTTAGTATTACCAGCGTTGTGTTTTTTGCCCACTCTTTGTAATTTTTATGTTTGTTAAGGGTGATTATAATAAATTGATTTCTGGAGTTTCTTGTTAGTTCTTCTCCAAGGGTCTCCGCTGAACTTCTTCTTCTCAATCGTTACGCTCTTATCAGAGCGGTCGTGGTCTTCATGACGTGGCATCTTGAGCAGCCGAAATGGTTGGTGAACTAACCTCGGTAAAAATATGTAAAGACAATGCTCAGTGCCATGTTTGAAATAGTTTTTTTACATACATACATACACATCACGCCTGATTCCCTGTAGAGAGGTAGGCAGAGATCACGGATCCCCATTTGTCCCGATCCTGACAGACCACTTTCGCTTCATTGACATTCATACATTCTCTAATACACTCTCGGCGGTTATAGGTACTCCTAACGTCACCTTTTTTCAATATAGCGTCTATCTGACTGTTACATATATGTCTTATTAGGCCGGCCCCTACGTAACCGCCCTTCCACTTCACTCATATATATTCCTTTTGTCAATATATAGTTTTTTTAATTTGTACTTAGATCATAAAATAACTTTCAAAGAGAGCTTATGATAGGGCCTATTTTGAATAAAAATATTTTGACTTTGGTATATTAATTTGTTTTATTTGAGTTTATAGCTCTGCAACCAAAGATCGTTACAAATGAAACCTCAATATAATGTATCGAGCCGTACGGCACAGTGAGTGCTAGTTTTGGCGTGTTTACTGGCAACACTGGATTACGCGACTGTGGCGACGCCTCCAACTGCCACCTTAGAGTACCCGCCACATAAGGTGGCAGTAGCCAAACTTGGAACTAAATTTGACGTTTCCGCCATTGCGTGTTATTTTGTATGAAAGGTAAATTTAGTATTACCAGCGTTGTGTTTTTTGCCCACTCTTTGTAATTTTTATGTTTGTTAAGGGTGATTATAATAAATTGATTTCTAGAGTTTCTTGTTAGTTCTTCTCCAAGGGTCTCCGCTGAACTTCTTCTTCTCAATCGTTACGCTCTTATCAGAGCGGTCGTGGTCTTCATGACGTGGCATCTTGAGCAGCCGAAATGGTTGGTGAACTAACCTCGGTAAAAATATGTAAAGACAATGCTCAGTGCCATGTTTGAAATAGTTTTTTTACATACATACATACACATCACGCCTGATTCCCTGTAGAGGGGTAGGCAGAGATCACGGATCCCCATTTGTCCCGATCCTGACAGACCACTTTCGCTTCATTGACATTCATACATTCTCTAATACACTCTCGGCGGTTATAGGTACTCCTAACGTCACCTTTTTTCAATATAGCGTCTATCTGACTGTTACATATATGTCTTATTAGGCCGGCCCCTACGTAACCGCCCTTCCACTTCACTCATATATATTCCTTTTGTCAATATATAGTTTTTTTAATTTGTACTTAGATCATAAAATAACTTTCAAAGAGAGCTTATGATAGGGCCTATTTTGAATAAAAATATTTTGACTTTTGACTTTGGTATATTAATTTGTTTTATTTGAGTTTATAGCTCTGCAACCAAAGATCGTTACAAATGAAACCTCAATATAATGTATCGAGCCGTATGGCACAGTGAGTGCTAGTTTTGGCGTGTTTACTGGCAACACTGGATTACGCGACTGTGGCGACGCCTCCAACTGCCACCTTATGTGGCGGGTACTCTATGTGGCGGGTACTCTAGTTAGTAATAGACTTGTGCAGTTTGTGGGTAACATTGAATATTTTTTACTAAATAAGAGTGAGGAAATTATTAAGTGTACTATAAACATCAAAAGAATGTGTCTGTATGCAATTATTGATAGACTTTTAAAATTCAATAAGGTTTAAATAGGATGTAAAACGTTGATACAGATTCAACAAAGTGAATCTCGGGGTATTTAGGAATAACAAAATGACAACATATTCAGCATATTTTATTTTATTTCATAAAGACGTACACATGGACAATCTAACACAGCGATGGACTTCGATGCATAAAGTATCCTGAATATCACCGTCAGGTCTCGTTACACTCAGTACGGACACTTACACTCTTTTTCTGAACTGCGTGCTGACGATTGCAACTGCAAAAATAATGTATTTAAGAACAACAAACCAAAGAGAAACAGTTCACAACCATTCAACCTTGCGGGCTACCACGAACCCACATGTTGACCAAATATAGTGTCAGTTCCCAATGTTTTACGTATAATAAGCCACTATGTTTTGCCTTAGGTACCATTGTAGTAGTTAAGAAAAATATTATTTTTCATTTTGGAAAATATTATTGACATAAACAATTATCAATGAAGTCTACATAAATATCGTTGGCAGTACTACCCGAAGTCAATTAATGCAGTAATAATATATTTCACAATGTGAATATAAACATAACATCAGTTTAAATTAATAGAGATAATATTATTTCTATTTGCACATGCCCTGTCGAAGACAAAAGTTCTACCCTAGTTATTGAACAAATTTGTGTATCCATGATTCAAAACAAGTTGATAACTTAATAATATTTATTTATGTGCCATACTTACATCTGCATTTTCGTCTTGACTTTCTACATCCTCAGGTGTCGGAATTTGAGCGCGAATATTGTCTATGGTCACACGGACCATTTGCTCAATGACGTCTTCTCGAGCGATCACGCCACAGTCTACAATATAAAGGTGGTTAAAAAACAGTGCATTAATTTATTGCAATTTCTTTTATTATGATCGTAGAATGTAGAATGGCGTCTGTACTCTTGTGGATACTGACACCCGTCCGACACTTTTGGCTAATGATTGGTAGGACCAATAAAAATAAAACAAAAAACAAACGCATTCACGACCATTAACCCTTGCGGGGTAGTCAGAGGTTCAGGTTTCCATCTCCGCAATTGCGAAGGTAGTAATTCTATGGCCACCTCGAACCCACGTGTTAACCAGATAGTCAGTACTCAATGTGACAGGTGGTCAGCAAATACTTTTTGCTTAAACTTACACAAATGTAAAAATAAATATTATATATGTCTAACATGAACCGAAGAAATGGCAGGCCTCTATTAAGACCAGAATACAATACAAAACATAAATAATACAAGAGAAAGAATAAAATATACGCTTCACCACTAAATTACCTTTGATATCTTGAATGCATTTATCGATGTTGATTTTATTGAGTTCATCTTCAGTCGGTAGCTCCCTGTTCTTCAGCAAAAATGATACAACACTTGCCATGGTCGTCTCCGTATCTAGAAATTACGAGTTTATCAGGAGTACATAATTATAAACATTAACGACCATTCACCTTTGGTAGTTAGGAGCTCTAGAGTCCATCTCTAAAAATCGTGAGTTGGTGATTCTATGGCCACTTTAGAGGATAGTCGCTGACATGGAGTAATAGTTGCGTTATTAAAATAATAGTGTCTTGTATAGGGAAGGCGTTAATGTAAAGAAGTAGATAGGCTGATTATAAAAAAATAAATAAACGCATTCACGAAAATTAACCCTTGCGGGATAGTCAGAGGTTTAGGTTTCCATCTCCGCAATTGCGGAGGTAGTAATGCTATGGACACCTCAAACCCAGGTAATAAAAACATATTCACGTAATGCATCGAATTATACGGTGAGGGAAACCATCGTGAGGAAACCTACCTGTTCGTGGAACAGGTAATAGTTAGTGCTTGTAAATGGCGACATGGTTGACCACCTGTCACATTGAGTACTGAGTATCAGGTTAACACGTGGGTTCGAGGTGTCCATGATAAATAGTGTCTAAATAAGTTTTTAATTCTCTTTTAAAATAACTATTCTCTGACAATATGAAACTTACAATAATCCTCTGGTGGAGAAGTGAAGAATATAGCGGCCAACACAGACGGTATCAATTCTTGCAGCGCCATCTTTGAGTCTATGAAAGAGTTAAAAGCTTCATCTAACAGTCTCACGATTTCATCTTCGATCGGACTCATTTTTTCCGCTGCTTTCAACTGCAAATAAAGTTTTATTTAAATCCTCAAATAGGTTGCATAATTCATAATCATAAACGATATCACTCAATATTTGCCTTGAGAACTTAGTTCATAGGTTTAATATATATCTTAATGAATGTAACACTAGACTTTCTGGCTACCACGCAGAGGAAAATACTATGACACTATGAATATAATATAGGCACAGATAATATAATACTACAGATATAGGTTTGTTTATTTTAAAATCCATATTTCCATTTAAAAAGAACAAACGAATTTTTCAATATTTAAGTTTTAGTCAAACATAATTTATAATTACAAATATCAATAACAAGATCAACCAACGTGTAACAGCTAACAAAAAGTGTTGCTGTTAAAAAATAAGAGTTATATGCTTCGTTATTTCTATGAAGTAACGTAAATGATGTAAAATAGTATGAAAACAGTAAACTTCAAAAAAAAATATTAAAAGAGACCTATTTCGTTTTACAATCGTCATGTGTTGCCCTCTAGCGTATCATTGGCGAAATTAGTAATTTCTTGCTACATAAATAACGCACCTAATTATTATGTTAAATAAAATTTAAAATTATTCTTTTATACTGTAGATTGTATTAGCAAAGATAGTGCTGCTTGGAAAGTGGCAATGAATAGGATACATCTTGAGACGTTCCGACATCAACATCACCAAACTGAGCCTAAGATAGCAATCGGGCAAGAGGATGCTTGACTGTCTACGAGAGACGAGGCGGCGTTCGGTTAAGAAGCTGCCCACAGCTGGACGGAGAATGAGGAATGGCCCATGACAGAGCGAAATCATTGCTGTGAGCCCTTTGTCCTTGTTGATGGAATATAGGAAACAATGAAGAAGAGATGATAATTTCATTATTTAATATGTAGTAAGGATATATGAAGTAAAAGGTTCTACTTTCGTGGTAGTAAGAGGTTACTTAGTATTGTGGTGGTCTTTGAACTTTGAACTTAGTATTGTTTTTCCATTCGAACTCCACTTTTACCTGTTCATCAGTATCCAGAGACAGGTGGTCATCCATGTAACACTTATTGAATATTATCGATTCTAAAATTAGATAGGATCCGTCGCGTTCGTAACATATCATAGGTTATAATCAAAGACGGACAAAATCAGAACAAAAGCGCAGTTCTCGACTCTGTATCCACTGGAAATCGGCACCTCACTATTAGCGTTTAGAGACCCAAGTCCACTAATGCATTTTGCAAAATATTAGTTCAATATTACTATATAACAATTACGTCGTTTTTATATCAAAATTGGACACTTTTGCTGTGATCGATGGTGACATTTTACACTTTTGTTAATCTACTACCAACTTCACACTACTACTGAAATGATATACTGAACTATATTGAACAGTGTTTGTGTTAAAATGCATTACTAGTTAACAGATCGCGTTACAGTGGTCGTCGTTGACACTCACATGTTCCCATATGAATCCGTCAGCCAATGCTGATACTGCATCGAAGGCTCTGGAATAGGCTGGTTGTCGCTGCTGCGTCACATTCTGCATGGGCTCCAGCCACTTGTCCACTATACTCTTCACCGCATCAAAGCGAGATATTTTGCTGAAATGTATAACAACGATTATTATTATATCATAATTTATAATTTACGAGTAGTAGTACTTACTTCAGTGTAAGCAAACAAGGCGTGTTGTGCGTATATGTAAGTATGTATTTATGATCATTAAACCTAGAGGTTATAGTTTCCTTGTCCGTAAATACGGAGTTAGTTAGTTACTCGAGTTATTATTAAACCACAATTTAAACCGGCTATTTAACTATAAAATCTCTTGTAACCCCAACATATCGTTGCAGGATTAAGGGTTGAAGGAATGGTTTAGCAATCTCGCTCTTTTATTGTATATAAATGGTATAACTATCCCGATATTAATGCTAAGTGCTCAAGGATATATTTTACTAGACTTTGACCGAGCGTGTTTGGGTTTGAATGTCACTGAAGCGAAAGTGGTTTGTAGGAATCGAGACAAAAGGGAATGCGTGATCTATACCCCTATGTGTATTTAGTCTTTCATTTAATATTACCAATACATACAAATATGACCAGATAATAACATTCTATTAAATACTATTTCTAATACAACATTACAAGAACATAGAATAGATTCAATTGTTTCTCTATAGGTAAATATAGGTAAAAGGGCGTGACGTGTATATATGTAGTATGTCTTACCCAGCAACGACATCTGGTAGCTTCCCGGTCAGTTCATTGAAGAGGACCGGCGTGTCCTCGGGGGCTAGCATGAGGGCGTCCATCACCTCCTTGATCTTGTCATCCAGGGTCCTCATCTTCACTTTGAGAACAGTTTGCGAATCCAAGGGTTCACTAGAAAAGCGACAACATTATTAACTGAACAAATGTGTTTACGACCAGTAACTCTTGCAGGGTAGTCTTGCAGGTTTCCATCTGCGCAATTGCGGGGGTAGTAATTCTATGACGTCGAGTCTACGTGTTGACCAGATTGTCAGTACTCAATGTAACAGGTGGTAAGTAATTTACAAGGACTAACTATTAGCTGTTCGGGAAACAGGTAGGTATCCTCGCGATGTTTTCTTTCACCGTAAGCCATGTACCATACGGTAAGGAAACATTATTAACTTAAACTCATTTATTGATTAGGGAAAAGATCGAAATGATATTGAAAAACGATTGCCTTAAAACGCATCAGTAGACTTGGGGCCCTGATCTTTTGGCGTGCCAACTCACATGGGGAAATAGTTCTTGACGATACTTTTGTCTTTCGTCACTTCATAAGGGTCTATTTCTTTCTTCAGTGGTTCCGCCACAGGCCTTGGCCTCCAAACTACTTCTTCTTTTCTCCGTAACTTCTTGATTTCTTCTTTAAGCATCTAAATGAGCATTAATCATATCTTAATTAAACATTTTATTTCTCAATACAAATAGCAAATCATACATTGCGGCTAGTCTTGTTATTAAGAACTTATGGCTCGGAAGCGTCGATATATAACAGTACATTGAATTAATTTAAGAGACAAGCTAGAAGTAAATTGTTAATTTGAAATACTCTGTTTTAAGAAATCCAAAATGTTTTAAATATTCATATCGGAATAACTGACTTAAATCTAGTTAGGGAAACTATAGGTTTATTTTTGAGTAATACTTTGAACATAGGTATGTTTACAAGCATAAATGTTTGTTTTCTGAAGAAGAATATATAATAAAAGTATAGCGACTTACTTCAATCTGTTGCTTTTGTTGCCGCCTTATAATACGCAAGCGTATCACATCCCTATTGTACTGTTCCATTGTGTATGGACCGGATACCTCTGGATTTCTTTCCTGAAATAAAATTGAAAAACACCTGTCAGTAACAATTATGTAAATTTCGTAGGCTTATTGTTAAAAATTGCCTATGCATCAGGTTATTGTGATCGAAAGTTAAGATGTTTACCAATAGTCTAGCTGCATGGTTAAAATCATGTATAGTTAATAACTTTTGATTAAACTACGTTAATTCTTAATTAAGAACCAGAAAAAGCACACTATAGAGACTCTTGACAGATAATAGTATATATTTTACGATTAAAAGACTGTTGTAGTCAATTCAGCGAATCATCCAGCGAATAGCAAATCTCAAGTGGCAGTAGGCGGGTCAGGCAGGTCGCCCGGAAGCATGAGTCATGGTACAAGAAAGTCTTGGAGTGGAGACCTTGGGGGGAAAAGCGGCTCAGAGGAAGACCACAGATGAGGTGGAATGACGACATCCAAAAGATAGGGGGGGGGGGGGGGGGGTAAACTGGATGCACGTGGCCCAGGACCGTGTTAAGTGGCGCAAACTGAAGGAGGCCTACACCAAACTGGTCGAGAGTGGCTGAGAAGAAGAAGAAGTAGTTAATTAATGAATAGATTAGTGATACAAGTTATGAAAGCTAAAATATCTTAAAGTTAACAAGAAATGTACCTTCCTTGGAATAACTTTGGCTTGGAGAGCGGCGGCAAGATGAAGTTCGTCTCTGTATATAATAAGAGTCTTGAAATACTTTTGTTCCAAATCACCGAATCGTTTCTGCGAAAGAAATTGTATTAATGGTATGTCCCTTTCAAATATAGTCAGATAAGCCGAGAAAATATTCTTGAACATCCACTTGCTACAAGCAATGATTGTTTTGATGAATTTTATAACGATTGTGATTGATTACTAAACATTTTTACAAAATATTTAGCGATACGTAAAATACTAACTTTGAATATTTAATATACCACTTTTATAGCAAGTATCAAATGTGATATCCCGAAGAAAACAGTAATAACAATACCAATATATTAGCAAAAACTTATCGTTTTAATTTGAAGATCAATACATCTAATCTACTTACGTCCCAATCGCGAATTTGTTTCAGCATTTCAGGCACAAACTCCTTGGTAGCTGAATATTTGTGTTTCCTTGTCATCTGCTTCAAGAGGTCGTCCAAAGTCTTGTCAACATTGCGTGGCTTACCCAGCTTTTTGGTCAACACATCATTCATTTGAGCTCGTAGGTCATTCGCCTGGGCCTCCATCACACGGAGATCAGTCTCCATTCGATGCAAGTGTACTTTGTTGATCCTAAAGGTAAGCGTGTAATACTTAAAATATCATAGTGTAAAAGAGGTACTTCTTTAGCACTTTATATCCTTCCTTCCTTTTATATGTCTACTTTTTGGTAGACATATCGAAGGACCTATCCCTTAAACCAGGGCTGTCCAAACCACTGCCCGCGGGCCGCATGCGGCCCGCGGTTTTGATTACTGCGGCCCATTGAACCTTTTTAACCGACTTAAAAAAAAAGTTCGATTCGGTTACACTGACTACAAAGAGATACCCACTGCATATAATAGTACTTTAATTATTGACCTTTTTTTTTTTTTTGAATGGGATTGCTCTTGGCCCGTACTAATCCGAGTAGTTGGATTTCTTTTTTTTTTTTTTTAGAATGGGATTGCTCTTAGCCCGTACTAATCCAAGTAGTTGGATTGGTCTTATTACCATTTTGTCATTTTAATAAATATTTTGCGGCCCACCAATGTATTTAGTCTTTTTTATTGGCCCTGGGTCCCATCTAGTTTGGACACCCCTGCCTTAAACAGTGGGAAGATTTTTCTTTAGTATTTAAGTCGAAATTTTGTATAACAGATTTATATTACGGTTACAAGTTAAATAAAAAGCGTTGCGCTATTTATAAATATTATTCGTAAACGTTAGTGTTACTAATATCCCCTATCATGTTCCATACTACTCTGGGACGTAAAAAAGACTAACTAGCTGCCAATTTTGCCAGCATAGCGGAGAAAGCGACTAAGTGAGTAAAGTGGAATATATTCTACGATGTGCTAGTAACCTGTCATCAAATCAAAGTCATCACAACCCTAATCCAAGTTTTATACTCAAAAAAGTGACCAAGGACCCGTATATCGTATGTCACCGGTTCGGTATACAGAAAAGGATTAAAGGCATCGAATGATTGAATGAATTAATGAACGTGAACGTGAATGAAGTGCTACGAGTCTCTTCAACATAAACTTACTTTCGCCGTGTTTTCTGCGTTCTGATTTCCTCCTGAAGTTCGAGTACTCTGTTCTTTAATTTGTCCAGCGTTTTCAGTGGGAACACCACCGCATCCGTGAACCCATCGCCGCCATCTTTGTTCTTGATAGCCCTAGCCTTTATCTGGTTGAATTGGAGGACTACTACGCAACTGACTTCGTTCAAACAATTCTGTTTCTCCATCTGAAAGTACATATTGTTTATTAAAACTTATCACTAGTGCTAGCTGGGACGTAAACAGAATGCTAATTAGCTGCTGTTCTTCCCGGCATGTCGTATGAGGCGACTAAGAAACTAGGGGAAAATAGAATGTTCCATTCTGACATCGCAATCCCAATAATCATGCTAAAAAGCGACAAGATATTATATCTCCTAGGGTCTGTTCAGCCCGAAAGGGATCAAAGGACATGATGTATATGTATGTATGTATGTTTGTAACAAATTACTATTGTGTAAGACTTGTGCTTGCATAGAATGTAAAAAGAACGTCGTAGGACAAGACTTAGGGTTTTTACTGTGTGATGAGCTAACAACCTCTCACTAATGTTCTTTATGTCAATACAACGTTCATGCTTGAAGTGACTAGGGAGATTTTTTGACTCCTAGTTTCTGTCAACTCCCAAAGGGATTAAAGGAAGCAAATGTATACGTGTGTATTATCTGTCAGGCCTGGACTGAGAATAAAATGTTCACTAGTTAGCTATATTTATATTAGCTGACGAAGTCTAGGCAGGATTTTTCCTTACTTCTCACGATAATTTTATGCAACATAATTCTTTCTTTTACGTTTCGGTTTAGCTCATTTGTGGGGGCCTTGACTCTGTATCAGTGGGTTCACAAACACAAACAAACAACAGAGTTCAAATCTCGTTTGAGAATGCATCAATGGAAATGAAGTTTAGTGAATTTCTATGTATATATTTCTATTCGTATTAAAAATACATTTGCGAAATACACCAAACACTGAAGTGAGGGAAAACTTCGTGAGGAACCCTACCTGTTCTCTGAACAGGTAATAGTTAGTGTTTGTAGGCGACATAGTTTACCACCTGTCACATTGAGCAATGACTATCTGGTCGACACGTGGATTCGAGGTGACCATAGAATTACTACCTTCCAAACTGCGAAGATAGAAATCTTAACCTCTGACTATCGCGCAAAGGTGGCGAACGCGAATAAATCTTTCCTTAACGAACCATGAACTCCCTGAGTTCATTTCTTCTAACATCCAGTTGTGAAGTGAGTTTGCGTTTCAGCTTATTGTGAGCCTCGATGTCTTTTTTCAGGAGATCCACATAGTGATCTTGTTCTATTATTTCCTGTTCAAATTGTTGCCTGAAAAGCATAGAAAATATAATAATAATAAAAGCGTTTATTTACAGCCACAAAAACATACACAATACAAAACGTTTACAAATAAAACTTACAAACTACAATTAAGTAGTACTACGTTTACAATTAAAGTTACAAACTAATTTATTAATTAATTAACTTAATATTACAGTTCATCAAATAAATCATCACACCTAGGAACTGATTTCACATTCACACATATATTCACGCCACTACGTCCAGTGTCCCTGATTGGATAGGCAGAGACTATAGATCGCTACCTGGAACGTTTTTATATATGCTTTTTCGTTCTTTACACTGTACATTGTTACCCATTGTATATTTAGATAGATAGTAAGTAGATAATTATTACTTATAATATCAACATGGGTACTTTCCATTATCTTTCATCACGCCACCACATAACTTTCTATATTCTAACCTGTTTGTTTTCAGATTTATTTTTGTTACCTCGTATGTCTCATTTCATAAGTCTTGTTAAAGAGTGCCTTATCACATCCCTCGGGACACACATTAGGATCTAACGTTATGGGACCAATATCCCTGCTGTCCAAGCTTCCTTCGTCATCATCATCTTCATCATCAGAGGAAGAAGATTCTGACTCCGATTCCGATGATTCTGGAAGCAAACGTTAATCAATGTTTAAAGAAAGAAAGAGAAACACTTATTTGGACCAGGTTACAGCTTCCAATCAATATATAAGTTATAAAATAACAACATGTTATGCCCATAAGAGAGATCTATGACACCCAATAGAAAACGAATCAGTTTATAGGTGTTGATAAGTCAACAGCGTACGTAGTTTGTTGAGCTCCGCTATTCGATCAATATATGTATAATTTATAATATAATTCGCTCTCTTAAACTTTAAAAGAAATACAATGTACGTGACAGTAATGTGGGAGATATTCACCAAAGTATCCAAAGAAATCTATAGAATTAAAATAATATGTCAGCATGTGGACGTATATGTAGCATTTGAACTCTGTTTAGATGAAAAAGAACGTTATACATATATTAATACCATCATCAGTCTTCGTTCGAGGCGCACGAAATTTCTTCTTAAATATACGTCGGAGAAAATCAGCGAACTTGTTATCTTGAATCAACTTCTTGAATTCCGCTTGCATCTCCTGACATCGCACTGCCAATTCTTCCTTTTGAGCATTGTGTTCTTCTATGCGGTGCTCGCATTCGTCTATTTGATCTTGCATGGATTTAACCTAACCATTTTAATCTTTATGAATTAACCTTTTAAAGCAATATGAATTATTGAGACTGCCAGAACACGAAATTATACAAATATGTTTAAAAATACTATTCAAATATACATTTCATTTGCTTTTTAGACCAAATATATTTTGACAATCTAATGTATCATCTAAGATCGCAAAGCACTTTTCACAGCTTGAAAAAGGAGTAACTATAGAAATCAAGGACTAAATCTTTTATATTAAAACTGTACAATGCATGTTAGTTTTGTCAGGACCATTAAGCGATCAATAATTTGTAGGAACATTGCGACATGAATATATATGTATGTATAATACCTGCATTAATTTACTATACACTCTTTCCGCCAGGCGATCTTCTTGTGCTTCAAACCGATTCAATATAACCATCTCCCTGTGCAATTGTATCAAAAAGAGTTCTAACAATTGAACTTTCTCCTGTAAAATTTAATACCAACTTTATCAAATGGACATCCCTTTATTCCTTCAAGGTTTTGACAAGAATTACATATATGTATGAAAGTGATTGGTCTGTCAAAGTTTATCTGAATATTTGATAGACAGTACATGGTCGATTCCTATTACCCTTATTGCGTTAACTTTGCTATCTAGACTAAAAGTTAGTTTAAGGATAACATTTAAAGTTACAAACGTGGATAAAAATTATATTTGAGGAGATCCCTGATGAATTTTCGTCGTAATTATAGTTTTATGAGATTCGCGATTTATACTCATGATTAATAACTAACGGGACTTATCGCGTAAGTTTTTATACATATAATAAAGTTACCTTTATTAACCCGACGTTTCGGCTACGTTGCAGCAGCCATGGTCACGGGCAGCCTTACGCGATAAGTCCCGTTAGTTAATAATCATGAATTTTCAATGTGTTGAAATTGTTAATTCTATTACTAACTTATTCAAAACTGTGACTGTACCTGTACACGGACCCTTTCACGCTGTAAATGCCGCAGGCGATTGTCAAAACGTTCTACTAATTCATCGGCCTCCGCCAACAACATGTCTTGTTCCAGAAGAAGCCTGTAATATCAGACGTACCGTACTAGCTGGGACGTAGAAAGTATAATAATATATGCACATTATTACACCAATTGAACTAGCCCTTTGGTAAGTACATTTAATACTTGTGTTAAGGGTACTAGTCAACGTATATTTAAGAAATGTATACATATTATATATAGATAAATACATATATAGCATATATAATCAAGGACCAGACTGGAAAGTAGTAGAAAAGCGTAGTTCTCAACTCTGCCGTCACCGGGAATCGAACCCGAGACCTCACGAACTAGCGTTCAGGTGACTAACTGACTGCGTCACGGAGGACGTCAAATGGTTGGTTAGTCGTTGGAAGCGACTAAGGGAATAGAGGCCAATGAAAGCAAGTAGGCGATGGTCTAGTAACCAGTCACCAACGTTGCATATAACATCATAACCAAATTCATGCTGCAAAAATTATCTAGGAGGTATTATCGTGTCTCTTAATCTACCTGTGTGAATGTAAAAGTTAAAAAAGGAGAGTAATACTATGTTGGTATTTATTGCATTAAGTAACATTCAAATGTCTGCAATCTATATTTTACATATTTCATACTAGCGACCCGCTCCGGCTTCGCACGGGTATAGAATATATAGCCTACTCCACTATTTAATGGATGTTATTATACATATAAACCTTTCTCTTGAATCACGCTATCTATTAAAAAAACCGCATCAAAATCCGTTGCGTAGTTTCAAAGATTTAAGCATACAAAGGGACATGGGGACAGAGAAAGCGACTTTGTTTTATACTATGTACTTATTATAAAAATTATGTTGAAGTGTTTACCCATTAATTTTTTTCTCGCGCACTTCGACCTCAATATCAGTGGGTTCGGTATCATAACTGGGTTTTAGAAATTCCCAGATAGTGGAATCTACTTGGCAGTCTGAAACAAGAATAAATAAATTAAACTTGACATGCGGATCATTGATAACCTCAGCGACGCAAACCTTTAAACCACCTGCACGCCAATCACTAATCCCGGGTTTAATTCCCGTGGGAGGCAGAGTTAAGAACTACGCTTTGCTTCTACTCTCCAGTCTGTCTTTGTTTTTATACATAATAAGAATATATTTCTTCAATATATGTTGACTAGTACACTTAACACAAGTCTTCAATGACCTTACCAAGGGGTAGTTTAATTGGTGATAGTCTCCCAAATATTAATATCACCCTTACAGGGTAGTCAGGATATAAAATATCCACATCCGCAAACGCGTAGTAAATGATTATATGGCCTCATTAAATCCCATATGTAACCCTAATAGTCAGCACCTATCGTGACAGTCAGTAAAAAGTGTCGCCAAATACAAGAACTGACTTTTAGTCTCAGAAAAATATTTAGGTTTTCTGACGATATTTTTCCTCACCGTACAACTAATTTATTTCGCAATTGTAGCGAAAACGTGTTAATTCCATATACCCTTAGTCCTTAGTCGCCTCCTACGATATGTCGAGAAGAACTGTAGCTATTTGACATTATTATTACGTCTCAGACTAGCATGGCATTAATGTACAGTTATTGAATGTTCTATTACCCAAATATGGTGTAAATCTAGGAACTCTGGGTTCTTGAACCCTTTGTGCCGTCGCGTCTGTGCTTTGTGGAACCAAAGACGATCTCCGTAGGTCTTTGATCCTCGTTTTCGACGCTAATAACGCTTCGGGATCAACCTGTTTATAAAAAATACATTTAAGCTCTATTTGGAATATTACCGATTTGATACCGCATTTGTGGAGACGGAGATCAAAACCTAAGTATACACTAAAGAATAACTGTAATGTAGTGTAAGGTTGTATTTCGTAATATCATAGATATGTTGTTTTATGTAATTAACATTGATTGTTTTTTTTAGCTTCCTGAGAATACAAATTTTTCACCACTAATTGGATTATTGACACATTAAATTACTTTAGACTATTTATATAGTTAAAAGTTCCTTAAATCTATAAAATTTTAACTCAAACCTTATACATAAATTGTATTCATATACAAACCCGTTTCCCTAAACAGGTAATAATTTAGTTATTGTAAATGGCGGCATGGTTTGCCACCTGTCACATTGAGTACTATTTGGTTAACACGTGGGTTCGAGGAAGTCATAGAATTACTACCTCCGCGATTGCTGAGATGTATACCTGAACCTCTGACTACCCCGCATGGGTTAATAGTCGTGAACGCGGTTTTGTTTTTTTGTGTCATTAACGTATGTATATAAAATAACGAGTATTCTTTATCTGAGAATTAAACAAAAGATCTCACATGTACCCAAATATTTACTAATCCACTAACCACTAGATGTTTCTCTGGGAATTCCATTTCTTCATCTATCTCAGGTATCTCTGGTGGTGTTTTCGCCAGATGGGGTGGTATCTCCATTTTGATCTCAGCCATACGATCCCTTATCTGTTCACAGCGCTCCACAATCTCTGTTTTCTTCTTACGCATATCCAACACTTTATTGTTAAACTCTTCTCTAACGTCGTGTATCTAAAATGGGGAACTGTTTAGAATTTTATACTTAAGTCCAATGTTCGTAACGCGATAAAATGAGAGGGGTAATAAAACCTAGAATGATTTATTATTAATTCCTTAGGTTCGGAGATGCACACTTGAATCTATGACTACCCCGCAAAGGTAAGTAGACCTTAATGTTTACGTTAAGCAAATTAGATAAAATGTTTTAGGATATTGTAGTTAAAATCTACAAAAGGTTTTCATTTCATTTCAGTACAATTATTAAAAAAAGATTGAAAAGGACATGCTTCGATGGTTTGGACATGTTACGGGGATGAATAATAGTAGATTGACAAAAGCAATATATGTTAGTGAAGTGGAATGACGTGTACGTAGGGGCGTGCCGATAATAATAATAACTTAAGATATGATAGTCAGATAGACGCTATATTGAAAAAGGGTGATGATAGAAGTGCTTATAACAGGGAATTGTGTGTGATGTGTATATATGTATATAGAACCGTTATTATTTATCTCGTAGTGAACCTACTTCCTTCCGGCACATACAAAGTCGTAGTTGATTATTATGCGTAGGCGGAGCGACGTAATCTGCTTCAGTTTTGAGGATCTTGTTCCCTATAGTGGCTTCAGCATCAGCAATGGCCTCGGACGCCCCAGGTGGCATCTCGTCGGGGTTGGGTTTAAAATAAAGGTGTTCTTGCCACTGGAAATATGACTTAAAATGTATTGAATGATGTCAAACACCCAATAATGTACAAGCATAAAAAAGTCGAAAAAAGAGAGAAAAAAAAACATAAATATGTTTGTTTATGGCATTGAAATATTATACAGTCATAGTTGAGATATTATATAAAGATATGGTCTTATATCTTAAAGGGAGACCAACGGCCAAAGACGGACTGAGATACATTGATGATGAGGAAGAGTAATATACTCATTTTAAAATATCCACCTTACAAAGCGAAACGAATATAGCGTAGTTTAAACAATAAAGGTATCGCAAGGTTGCAAACTGACTGTACAAAAGATATTGAATAAGAAAATGTACCTTAGTCGTATATTAATGTATTGTACGTAAGAGATTTGAACGTTGGTTACACTATAGAACCTCTAATATATTTATGAGACTCGCAATTTTAATTCATATTAAAAGAAATCTTGACATAACGCATATATTTTATAAACAAAGTATAACCTTTGTAACCCAGCAACAAAGATAATACTTTGTTTATAACCTTTGTTTATACCTCTATAAACTGAGCATGGTGCCGATCCAGTCTTTGCCTGTAGTTCCTCAAAGCCTTTTTCAACTGATGTGGAGGGTTCGGTGGTAGTCCCAGGAGAAAGGAGGAGGTCTTTAAAGGAGCGTACGTCGGACGGCGAGACGCCAAACGGCGAATCGATGATCCATCATGGCTTTGAAATTGGAAAAGAGATAGGTTTTGAAACTCTTTTGTTGTCGATTTTGGCAGCCAGTATTAGTGCGTGCGTCAAAATGCTAAACGTGACTAAAGAATGGGCAGAGTAATTGAAAGTGCAAAGAAAACGTAAATTTAAGACAGGAAATAAAGGTTTTTTTGTAATTACTGTGAAACTGTCTTGAATTAGTGCATGATCACAAGCATATAAGCTTATTTTTGCTATTTTCTGCGTGATGTTTAAAATCATAGGTGCAAAATATTTAGGAAAACGTGCCGAATGAAATATAGATCCTTACACAATTTTTGTTGATGTGACAGTTGAATATAAAAGTTCTCCGATGTCCGGCCTTAAGATTGCGTGAAACAGAAATGTCATCTACATACACGTAGGTATTTTGAACATCAAGCTCACAAGTAATATTTACATTATAGCTATACTTTATAGTTAAAGCGTTTTCATGAAAATAGATGCTGACATATTTTTTAGCACATATTAGAAGATTATAAACGTATCAATTCGATGAAAAATCACCATTTTCATTACATACATACTATCGGTTATTTTTCTGATGCTACAAATATGTTATGATTTGTGTATACCGCGTTCTTACTGCAACTTCTTCCATGCGAACGTGCACTTCAGCCAGCTGTTCAAAGAATTCTTTGGAAAGCTTCTTATTGCGGAACGGTCGGAGTGTTACATCTGGATTGCTGAAATCATTCATTACTGTTTGAACACCAGCTTTACTTAAACAAGTCTACGTATGATTTTTTAGACGAAACAAGTGACCGAAGACAATAATTTTACTGAATAACTCCGCGAACACAATAATTTTACTAAATAACTAATTGGTTCCGTGCAGTAAAAGGGCTATGAAATGATAGTTCATATCATTGAATTCTATGTTTCGAAGAAATCATGAATTACGTCAAGTTTTTTACGTTATTGTTCCTTGTCAATTTGAGCAGGCATATTTCGTAAATATGAAGGAGTAATATTGGTGATTGTAAGACGATGATGCGTCAATATTTTCAATAAATATTACCTACAACAATTATATTAAAACAGCGTAGATATTATAAATCTGGCCAGCTAAATAACTTGTGACAAACATCTGTTTAAATACGTTAGGTGTAATATTATAAAGATAACAGAACTAAATATAAAATTACCTTATAGATTTTAAGATGAAAGGGTAAAATGTGATCGGCAGTATATTCCGATTATACAGCTTTAGATAGCCAATAGTAGACGCTTCGAGTTGGTGGGCCATTTTCCTTATAGATAGCTCCTTCATTGCATTTAGTTCCTGATCTTGTACTTCTATAGGTCTTGGGTCGATGGTCAGATCGATTTGCTGAGAGTATGGCAGTTGTTTACTCCTAGAAGAAAAGTTTATTTAAATCCCAATTAGTGTTATTGCATTGCAAGTAACAAAGATATAAAACCAACGATAAAAAGCATTTAAACAAAAAAAAATTGCGGGGTAGTTAGTGGTTCAGGTTACCATCTTCGCAATTCTAAAGATAGTAATCCTATGGCCACCTCGAACCCACGTGTTGATCAGATAGTACTAAATGTGACAGGTGGAAAGCCAAGTCGCCATTTACAAGCACTGAGTATTCCTCGAACAGGTAGGTTTCCTCACGATGTTTTCCCTCGCCGTAATACTCGTATAATGTACATAAAAATTCATTAAACTTCATTTCCATTGGTATATTTATGAATTTATAATACTGTTGCATTTATGGGCTAGTTTTATGTATAAGCAAATTATTGAACATGTCACTTACGACTTTATAACTTTGGCATATTCAGCCGTGATGTTGTTCAATACTTCTCGCACCCTCTTTTTGTGAGCATTAGCTATGACCATCTTCTTATCATACTCTACCTTCTGCTTCAGTTCTTCGTGCGAGAGCATTGCATCTTCTTCTATTGTACTTACTTCCTTAGCTTTAGTAACCGTCTGTGAAACCAAACATAAGTAAAGAGAAGAAAGGAAAAGAAAAAACCTTTATTTGTTTATATATTTTGTTAACCTGTTGTGAAAATTTTCGTATGTAAGTGTGATAAATTTCCTTATTGTTTTGACGAATCTCAGTAATTTATTTCTGACTTGCTGAACCACATTTTAATATTTATCATGTATCTCTTGTTGGACATAAGCTTTGGGTTTAGAATTATAGTCTTTATATTATTTCTTAGGCAAAAATAATTAAATACTAGATATTTAATTAAAACTAGTCAATGGGTTACAGTTATACTAGTTTACAACTGTATTCGCATGAATATCGCAACTTAAAATAAAAATAAAAAGTAATAAAACAATACAAACGCGAACGAACGTATAAAACGGAACTTGTAAACTCTGTAAAAACTATACCTATTCTAAACAATTTCATGATTTTTCTTGCACGTATGATATAAAAAGTTTTATTACTTAATATAATTACTTACCATTCCATCACTCGCAATGATTATGTTTGGTTTAACCAGTGGCTCGGAGAAATTTATTTGGTATTGGAATATATTCCCATCATCACCACAGGTGAATAGTTTGCTGAAAATTATTAAATATCATATAGTACTAAAAATTTTACCGTTCACATCACGGTATCTCTAAGTAAGTGAGTCACACCGTGAATAATTGAAAGCAATTGATATTTTGACGGTTGTTGCTCAGTACATATATGAGTGTGTCATTTATGTACATAAAAATATAAATAATTTGAAAAGAAACTGAGATGTTCATAAAATTAATACTAGGAACGGACAAGCTGTATGTGGCGCCCTTGATGCTTTAAAAGGTCAAACAATCTTTTGTTAGGAGTTGCGGGCGTTTTTATAATGTTTTACCGGACTGAATTACGTAGTTGCCCTTAACTTAATTTAACTAGTCTACTCATCCGGGGTGCTTACTACGCGGTCGGAGACTACCTTGCCGATGCTCTGGGTTGGCAATGAGTGCATTTAAGCTATACTTACAAAAATAATTATGTTTCTTTATAATATTTTTTATAACTGGCACTGGCCAAAAAATCCTGAAACACGGAGTTTTTTATTGGTTCTTCTCCGAGCCGGGGCTTCCGAACCAACGGTAGAATTACAATGCTATGAGACAACCAGTGTCAAGCAAATGTTTTGACTTTCAATGAATGTACTATACTTGTACTTGTGTTACAAAACATTTGACTTTAAATATTATATACAGCATCTACTTACTCTCCTTCTACGCTGAATGCGAAACATCTGATAGCTCCCGAGTAGAAGTCGTGCATGGGCAAATAGTATCTGTCCACGAAGTCTATACATGGAATCGGCTGCAGCTGTTTAGAAAAACAATATTTTTTATTATAATTTTTTTTATACTGGATATTGATTCACTTTCAATAACTAATTTTAAGATCCTTATGTTGAATAAAAAGCATTTCATTTCAAACTTAATCCCTTTAGGTGAGCAAAGGCCTAAGTGACAAACGTTATAACCGGGGAGATCTCTAGCTACTCAAATCTTACACTTCACTATACATATTATATTCAGTTTGCAAAGATAAATCTACCGTTGTGAAATCGTGCTAAATATAATAAGGGAGGAAACTTAATAAGTTGAACAGACGAACTCGTATAAAAAGGTAAGTGGATCAGAGTTGAAGAACAAAGATTTGTTATCGATAGAAACAGTCAAAGTCTATGGCAGTGGAAAGAAGAGGTGTGTTTTATTTAGCCAGATTCTCAGATCTAATTGCAAAACGGCCGACTTATGCTTAGCTGAAAACCCCTTTATGCGGGGATCAACATTCAAGTAAACTTATACTGGACTATGAATATTTTAGGACACTATTAAACCAATTAAATTAGCCCCTTGGTAAGTTCATTTACTTATATTAATGGTACTACTTATTATACGTATACAAATACACATATACTATATATAATCAAGTGGAAAGTAGAAGAAAAACTTAGGCTCCAACAGGAATCGAACCTGGGACCTAACGATGACATTTAGGTGGTAACTAATCGCGCCACGGAGAGCGTCATATGATTGTATATATTTGTACCTCTTCTTTAGCCGGTCGTCGTCCTCTAAGTCTCTTCATCATTTTCTCATTGGCAGTCATCCACTTTTCCAAGTGAATCGCTGAACTATCCTCGGCGGGAGTGGGCATTCTTAACACGTGAATGTAACCGGTATTGGTGCCGATCATTATGTATTTTTGTTCACATCTGTAAGTAAGTTTAATATGAATTCTACCTATAATACCAGAAAAATAAAAAAAAATAAGAAAATTATACATAATACTACCTATTCCTTGGAACAGGTTATCGTTAGTGATTGTAAATGGCGACACGGTTTTTATACTGAGTTCGGACTATCTTGTCAACACATGGGTTTGAGGTAAACATAGAATTACCCCTACGCAATGGCAAAGACGCTCACGCCAATTTCTTGTTATCCTACAAGCGGTAATAGTGTGAAAGTGATTGTCTTTTTAACTAATAAGAGTACATAAGAAAGAAGAATGTCTTTTGGTCTATCAATTCACTCAAATTTCTGGCTAAACTATAATAGTAATAGTTAAAATGCAGAGTAGATTAAATGAGTGTCGTGTGGTCAAAGACTATTGCTCATTTGATAATGGACACTCAATCTATGAATTCTCCAACAAGATTCTTTTAATTAATAACTAACAAAGTTAATAAAGGTATTATTATATATAAAAACTTACGCGATAAGTCCCGTTAGTTATTAATCATAAGTATCAATCGCGAATCTCTTAAAACTAAGATTCTTTTACACACATATTACATAGTTGAACGTAAAATAAAGGAAACATCTTACATGAACTTCAAACATGTTAGGTCATTTTCCCAGGAATCCGGAATTGGTGCAAATTTCAAGATTTTGGGGTTCCCTGGTCTCACTAACATTAACGCTCCTAAACCTTTCTGGACTATCCATACAGTGTTCGTGTCTTGATACTCAGCCCACGTTATTGGTGCGGTTTCCATATCTTCGTTTTCCACTGAAAAATCAAAAGCATGTATTACAGTTTGACGACCTCCGTGGCGCGATCGGTTAGACACCTGAACGCTAATCGTGAGGTCCCGGGTTCGATTCCCGGTGGAGGCAGGGTTAAGAACTACGCTTTTCTACTGCTTTCCAGTCTGGTCGTTGATTATATGTGCTATATATATATATATATATGTATTTATCTATACATAATATGTATACATTTCTTAAATATACGTTGACTAAGACCCTTACCACAAGTCCTAAATGAACTTACCAAGGGGCTAGTTCAATTGGTGTAATAATGTCAAAATATGGCACATGGCGTATGGCGTATGGCTAACATTACATAATCTCAAACTTTTTCGTCTTTGTATTGTATGTCGCGTGACGGTCATGACGTCATGTGTACCTATAGTGTAATAGTACCAATACTCTCTTTTGATGGCGCTGTCAGCATTACATACTAAACATGTTTAATGCTTCAGCAGTTTGGTTAGTTTCATGTCTAAAATATGAGTAAAAGTTCCACTTTCACCGTGATTTCATAAAAAGCACAAATTTTCTGTTTTATAAATTTAAACTTAGACAATTTTTATCATTACACAAAAAGCATATTAATACATACTTAATTGTATTTCACCAACCCATTCTTCAAACTCAATAAAATCGTTTTTCGTTTCTTCAAACTTTTTCACTGCCTGATCGTCTAAACTGGCTAAATCCTCTTCACCTGGGAATGGTTTGTGACGCAAACTGAAAATATAAATGAATAGTATCTAAACAGATCCCGTGATGGTTGGGGACTTAATACAATTCTAACTAGCTGCCATACTTTAGACCATGTCATAGTATTGATTACGGGACTAGAGGTGAAGGGTAATTATTGTGATAGTATTCTGACACTAATGTTTAACTGAATGATATTTATGCCTCCCCTATAAAATACTAATAATACTAGCTAACAGACACTAAAGATACCCAATATTAGCTAACAAATAATAAAGACGCAGTAGTAAATGTTTGTGATTTTATTTGCTCCGAAAAGGTTATTCTATAAGTTACAAGCATGTTTATTTGTAAATATATAATGATTCCCCGGGATCTTTACATTTATTAAAACAACCTTCATTCGTTTGATTATGCAAAGTTCATTACGTACAGTGGTCAGAATGAGATACGGGAATATATCTCTCAATAGAGAATAGTATATAATAATAGTAGAGTGTGACGTATATCATACATACAATATACATTCATATATTCACGCGCCTACATCCCCAAGGTGATAGACAGAGACTATCGATCGGATCGAAACGATCCTGACAAATGTCTCTTGCTTCACTCACCCCATTAACCTTCTCATACAAGCTCTTTTATTCTTCACGCAACGTACACCTGAAGAATAGTGTTTATAATAATAACTAGCGACCCGCTCCGGCTTCGCACGGGTATAAAATATATAGTCTACTCCACTATTTAATGGATGTTATTATACATATAAACCTTCCTCTTGAATTACTCTATCTATTAAAAAAAACCGCATCAAAATCCGTTGCGTGGTTTTAAAGATTTAATCATACAAAGGGACATAGAGTACCCGCCACATACGGTGGCAGTAGCCAAACTTGGAACTAAATTTGACGTTTCCGCAATTGCGTGTTATTTTGTATGAAAGGTAAATTTAGTATTACCAGCGTTGTGTTTTTTGCCCACTCTTTGTAATTTTTATGTTTGTTAAGGGTGATTATAATAAATTGATTTCCGGAGTTTCTTGTTAGTTCTTCTCTCCTTCTCCTTCTCTCTTTCACTTTATTCTCCTTCTCTCTTTCACAAAATGAGTAAACCTTTGATATGATTTCTCTGGCAGCACTTCTGATAATTTTCTCCTCCATTTTAAACGGTTTTACCACGAATAATGAATTAAATCGAATCAAGCACAAACAGTAAACAACAACAAAATAACACCCAATGGCGGAAACGACAAATTTAGTTCCAAGTTTGCCAACAATATCGTCACGAAAATCTGAGATGCAAGAGTGGCTAAGAAGCAAAAATCTTTATTTTGAGGATAGCTGGACAAAGCCACTTTTTACCGTTTACCACGTTAGGCGATAGGGATCATAATTATTGTTAAGGAAAAACTGGCACACTGCTCACTTTCTTTGTAATCTTTATGTTTGTTAATTATAAAAATAATAATCTTTATTGTTGTTATACTTAGATCATAAGATAACATTCAAAGAGAGCTTGTGATAGGGCCTATTTTAAATAAACATATTTTGACTTAGATATATTAATTTGTTTTATTTGAGTTTATAGCTCTGCAACCAAAGATCGTTACAAATGAAACCTCAATATAATGTATCGAGCCGTATGGCACAGTGAGTGCTAGTTTTGGCGTGTTTACTGGCAACACTGGATTACGCGACTGTGGCGACGCCTCCAACTGCCACCGTATGTGGCGGGTACTCTAGGGACAGAGAAAGCGACTTTGTTTTATACTATGTTGTGTTATGTGCTCGTATCAATTAACTTACAACTGTTTCTTGACGTTCGTTTCTTTCGTGGATTTGAATTGAAGTTCAAATGTCGTAAAGGTATTATAATCTCGCACTGAAAGTTTCGGTAACTCTGCTTCCAAAACCAGACCCTCTTGCCCGCATAACAAAATCGTGAACTCCTGTAGACAAATGAAATCAGTGGGAATTTGTTAGTAACAAGAATATGATTGATACAAACTTAGAAATAACATATATCAAAATAACACTACCAACCCAACCGTAACCATGGCCTACAACAATTTATTTTACGATGTTATTATATTCATATTTTAGTGTTTTTGATATCGCATCTCTAATTAAATATATATACGGTGATTAACTCTGTATTTGGTCACGTTGGCGACTGGCTATCTGATAAAATGAGGATTCTAATAAACACATTCCTGGAGACGGCGTGATGTGCTGGCTTACTACCTTAATCTTTTGGCTACCCCGAAAGATAAGACAGTTGAGTTGCGTAAGTACATACGTTAACTAAATAAAAAAAGGTTTTCACAGCAGTATTGATTTGTGATTTCAATACTCATAAGGAATTTAGTTTTCCATCATAGGTGGATGCAAAGTTTCAATTCCTTGTGCATAGAGTATACCAATTGGTTTTTTAAGTCTTACCTCATTGGGTTTCCAAACCATATGATTGATGCAAGTAGGCGTGACTATAAAGCCAAGTTTATCCAATTGGAACGGCATGTCTCGCATTATTTTGTACATGAATATAGTTCTATCGTCACTGCTCGTCACCAGGAGAGAAATTTGGTCATTCACTGTGATCTGCCTGATCGCCTTCGTATGTGGTTTCAGGAGCTGCAAAAAGTATACTATTGCAAAACGCCTGAGACACACCGAAATAGGCTTCACTGAGCTAAACCAGGGGCCCAAATCTACTTTGTTTTTGCACAAAAGTTCAGTAATAGTGTGAAGTTGATAGTGGATTAGTAAAAGTGTCCATTAATGGCAGTAAGTATCAAATGTTGCCGTTAAAATGGGGAAGTTTGTCACTTTTTTTTAATTCTTTATTAAGCCATTCACCACTAAGGTTATGTCGGCTGAAGTACAAACACTGATGCCACAGCGTTTGAACTTCTTGTTATTCCATCGCCATGGTTACATCAACGCCGCCAGCCGCTACAACCGAAGAAAAAAGAAGTCGACGTCCAATTCTTCTCATATTCCTTGTTCTTCGGTTCGTTCCAGTTGAGGATCCAAATATAATCCCAAAGCAAACTTATTTAGTCAGTTTGGCATCACAATTGACTAAATATTGAGCCGAAAATAATTATTTGTATTTTCAACTTTCACTGAGCTGCTAAATGACTTTGTTGACGCACCATAGACGACTGAGTTTGGCACTTGTTATTCGAAAAAGCTTTACGCTGCTACTGAAATGATATTGACCAATATTTTGTGTAAAGTACAAACTAAGGTGAGGTCAAACATGGATAGTAAACCTACCAATTTCTCAGAATAAGTAAAGTAGGTAGTGCTTGTGACAAGGATTACCATATGTCTCTGCAGTCATGTCATACGTTTCACCTCACAATTACCCAATTAGAGAACTCACAATTAGCATTCAGTTGGTAGACCGAACGCGCCACGGAAATCCTCCAAAGAGGTATTATACTTTCTACATAAATTTATGTATTTAAATAAAAAAAATAATTTTATGATGTTTTTATTTTTCAGGAAAACATTTATATTTTTTCAGGAGATACCTTTTATAATTTTCAGAACATTTTTTATAATTTATCTAGTTTTTATTAAGACGTCATTAATATAAATTCAGTGCATGATCATCAAATTTCAGGATATGATTTATTTTTAAGAACACCATTTATAATTTTTCAGCAATTGTCTTCTATTTTCAGGACATAATATTATATAATTTGTCAAGAATTTTCGTATTTTAAACACATTTTTTATACATTCTCAGGCACCATTACATGACACCATTTATGATTTTTCAGCACACCTTTTATATTTTTGACGGCATGTTTTATTGTTATTGTTTAGAAAAAATATTATAGGGGTCCTGCCCTATAATATTTTTTCTGGAAACTTCTTATATTTTTCAGGACAATTTTTATAAGTTTTCAGGAAAGTCTTGTTTTTTTTTACATATTTTCGGAGAATGTTAATTTTTTGAGAGACTATAATTTTGCAGGAAATGTAATCTTACCGATATCAACACGATATATTCGTCGGGTGATTCCTGTACATTTTGCAGGTTGTACGCCGATGAAATCCTCATGGTCGCCGTTGTTTTAGTCGGTAATTCCTCGGGGACTATGTAGTAAGTCCTCAGGATGCCATCGGCGAAGCCAAGCAACAGGATTCTTGAGCTGGGGTCCAACTGGAATAAAAAAAATATTGATTTTACTTTTGCCGCAGTTATCATGACACTAAAATTGGTTTACGTATGTTTAAAAGTGAAACTTTTATTACGTCGTCTTAAACTTTTTCATCAAAGTATTGCATGTCGTGTGACGATCGTGACGTCATGTGTGTAGTGTAATAGTACCTTTTAGTGGCCCTGTCAGAATGACGTACTAAACATATTTAATGCTATATCATTAGTTATCTTGCATTACAGCATTAGTAATTAGTTTAATATCATCAATACGAAAAAAAAATTTACTTTTACCGTGGTTTCATACAACCAAATTTTTTATATAATTTAGTTGAAACTCATTGATTGTGTCACCTTTTTGGTGATACGCGAGACAATCACCGTAATATTGCGTAAATATTAAGGCTTAATCATGAGGCCAGATAATGTTTCTGGGATGTTCTGTTTATTTTGAACCCTTTCTTACGTTCAAATTCGGAACGCTTGTAAATATTATTCTCTGAGAGCAATCTGTTATGAAAATTGTGTCTTGCAATAATGAAAGATACACAGTGGTAATACTGTGCCTACTTTTACTCGCCCCCGTGTTATTTCTCATTATATTCAAGTACCTTTTCAAATTGTGATTGATTGATTGAATATACAGATAGACGCAATATTGAAAAAGGACAACGTTAGAAGTACCAATAACCGCCGAGTGTGTATGAGAAGATGCATAAGTGTCAATGTAGCGAAAGTGGTCAGTCAGGATCGGGACAAATGGGGATCCGTGATCTCTGCCTACCTCTCTACAGGGAAGCAGGCGTGATTTGTATGTATGCAAGTATAGACAAAAAACTCTTCGTACTTTGAGGACGTGGTGCTCGTACAAAATTTAACACTTTAATTAGAATACTGAATTAGCTTACCGATTCAGTTGGATAATAAACACAAGTGATGGCTTCCTTAAAGATAGTTTTGGACAGAAGCTTCTTAGTTTCCAGCTGGTACATTTGTAAAGCCCCTTCGTTACCAGCTGATACTAAAATTGGGTGAGTCCTTAGAGTGACCAGGGCGTTTACCGCACTCGAATGACTAGTCAATATTTGTGTATGATGGCATTTGTCTTTGTCGATTTCTGTGTCCACTACCCATATTGCTCCGTTACCGTCCTGAAGAAAAAAGGAGTTGATATAATTGCAATAATTATATAAAAAATTGGAGAATAAAAAGCCGAGTAACCCTTTAGCATTTTGCAAATTTTTGATCTCTTGTGTGTTTGGGCTATCAGTCTTAAGGGTTTTTAATTATGTTTCGCAAAAATGAGGCAAACGAATGTTTTCTTTTTTCGAACTATTTTTTTAAAACTATTTAGATTTTACACCTTTCTTACTTTCTGGGTAGCAGAATGAATGACTCAAATTCGTTACTGAAGTACGACATTTAGAAATTATTAAATGGCTTTAGGTATATTCTGGGTAATCTACCTATGATATTCTATATGTAAAATCAAAGTTATTTCAAACTTACTTGACAATACCATAACTCGTCCTTTTGATGTTTCAGACACATGATCTTGCAATCAGGCACCTGTGAATGTAATGGTGATATATACTCTGGTATTTTAATAAATTCCCCGCGTCTAAAAGGAAAGTAACTAATTCTAGGATTATTTATTAAGTATTAGGATCTTGTTAAATGCTTTTATACTGTTTACTTTGACTATTATTCCTGAATTCACATATTGACTATATGCAAGTAATGACAGAGTTCTTTGAAAACTTTCTTCTGCCCAGGTCAAATCATGGACGTATGCATTTTTGTACCATACGTATAATTCGCGACCATTATTCAAGTTAAACAGTCCTTCACGTGTTCGCGCTCATAGTATGTACATTATACATACACACATACGCTTCACGACTTGTGCATACACACTCCCTTTTTTACTATGGTGGGGTAGTCAGAGGCTTGAATGCCCATCTTCGAAATTTAGGTAGTTAGGTATGGGTCATTCGAAACCCGCGTATCACTAGATAGACAGTACCCAACGTGATAGGTAGTGAACCGTATCGCCGTATATAGACACTGACTATGACCTATCCTGAGGGATAGGCAGGTTTTCTCTGGATGTTTTCCCTCACAGCTTATGTTTATTATATTCATCACTTACATATGTTTCAGCAACAGGATTGACTTCTACGAACGGGTCATCTTCGGGTGGATCCGCTTGGTCAACTGTTTCCCAATACCAGGCTCTAATGTAGCCGTCTTGGGATATTGTTCGTAGCTCGTCGTATTCTGGACTGAGCATGAATTGGACCTATAAGTATGTTTATGTAGAATTAAGTACTTTGTTAATTTTTTTTTTGTGTGTTGTAATGTTACGCAATCGGTTAGCCGCCGGAACGCTAATCGTGAGCTCCCGGGTTCGATTCCCGGTGGAGGCAGAGTTAAGAACTACGCTTTTATACTGCTTTCCAGTCTGGTCGTTGATTATATAATATGCTATATATGTATTTATCTATGTATAATATGTATATAGTTCTTAAATATACGTTGACTAGTATCCTTAAAACAAGTCTTAAATGAACTTACCAAGGGGCTAGTTCAATTGGTGTAATAATGTCCAAATATTTTATTAATTTGCAGCTCTAATGAGTACAAAAATGTCTAATGAACTGTTTTAGGAACAAGCATATCTGTTTGTATAAAATAGTTGATTTACGAGTAAAAGTGTTTGCGAATTGATCAAGTTAATTTTTCAAATTTAGTCAATTCTGTGAATAAAGGACAGATTCCGTATTTAATATAAATAACAGTGATCAACCAATCGACTATTAGCTATTTTATACTTACTATAGGAGCTCCATGGCAGCGTTTCCTTCCCTTTTGCGTTACTTCTACTTTGACTAATCCATCTTCCCATACTAACAGGTTTCCCCATTCACACCCTGACAAGACCTGCAAACAAATAAATTATGCTTTGAGTAGATTACAAAATTAATCAATGCAACTTAGGAATTTGATATTCCATTCCTATTAATAATATGATGGGTTATAATAGTTTAATTGGGGGTCTAGTTTGAAACAGTTGTAACTAAAAATCTTAATGTTTAAGAAAGTTAATGAATTTGACAAGATTGAATAAGGTGGCGATCGATAGTGCCTGGCTATTTCTTTGGCAAGTGCATGGGGTGATGTCATGTATCCATACAAATTAATGTGCATGCAAGAAATAAATGTATGAAATAATATTCATTTCAGTATCCTTACTTTTTCATCTGGCATGGGAAACACTCCTAGGACATCACAAATCTCAGTTTTCCCAAATCTTCCAAGTTCCCCTTTCAATTTCAAACCAGTGAATGTTCGCGCCATTTTCCAAAACTTAATATGCGATGCCCCTAAAATACAAAATATATATCGTATACAAGTAAACATATTATGAAACAATATAAACTAAATTAATTTTATATTAAATTTAAATTCAATTGATTATAATTATTTCATAAAATAGATTCACTCAAAGGTGCAACGCAAAAGAAACATGGTTAGACCATTAGTTATCAAACTGAATGCCTTTATAAAAGGAACATAAATTGACATCACAACCATCAACCTTTGCATAGTAGATATAAGTACCTATATTCCGAATCAGTACAAAAACTCTCTAAATACCAGCTGTAGTCAATTGTCCAGGACAATATGGCGAAAAGAGAACAGTGTCCACATCGTAGGTGAAGGCACTGGTCCGCAACATGATCCTGTGCCGCTTCCAGTTCCAAATAGTCAGGTTAAAGTCAGGATTTCTGCCAACTGAAGCCAGGAGCTCACCGTCTGGGCTGTAATGAACAGACAAGTAAATGTCATATACTGTTCCGTTTATCCGTATCACTAAAGTTTCGAAACAAATATCTATTTTTTTTTATTAAGTCTAGTCCTAGTGACCCGCTCCGGCTTCACACTTCTGGCTGTTTAATGGATGTTATTATACATATAAACCTTCCTCTTGAATCACTCTATCTATTAAAAAACCGCATTAAAATCCGTTGCGTAGTTTCAAAGATTTAAGCATACAAAGGGATATAGGGACAGCGAAAGCGACTTTGTTTTATACTATGTAGTGATAAGCGTAACTCATGTAGAAGTCCCTTTAGGGGAACTAAGAAGTTTGAGATACCCATAAGACACTAATTGTGAAATTGATTTACTGTATTAGATAATAAGGAAAACATACATTTCACGATTATAATCCCTTTCGAGGTAGTAAGATTTTTAAACGACCATCTCCGAAACAACGGAGTTAGAACTTTGGGAGAAATCCTACTTATTCTGCGAAACAGGTAAAAGTTATTCAGGTTATGATAGTTAGTGCTTGTAAATGGCAAGACCAACTGTCACGGCAGACGGCTGACAATCTAGTTAACAAATAGGTTCTATTTCTAGATGGCTATAGAATCACTAACTCCTATATAGATTAAGTTAGCACACGTATCTTTGACGTGCAAGGGATAATAATAATGTTTTCTTGTTGCATTATCACTACATAGTACTCGTATAAAACAAAGTCCCTTTCTTTATCCCTATGTCCCTTTGTATGTTTAAATCTTTGAAACTACGCAACGCATTTTGATGCGGTTTTTTAATAGATAGAGTGATTCAAGAGGAAGGTTTATATGTATAATAACATCCTTTAAATAGTGGAGTAGGCTATATATTTTATACCCGTGCGAAGTCGGAGCGGGTCGCTAGAATATTATATATTGGTTACCTGAAATCCAAACCAGAATATCCGTTAGTGGTACCATCTCTCAACACTGCATCAATTTCCATCAGAGGCCACGTGTACAGAATAATCACAGGATCGTTACTACCCTCTCGACTCTCTGCCACCGCGATACGGTAGTTCGGATCTTGTCTGTAGGACTGAAATATCAGAGATGAAATATATGGTTAGATTTGTATAGAATAGGAAACAATGTGTCTTGAAAAGGATATGAGTTGATAGGTCATGTGGAAGCAATTAAATTGAAAAGAGGTATATATGGTGGAGGATCTGGTACGTTTGTTGAAGGACAACTTAGAAGATACACTGAAAAACTATGATGTTAGAAATATCTTCCACCATCAACTATGTATATCGTCGTCGATGGTGCGTCGACAAAGTCAGCAGCTCAGTGAAAGTTGAAAATACAAATAATTATTTTCGGCTGAATATTTAGTCAATTGTGATGCCAAACCGGCTAAATATGTTCGTTTTGGGATAAGATTTGGATCCTCAACTGGAAAGAACCGAGGAACAAGGAATAGAGCAAGGAATTTGAGTATCGATTTCGTTTTTCTTCGGTTGTAGCGACTGGCGGCGTTGGTGTAACCATGGCGATGGAATAACAAGAAGTTCAAACGCCGTGGCATCAGTGTTTGTAATTCAGCCGACATAACCTTAGTGGTGAATGGCTTAATAAAGAATAAAAAAAAAACTATGTATATGAACGTATCTATACCATGTACGGAGTAGTGGTGTGCATAAACAAAACAGATTAACTCGGGCATCTGATTTCCTGATCTCTGCTTACATTCTCGCTACCCATAGAGCATGACTATGTTTTTACTTACAGCCAAAAACCCCACAGTGCCACCGGTTGATGAGCGCCTGTACCATTGCTGCTTCGACACCACATCCATGAAGACTATTATACTGCCTGCAGACCAAGCTACCACCGTCTCGTCACAGGCGCATAGATTGAAGTACTTCGAACAGTTGTAGCCGTACGAATGTCTTAGTTATACAGTTCAGGAAATTGTCTTAAATTATCGATACTGTAAGACAGTATTCGTTCGATTACTTAGTTAAGCAATTTGTGCAGTGTCCAAATGGGTGACTATCCAGATTTACAATGTGCTGCAAGGAAAATCTAAACAACGAAACGGAATAACAGTGGTTAACCAACCTATTTTTCGAAATAGATTTAGTATACTAAAATATACGTAGTAAACTGTAACTGTAGTACTCAATTTACAATGGACTTGACTGTGACTACCACTAAAGGATAAACTATCTTGTTCACTTGTATGTATGTTTAAAAGGATACTCGAACTCAAACATATCTTCTGGGAAGGGTCCATCTGGTGTAACGATAGCACCAGATATGTAATCTTCTGGGTCATATATCGAGAGTACCGACTCTTCGGCAGTTTTAAATGGAGATTTAGATCTATCTCCATCGTCACGCCAAACAAACTCTTCGTTTTCATATTCATCACTGGTCACTGAAAATAAAAACGATTAATCCAACCCGTGCTAGCTGAGACTTCAAAAGAATGCTAACTAACCGCCATTCTTCCCATACTGTGAACTAAGAAACTAGCATCAATTGAATCTTTTGGGCCACGGGTTATCAACCTGTCACCGATGTTCCACATGAGATCACAACCGAACTTTTTATGCTAAAAAGCAACCTATGAGATGTTATCATGTCTCCCAGGTTCTACCCACCCGAAAAGAATGAAAGAACGTGTATTTTTTCGAGCTACGTAGCATGAAAAACAGAAGAATATGCAAGAATAACAGTGGATGTAGGTTATGTAAGAGAGAGAGGATTCAAAGTGTCATCGCTCAATGGTTAGGTTAGGTTAGTCTGCCTATTCCGTTAGGGCCTTACTTAAACGATTCTGACAAGTCTCTCTGGTCAATAAGTCCCTCTCACTCATCAACCCTCTCATGCATAGTCTTTAAGGTACACCCGATCAATGTAGAATTGCAGTTTCCTCAAAATATATAGTGATAGTCTCCGAAAAATGTATGCACGATAGAATAGATGTAATGTAATGTACATTTATCTTAGTATATACATACACAACGCCTCTATCCTTTTAGAGGTGTAGTCAGAGGTCAATAATAAGTTGGATATAAATGTTATACTTAAAGACTCACCAGAGCTGTAACTTGTTGACATAATGTCAACCGTATATTTAAAATATTAATCAAATTGAAAATAGTAGCTATTCCTATATAGTACTAGTATATTGTAATATATAATATAAAGTAATTAATTAAATCGATTATCTGTAGGTTGTCAGTTGACAACCGTTGTGATAATAAGGATATGTGTGTAAATAAACAAACAGTTGCCTAGCGACGAAATTCAATTCTTTAATTTTATTTAGACACAATAAGAATGCATAAGACAGTCAAACACTTACTCAATCATTAATCTTACCGAGGCTCGCAAATATTCTTTCTATGGCCCCTTTGAAGCCACGTCTTAACCTGATAGTCAATACTCAATGTAAAGAGTCGCCATTTCCAAGCACTAATAGCTATTCCGAGATAAAAGTAGGTTTCCTCACGGTGTTTTCCCTCGCCGACCGTCGGTGATGCATTTCACAGATGTACTGTTATTGAGAAAACATACATAGAAAGTAATAAAACTTCGTTTTCATTGGTAGATGCCACGGGGTTTCAACCCTGTACTCACCAATACCGAGCCAAGGCGATAAGCGACTAATAAAGTATATATAGAGTAAAGTACGATAATTTCATTATTCCGCATAATTTATTACAATAAATCAATCGTCTATGGTGCGTCAACAAAGGCAGCAGCTCAGTGAAAGTTAAAACTACAAATAATTATTTTCGGCTGAATATTTAGTCAATTGTGATGCCAAACTGGGTAAATATGTTCGCTTTGGGATAAGATTTGGATCCTCAACTAGAACGAACCGAAGAACAAGTAAGAGAAGAATTGGAGCTTCTATTTCGTTTTTCTTCGGTTGCAGCGGCTGGCGGCGTTGGTGTAGCCATGGCGATGGAATACAAGAAGTTCAAACGCCGTGGCATCAGTGTTTGTACTTCAGCAGACATAACCTTAGTGGTGAATGGCTTAATAAAGAATAAAAAAATTACAATAAATACCTACATAGGTACATACAAATCAGTGTTCTTACTGTGCGACATTTTACTTCACTGGTCACAATGGGCACTGTCTTTCTGCTCAAACAGAAATTACACGTAACTATAATTTGAATTACGCTGTAGCCCAGTGGGTAAGACCTCGGATTTCTTCTGAGAAAGGTCCTAGGTTCCAACCCCGGCTCATGTACCTACCAATGAATGAAATTTAAAACTGTGTTTTTCATTTACGTTCATAAATCACAGTCGCTAACGGTGAGGGAAACCATCGTGAGGATACCTGCCTATCCCTGGAGATAGGCAATAGCCAGTGCCTATATACGGCGATACAGTTCACTACCTATCACGTTGGGTGCTGTCTATCCAGTGAAACGCGGGCTTCAAGTGACTCATACCAACATGCCTTCGAAATTTTGGAGATGGGCACTCAATCCTCTAACTACCCCGCCATAATAAAAAAGGAAGTGTGTATACACAAGCCGTGAAGTGTATGTTATAATATATTATTTTATATTTTTGAAATAATTTGCAAGTGTGGAGTAGTAGCAATGCTGACTCGCGAACTTCTATCCCGTAAGGAATAATGGTCGTGAATATATGTGTTTTTTGTATATTTGGTTTGGAGTATCGAATACCTCCGTGGCGCGATCGGTTAGACGCCTGAATGCTAATCGTGAGATCCCGGGTTCGATTCCCGGTGGAGGCAAAGTTAAGAACTACGCTTTTCTACTGCTTTCCAGTCTGGTCGTTGATTATATATGTATTGATCTATATATAATAAGTATATATTTCTAAAATATACGTTGACTAGTACCCTTAACACAAGTCTTAAATGTACTTACCAAAAGGCTAGTTCAATTGGTGTAATAACGTCCTACAATATTATTATTATTATCGTCTACCTTTAAACTATTGTCTAATTTCTGATATTGAAATATTCTTTCATATGGAGGGTAGTTAAACATTAATTGAATGCTTTAAGTTAAATGTATCTTGATTGTTTAGGTTAATATGTTTTTTGTATTTTTGGTTCATTTATTTATATTATGATGTACATTATGCTCTGTTTATGAATTTTATTGTCGGATTTTTATACGGATAAGTTTTAATCTACTATTTATTATAATTCCATTTGATTATTTAGTATAATTTAATAATTATGCCTGGGACTAACAAGGTTACTAAGAAAGGTGAGTATACATTTATATCATAAAGATAATATTATTATGCATACATACATACACATCACGCTTGATTCCCTGTAGAGGGGTAGGCAGAGATCACGGATCCCCCTTTGTCCCGATCCTGACAGACCAATTTCGCTTCATTGACATTCATACATCTTCTCATACACTCTCGGCGGTTATAGGTACACCGAACGTCACCTTTTTTCAATATAATGTCTATCTGACCGTTATATGTCTTATTAGGCCGGCCCCTACGTAACCGCCCTTCCATTTCACTCATATAATATATTCCTTTTGTCAATCTGCTAGCATTCATCCGCATAACATATCCAAACCATCGAAGCATGCCCTTTTCAATCCTAGTCACTACATCTTCTTTCAAACCGCAACCTTCCCTTATCAAACTATTTTTATATTATTATATTCTTAAATTTTACATACATACACACCTGTTACTTTAAAACGTTGGGCAGAGATCACAGCTTCGCATCTGTCCCGATCCTGATTAACCACTTTCGTTTCATGGTACTAAGTGACCAAGACGATTTTTTCTTGTCTCCAAGGTTATGTCTACCTCAAAAGGGATTAAATGACGTGAATTTATATCTAGTGACAATATCCATAGTTACATAAAAGCGCTTTACTATTTACAGTATTTTATTTATTTTCAGTACACGGTACTAAGGGACGAAGGACAACAACAGAACGAGCTGGTTTAGTTTTATCTGTTAGTCGAGTGAACAAAATGCTGAAACATGGTGGTTTCTCGGTGCGTGTCAGCAAAGTTAGTGCGATATTTCTTGCTGCTGTCGTTGAGTATTTGGCGGCGGAAATACTGGAACTTGCAGGCAAGGCTGCGGTTGATAACCGTAGAATGAGGTGGGTAATTTTCATTATTAAGAGTATTATCTGGTTCCTACGTTAATAGAGACGGATATTTACTAAAGTCTTTCTATCGATCTGGTATCGGGTGATAAAAAAGACAAAACAAACGCGTAAACGACCATTGACCCTTGTCAGAGGTTCAGGTTTGTATTTTCGCAATCGTGAAGGTAGTAATTCTATGGCCGCCTCGAATCTACGTGTTGACCAGATAGTCAGTACTCAATGTGACAGATGGTAAGCTATGTCGCAACAATTACAAGCACTAACTTTTACCTGTTCGGTGTTCAAGTACCTAGGTTTTCTCACGATGTTTTCCCGCACGTAATATTCGGTGCATATTTGTCACGGAAATGTACATAGAAATTCATTAAACTTCATTTCCATAGGTACATCCTCAGGCGGGATTTGAACCCAGTACCCATTGGTCAAGTCAAGCCACAAAGTCAAGCCCTAAATAATGGGCTACACCAAATACAATTCGTCATATCAATTTCGGGTGATACTTGTGTATGAATAAATCTTTGGAGATGTCTACCTAACTTTAGAATTGGTAATAGTCAGGGTACAAAGTGAATTTAATTTTATTTTGCAATTATCTGGAACAAAAGAGGATATGAATAATTAATCATAAATGAGCCGCCAACAATAGAAATGAACTTGCATACTAGTCCATATGATCATTGCATCATAAATAAATTGGTTGTGAAGTAGGTATATTGTTTTATTTCAGAATTTCACCACGCCATCTGTTGCTGGTCATTAAGAACGATGATGAATTGAACAAACTGTTGGCCGATGTTCTCATCTCAGGCGGAGGAGTGTTACCACATATCGAAGATGCGCTATTGCCGCCAAAGAAACTGAATCTGTCCAAAAACAAATCTTCTCAGGAATACTAATGCATGTAATACGTAATTAAACTTAAATCGGAAAATATCGTAGATCGTATCTAAAGCTCCATTATATATTTTAGTAGGGCTTTCCATCAGAATAAAGATAAGTTACGTTAGTAAGTATGCGTTAGATTTCTACCAATCATATTCGTTGGTTCACTTAACCCATGCATGTGATTGGTGAATATAAAGCGTTTCCATAGCAACGTAACATTGTTTTGCTCTGGTGAAAAGGCAGCCTAAGAGAATGGCGTTCATTATTATATCTATAAGCGTTTGTAGTGAATTCCTTCTAGATGTAAAAGAGTGAGGAGGTAGCCAAATCCTACTCCAAAAAGGCTTTCTTAAAAGAAAAAGACAGTATAAATGTTTTATTCCATTGATATTATTTATAATTACTTTTTCAATAAAGTTTTTAAGTTAGATTTTAATTGTGTATTAATTAATGTGTGATATTTGAAGTATAAAATAAAATATTATTATTATATCTTAGTCTATATATTTTAAACCTTAATTCAACTGTAATTTAATGCTTGTTACCCAATCCTAATGATGAAACCAAACACTCAATACTTTTTGCTTTTCAATAATAAATAAAGAATTCATGATATACATGTACCCGCCACATAAGATGGCAGTTGGAGGCGTCGCCACAGTCGCGTAATTCAGTGTTGCCAGTAAACACGCCAAAACTAGCACTCACTGTGCCATACGGCTCGATACATTATATTGAGGTTTCATTTGTAACGAGCTTTGGTTGCAGAGCTATAAACTCAAATAAAACAAATTAATATACCAAAGTCAAAAGTCTAAATATTTTTATTCAAAATAGGCCCTATCATAAGCTCTCTTTGAAAGTTATTTTATGATCTAAGTACAAATTAAAAAAACTATATATTGACAAAAGGAATATATATGAGTGAAGTGGAAGGGCGGTTACGTAGGGGCCGGCCTAATAAGACATATATGTAACAGTCAGATAGACGCTATATTGAAAAAAGGTGACGTTAGGAGTACCTATAACCGCCGAGAGTGTATTATAGAATGTATGAATGTCAATGAAGCGAAAGTGGTCTGTCAGGATCGGGACAAATGGGGATCCGTGATCTCTGCCTACCCCTCTACAGGGAATCAGGCGTGATGTGTATGTATGTATGTAAAAAAACTATTTCAAACATGGCACTGAGCATTGTCTTTACATATTTTTACCGAGGTTAGTTCACCAACCATTTCGGCTGCTCAAGATGCCACGTCATGAAGACCACGACCGCTCTGATAAGAGCGTAACGATTGAGAAGAAAAAGTTCAGCGGAGACCCTTGGAGAAGAACTAACAAGAAACTCCAGAAATCAATTTATTATAATCACCCTTAACAAACATAAAAATTACAAAGAGTGGGCAAAAAACACAACGCTGGTAATACTAAATTTACCTAGGCGGGTACTCTATGTTGACCAATTCGCTCTATTATTAATTTGTTCTTATTAGAGTACCCGCCACATAAGGTGGCAGTTGGAGGCGTCGCCACAGTCGCGTAATCCAGTGTTGCCAGTAAACACGCCAAAACTAGCACTCACTGTGCCATACGGCTCGATACATTATAGGTTTCATTTGTAACGGTCTAAAAATATTTTGACTTTTGACTTTGATATATTAATTTGTTTTATTTGAGTTTATAGCTCTGCAACCAAAGACCGTTACAATGAAACCTATAATGTATCGAGCCGTATGGCACAGTGATTGCTAGTTTTGGCGTGTTTACTGGCAACAGTGAATTATGCAACTGCGGCGACGCCTCCATCTGCCATAATATATTCAAAATTATAAATATCACAAGCTCTCTTTGAAAGTTATCTTATGATCTAAGTATAAATTAAAAAAACTATTTCAAACATGGCACTGAGCATTGTCTTTACATATTTTTTACCGAGGTTAGATCAGCGGAGACCCTAGCTTGGAGAAGAACTAACAAGAAACTCCGGAAATCAATTTATTATAATCACCCTTAACAAACATAAAAATTACAAAGAGTGGGCAAAAAACACAACGCTGGTAATACTAAATTTACCTTTCATACAAAATAACACGCAATTGCGGAAACGTCAAATTTAGTTCCAAGTTTGGCTACTGCCAGCTTATGTGGCGGGATCTCTACATAGAGTACCCGCCACATAAGGTGGCAGTAGCCAAACTTGGAACTAAATTTGACGTTTCCGCCATTGCGTGTTATTTTGTATGAAAGGTAAATTTAGTATTACCAGCGTTGTGTTTTTTGCCCACTCTTTGTAATTTTTATGTTTGTTAAGGGTGATTATAATAAATTGATTTCTGGAGTTTCTTGTTAGTTCTTCTCCAAGGGTCTCCGCTGAACTTCTTCTTCTCAATCGTTACGCTCTTATCAGAGCGGTCGTGGTCTTCATGACGTGGCATCTTGAGCAGCCGAAATGGTTGGTGAACTAACCTCGGTAAAAATATGTAAAGACAATGCTCAGTGCCATGTATGAAATAGTTTTTTTACATACATACATACACATCACGCCTGATTCCCTGTAGAGGGGTAGGCAGAGATCACGGATCCCCATTTGTCCCGATCCTGACAGACCACTTTCGCTTCATTGACATTCATACATTCTCTAATACACTCTCGGCGGTTATAGGTACTCCTAACGTCACCTTTTTTCAATATAGCGTCTATCTGACTGTTACATATATGTCTTATTAGGCCGGCCCCTACGTAACCGCCCTTCCACTTCACTCATATATATTCCTTTTGTCAATATATAGTTTTTTTAATTTGTACTTAGATCATAAAATAACTTTTAAAGAGAGCTTATGATAGGGCCTATTTTGAATAAATATATTTTGACTTTTGACTTTGGTATATTAATTTGTTTTATTTGAGTTTATAGCTCTGCAACCAAAGATCGTTACAAATGAAACCTCAATATAATGTATCGAGCCGTATGGCACAGTGAGTGCTAGTTTTGGCGTGTTTACTGGCAACACTGGATTACGCGACTGTGGCGACGCCTCAAACTGCCACCTTATGTGGCGGGTACTCTATTATAATTAGAGATCCCGCCACATAAGCTGGCAGTAGCCAAACTTGGAACTAAATTTGACGTTTCCGCCATTGCGTGTTATTTTGTATGAAAGGTAAATTTAGTATTACCAGCGTTGTGTTTTTTGCCCATTCTTTGTAATTTTTATGTTTGTTAAGGGTGATTATAATAAATTGATTTCCGGAGTTTCTTGTTAGTTCTTCTCCAAATTTTTACTGGTAACACTGAATTACGCGACTGTGGCGACGCCTCCAACTGCCACCTTATGTGGCGGGATCTCTAATACCTTAATGTCCTACCAAAGTAAGCATATATACTATAAACTGTCACATTGAACGATCCCGTCTCTGTCAAATTTTTCTTATATTTCTCAATAATTTACATATTTAGGCTAAAGAAGAATATTCCCAAATAGATCTGATATGCATTCTGTCATTCATCTGTTTAAACCACATAACATAACATACTTATTTTAAAATGTTATCGTGATCTCATTTCTGTTCATAATAAAATATCTCTATATTCAAAGTTAAGCAAAAGTATACTTTTAATAAAATTTAGGTAATCCTTTGGTAATCAACTGAAAGCTGATAAATTTATGATTTTCAAATGATCATAGCCTTTGAAATTCCGATACCAGACAATGATAAAATTGTCGCAAGTCATACCGAAAGTCATTACGTACGTGTAAGGGAGTTTTCTAAGCAAATCAAAATAAACAAAGATTGAAACCTTTTTATATCTGAACAGACTTAAATTATACAGCTATTAAATAATAGAGCCATGAGTTCAGCTCAAAAACGAGCAGTTATTGATCTGTATAAAACTGTAAGTACTTTGATTCAAACAAACTTGTTAATTTTTACTGTTCGGCTGTGAGATTTGTTTCTTATGTTATTGTTGATATTTCAGATGCTGTATCTTGGTCGGGAATGGCCTCAAGGATACGGTATATTTAGAGAAAGATTACACAAAGTATTTTCAAAGAATAGCAAAGAAACTGACCCTAATAAAATAGAAAATATGATTAAACATGGTCAGTTCGTCGTGAAGGAGATAGAAGCTTTGTACAAGCTGAAAAAGTATAGAACTATGAAAAAGAGGTATTACGACGAGAACTAGAGCAAAATAATGATTACGTGCAGGTGCATTGCAGGTTTTTATAAATTGAATTATGAGTAGATTTGTATATAATGTAAATAATGTTAGTATATTCAGGTCTATTGGCCAGTCCAAAGTCCAAGGAATATATGTTTTTCTTAAAAATAAGATTTAGTAATGAATAAAATGACAAATTATATTTTGAAATGTGTTTAATTTCATTAATATGTTCTCAATAAGATTCAGATTTTTTGTTTTTTTTGCTCTTAATGTTGTATTTTAATGTTGGAAACTAAGCTTGTGAGCCATTATTTTATGGAGTATCTTCAATTAGAAAATGGGATATAAATTGTACAATCAATGCTGTTCATACAACAGTGTTGTTTTGTGGTTGAGGCTCTGCATTTGAATCAGTTGGTTCAAGGTTAATAAGTTTGGGTACCAAGGTATAAATAAAAATTAAGTTTTACATATTTTAATGTGCATTTTTGAGTTAATAATCGCTAATGTTTACTATAACGTTAACATTAAGCAACAAGGTCACTAAATAATATTCTGTACTAGTTATTTAAAAATTCTAGCAATGGATGACATTAAATTAAATAAAACTCATACTCTATTTAATTATATATTTATTCAGATATTTTTAGTAATACATAATATGTATATTATCACTATAATATGAAATCTGTAATAAAATAAAATGCCTATATCATCTAAATAATGTCAACAGAATGAGTGGATGACTTTTATAACAGGCGAGTGATATGACAATTTTATTTTTATTAATTAAATTCATAAATACAAGATCTAGAATTATAATAACAACATCTGTAATAGAAAAACATGAACTCTGAATAAATTAAACATTTATTACAACTACTAAGGAGGGGTGATCGATACAGTAACTTAGGGGGCTTAATATTAACCTGAGTTTTAATCAATTTCTGGATAAATGGTAACAAACTTTTATATACCAGCAAACTAGTATTTAATATTATATTAACAAACACATTTAACTCTATACAACAGCTCAATACACCTACGCAGCCAGAATAAGACTGGCTGACAAAACCTCTTATATATCTTTCATTTGTTTTAAGATAGACAACGGTCGAACAATAAATACAGGGGTGCATGGTACCAAGTTTAACTTATAGTACCCTAAGTAAGAAATCTTAAAAATTACAATAATACATTGCGTTTGGGAAATATATTGTCACTTACTACTGAGGCCGGACCACCTGGCGATGGTCTTCTTTCCGATACAAATCTAAGAAGTGGGACCTTAAGCAACAGTAGCTTTATTATAATGATACACTATAAATCTCAAATTATGCATCCATTCAATTTCCCTAAACATTATTATTTATCAATGGATAGATCGTTAAAATGGGTTAGGAATACCAAATAATATACTTGAAGAGGTACGTAGCACTTGTGAATAGTCTAGATTCTACTTTGAACCTTGGATGTTACGTTAACTATAGTACATAATTATTATAAATGGTTCTTTAATCTATGTACCTATTTCATTCGGTGTTGGTGCATTCCTAAACTTCGTCTACTTGAAGCTTGCCCATTATATTGTCGTCTACATTAATATTCGTGATCGATTATTGATTTTAACATGTGATTACATTATTTACAATAGTTAATATTAAATAATTTTTGAGATCAACATCAACAGTCAAGCATATATGAATAGTACAGCTAGAGAACTTTGACATAGCATTAATATTGAAAGCACTATGCCAATGAATATTCATGAATGTAAAGCTTCAAAATCAAGATCTAGTCAAATATTCTGTTTTCAATATAACAAATTCAACTCATAAAGCGACAGTGTTGCTATTAGCAAGCAAAGTCACGCCTTTCATGCAAATAAGGTAATAACGATTTCACTTAGTTTAAGAGACTAGAGTTAAACAAAATGGCTATTGAACTTATACATATTATATTAAGGAACAATCACTTTGATATCGCTTTCGTTAAGTGTCCCGTTTAGCTAAAAACTATAAAAGCTATTACCCGTACATTGATGAAAAGTTTGATGTTGTACTAAACGCGAGTAGCTCGTAAAGTTTTCGGGACCTATTAAGAATAACTACTTTCGTCTCCTTATTTCTTCAATATAGGCAGTGATGACATAATGTATTAAGGAAGTAAAAGACTTTCATGTTACTATGTAACTTTTTAATCGAAGTCAAATATGAGCTATGAAGTGTCGGTATTGAGTAGTTAATATAATTTGTCTAATTTATATTATTTATATGATCACATGAATTTGTTGTCGATGTGATTTTAATTGTAACTAAAATTAAGGTAGCAGCCAGTATATCTGTTTATCCTGGTGGAAAGTACTGCCGGTGAATATATGTTTGAAACATATTATTCCTAACAACCCTACGTATTCAACTCGTAAGGTTTGTAAGTCAATATTGAATGATGAAAGTAGTTAGTCTTAAATCTTCATCTTCTATTCCTACCACAACACAACCTACCATTAACTATATTGCCATTCCAAATAAATTCTTACACCCTTGGTGGTTACATTTCTTATACTTCCATCCCTTCGAATACACTTTTCTTCTTTCATTAGTTAGTTAGTACTTCACATTATTGATATTCGTGCTAACATGAAAATGATATAATTTAAGATAAATAAGTACGGATTCCATAAGCACAAAAGCTTAAGCCGATGAATCATAAATTTAATAAAATTATAATTTGTCGAATTAATTTATTAAGTAGTCTTTTTAACATATTATGTTTCCTGATCGAATTTAAACTTTTTACAACTAATAAGTAAGAAGGTTTTACTTAAACTACGGGATGTATTCAATTATCATTGGAAGCAAGCTTAAACCACGTCTTTTAAGTTCAAACAACACGCTCCAGCAAATCATATCTTGGAATACTTTGGTTCTTGATGTAGGGTGAAGAAGCGCGGTGGTGGGTCGTCGTATCTTCTTCATATCTTGGTTACTAAAAGATAATGTTGTTATTTTGATATATTTCTGTCGATTATTTAGTAAATATCCTTTAACTCCGAACTCGTAAAGAATATAATAATGAACACAAAACTTCTTTAGAAGCGATAGTCATTCGTTATAATTCGGTGTCTTAACTTTCTAACGTAAAAACGTTATAGAGTAGATACATATATGCACCAATACCGTTTGTATATTTATAAGCATGTTTGCATACATGCCTTTACTTACTTCTTTTCTTTACTTTCTTACGAAATAATTTCAACAGTTGTAACTCTATGTAATAATTTGTAAGTAAGGTCAATAGTAGTCGCTAATAACCACTGCTGTTAAAGCGACTCTAAATAAATTAATAATAATGTTACAGAGTAGACTTTAAACACTATAGGCTATTCGCGTTAAGTAAATAGTGACGACATGATAATCAGAGGTTAAACTGGCCAATGAGACGTGAGTAAATGAGAAAACAAGTCACATTGACCAATCGCAGACATTCGTTGTCACGTCTCATTGGTCAAATCGTTTGGGTAATGATGACGTCACTATTTTCTTAACGCGAATACACTATAGAGCTTTGAACAAACCTTGTATATATCTCTTTAGTCCTTCTTTTCCCCATCTTCAGGGTCCTTCAGCGTGTGCCATTGCGCGATAGGGCGGCGAGGACTGGCCAGCATGTCTGACCAGTGACGCAGCTCAGTCCCTGATGCGTTGTAGCCCAAAACCACTTTGCCAATTGGCTCCGATGTTCCAATACGGTCGTAGTCCACCACGGTCACCACTAAGTTTACTTTCTGAAGGTCAAGTTTTGTTAGTAAGAATTTGGGATGAATAGAACAAAGGATGTAATTGCTACCACGGTTCAGAAATGTCTAAAGCAAATAATAGCTTGTTTTACTAAAATGGAAAAGTGCAAATATGTTTGGTTGGTTCACTGATGCTAATTATAATATAATTATGACAAATTGAGTGCTTGTAAATGGTTTTACTGCCTGTGAATGTAGTTAGTAGGCAATGAATCAATTTATGGATAAGTATGTATCGTTATTTCTATGAATAAGCTAGTAAAAATATTTGAGTATAATTGCAGATTTTTTCAGCATTATTTTTTCTAAGACTTGGTTAACTATTGACTAACCAGACATGCACCAAAATATTGTGTCCTTGAAGTGACAAAGTATTGTCAAATGAAATTTAACTAGTGACGGAAAACTCCTAGTAAATTATTAGTTACCTTTTTAATAGCAGTAACTACATCTATTCAAGACTAAGTGTACTTCTAAAGATAGGAAAGAAAATTACACTCAATATTGATTTTTATAATCTACGTGTGTTACTTAACGAAATAAAAAGCACAACAATTGATGATGAACCCAACCTTCCAGAATATTCGTAGCTTTGTTGACAGAACATTATAGTTTGAGACAATGTTATGGTTGGTGTAAGGAATCAATATGATTGTCGATTATTTAACTAGTTATTGAATGTAATGGATACGCTAAAATGTTCTGGAAAGTAGTTCCATTTTCGAAACATGCTCCTAAACTACTTAATATTCATGCACGTTTCAAAGCACACGCCAATTGTTTGGCTAATAACTTACCTTGTTTCAATATATACATTTATATAAAGCATGCATAGACAAAGCGTTGGTTCTTAGGCCAATATACAATAGTGGTAATAGAAATAAACACTTTAGTAGTAGAAGATAAACGAGAGGACTGGATTCCTCAAACCATAAGTGTTTACAATTTGAAGTCACCAACTATACAGTTACGAGGAGAGATCATACACCACTCTGTTTAAGAATACTGTATTGGACAAAGCAGGAGAATGCAATTGTTCTAGCATAGATCTCAGAGGTACTAAGGGTTTAGTTACTTGTGAGGTCTATTCAAACATGCAGAAACTGCTCTGTCTAATACAGCAGAGGAGTTTGATTTGTAATAAGAAAAGCAAGAAACTCGTAACAATCCCAGTATGTGGTCTGCATCATTCGTCTTGAGCTAAATTCTGCAGGCATCACAGAAAGGGACTCATCGGTAACTGCTCTTCAAATTACAATGATGGAAAAGGTCATGAGAAAGAAACAAAGTTAAACAGAATACGAAAATAAATGAGAAAAGAGATCACTATGGTATTAGAGACAGGATTTGTAAAAAAATAAATACGGATATATTTTTATATATCTATGGACAATGTTTAACATAAAATATATTGATAAAAATCAATGAACAGGTTATGCTCGGGATAAAATGCTATGTCTGAGGAATCGAAGGATGGGCGGGTCGCAAGTGGTGTTTGGGACAAGACAACAGGGCCAATTTTCCAATTTACGTAACACACACAACACCAATTTTCACAAGCACATTTATTACTTGGATGGGACTCGCTTATCACCAATGTTATATATGCATAACTACACGACAATTTTCTTGAGAAACTGATAGTTTTGACAACAAATTTTATCGTTTATGCTGAGTATTATTCAGCTTTGAGTCCCATTCAAGCACAACGTGGCACAGTGACGTAGAATTTTTCCAATCTCAACTCGCACCTGTATTTGTTCGAATGGCACTTCAAAAGTAAAGGACTCGTTGTAATAGGGATTCAGTGTACATTTCTTGATACTCGTTTTCTTCTTCTTCAGTCGTTTGCCGTTCTGCATGAGCGCTATCTTTACGTATGGATCTGTTGGTCATCAAAATGGCGACGGCGTTACGGCACATGGAAAGAATGGGCGCTTACACAAACTATGGTCGTGGTTAGCATGAGAATTAGAATGGGCCTTGTCATGATATGGGTACGCTATCAATGTGAGAAAGGTGCTAAGTGTTCATGTGCTAAAAGTTATCATAGTATTGAAAATTCTTAATGAATAAATTTGACTTGTAATAATAATGGAGTAAAGTTTATTCACATGCATATTTACCTTGTGTTCACACCATGTAAATTGCAGTTAATCTGTTACCTTTATTCTAAATTTATCTTTAACTATTATCTATAATGTTATAAACATCTTCTGAGGTATCCCTTAATGTACTGAATGTGCTCTTCCAAGTCATTAGTTATGGCAGTATGTAAAAAGTCAAGAGTTTCGTTTTGTAGTACTTTGGATCCAGTATTAGAATATAGTGTACCTGAGAGACCGCCGACGTCCATTTTCTTCAGATTCTTTGCTTCTAAGATAACAACTGTTAGTTTCCCGGCAGTTGGTACATAGCGCAAAGAGAAACAAATGTCTCCCAACTTGTTGTCCTGCAAAATCGTATGAAACACTCGTATTAGTTATAACATCAGTATTAAGTTACAGTAACGTTATAATGCTGTCACAATAAATGTATTCAAATTAATGTAATAATATAATTCGTATTTGTTTTCTAATAATTTCGTAGTCTTGCTTTGTTTCAGTGTGTCTGTAGATAATAATAATATCGGAAAGAAATTTTGAACATAAAATAAAGTGGCTGGATAAACAGGTTTGAAAAGCATATTTGATTCTCATACCACAGTAATTGGACATATAAATTTGTTGAAACACAGATTCTAAAACAAATTATCTAAAGCACAGTGTTCACCTAAAAGCAATTCATCTTTCATTTGTTTTGCTGCTACAGGTCGTCAGATTTCTAAGGGGTTGACAGTTCTGTCTATGGTTGTGTTGCCAACTTTGATCACACAGGTATGGAACGTATAGAATTATTAACACCGTAGTTTGCAAGTAATCATAGTTGGCAACACAGAAAACGGAAGGTAGTTTCATAGAAATCGTAGTAAGTACTACGTCTACAACAGCAAACGTGCTTGGAGTTGTTAACATCAGAATAATCGGGATGAAGTTAGCGGCTAAACTTTCGTAAACATGTATTTATTATAAAACGGACACTTCCATAACGTATCATGTAACGTTTTAGCACAAATAAGTTAAACTAGAACACCAATGTGACACCTTGAACAGAAGGCGATAACACGATCTAACATTAAACATATAAACGTTAAATACGGTTAGTTGTTATAAAGCAGTCACTTAGTTTCACAGATATTAGTTGTAATTTGTGTTGAAATTACGATCTGTTGCCGAAATGATGCCAATTCGGTAATTTTCATATTCGTTACACCCAGTTCAAATCATGCAGTAGGTAGCCTAGTCTTACCTGTCTCAATGGCTACGAATATGACCTAAATACGCCGTCCGTCATTTTGCAAATGGACCACCCATTTTAGTAACAGATCGCAATAGCGGGGAACGCTCTCTTACACGTGTGAGGATTATGCACGATAATCCGATATCAGTTATGCATAGATTTGGTACCCGAGCTACACATTACAAGAGCAAGCAGCTAGTAAAAGCTATCACAACAAAAATGCGATTCAGAATATTCTAGAAGTATTTGAAAACAAAAGTCAATCATTAGATTACGAAACGCATTTCCTTTGTGATGAAAAACAAGTGAGATACGTTACCTTTTACCCTTCAGTAGAATAAGGGTTATTTTGTAATCACTCTAGCTGTAGTATGATGTTTCATTGTATAAATTGATTCACCTAAGTTTGTTGTACAGCTATTATTTAAATTTTATATTTAAAGAATATCTTTTACAGTGAAACAATTTATTCCGTACAAGTCAGAAAAATCACATTAATACAATTTTGAATTTTGTGACGGATAATCAAAATGATTACAGTGATATAGCGCGGTTAATAAATATAAATAAAGAAAGCCCTGTAATAGTTAAAATAAAATGACTAATTCCGAAACTCTTAAATATTTTGCCAATTTTGCTGACTTATATTTGAAACATAGATACAATTCGTGCGACATCAAATTCAGCAGATGTTACATTAACCAACAACACAGACCCAGCTAGAACCTGTAACATTCAATTGAAGTGTCATTTATATAAGCAACATCTACAAGGCACTGTGAACAATATATAGATAAATATATAACCTCATCCTGATATCACTCAAAACACAACCATAAACGTTTTGAAGTCGACGTAACGTGAAAGAAACTAGAAGATCTATCTGAAAACAATAGCTATTTGCAGACTTAACAGACGAAGACATGTGAGTAATACCTGAATTTATGGTTTGATGAAAAATGTTAAGGTTAAAGTGGACTAGTAGATGTAAAGTACCAGTTCTAAGGAAGTGATATATAAGAAGTTCGCAACATCGAAACCGAAAACTCAGGTAAACCACAAAGCTACAACTCGACAAGGAGCTAAGACCACTGTAACGAAGACACTAACGAACGTGCATGCATCATTCCCAGCCGCAAAATAAATAAATAAATTTATGGGATGGATAGTAACGAACGAAAAGTAAATCATATGTGACTAATAAATCGGTTGTGGAATGAGGTAAGATGCTAACTTAGTTTGTATTTGTTTATAACCTACTGACCTAGCAGTACTGACTCAGCCTGAAATCCAGATTACTATCTGTTGCGGCCTTAAAGACTCTGTAGCGATACTATCCGACGTGTATAATATAAATCTGAGTTTAAATCAAATCGAAGTGACTCAAAATAATACTTACGTGAATGATCATTTCGTTTTTGAAGCGGCATGCAAGATTGTTCAGGATACAATCATACACAGCCAAGCAGAGCAGAGAAAATATGGAGAAAAAGAGAAAAACAAGTAAATACATTATTGCTGTTGAAATTAATTTGTCAGAAAAATAATTCTTGATTTGATTAATATGTAGGAGTTGTTTCGAAGTTTTTTTTTTAATAACAATAATAATTTAGCATCCAAACTTCGTTGCTCCAATCATAAAAAGATGTTTAAAAATAAATTAATTTAATTTATTATAAATATCTAAGATCACTTCGAAGAAACTACTACGCTTAAAAGTGCACTGTAAATTCAAAATGTATCAGAACTTACTTCCACAAAAATAGAATATTTTTGATTCATTATTCATTTTTGTGGAAATAAGTAAAAATGAGGCTTAGCTCCCAAAACAATCGCTTTTGCAATGCTGTCATGTTTTGAAAACTTTAGCTAATAAGCTAATCAAAAAATAATTAAGATTTCACTCTGCTAATTCTGCATGTGTTGTGATACCTAATGTAGTACGGATTTAGCGTAGATTTATTTCCTATACATTCTTAGAACTGATGTGATCTGGGTGTGAACTTCTCTAGAACTTTGTACCAATAATTCAGATTTTGCAATACCATCTAAAGTATAGTCTTCAAACAGTCTTTTAATTTATATACAAGACCTTTTTCAACACTACTCCAAAATTAAGAAAGAAACAAAGAAGGTTTTACCTTACAGGTTGTATATCTGAAAGAAACGTTAGTGCACGGAAATATAACTTGAGATTAAAGAAATCATGGTTATACTTAGAGTACCCAGCGTGTCCACGGTAGAGTTTTAGTAAGACATGTAAGTGAATGCGTTTGTCAGTTCTTTTTTTGCGCACCTGTCCGCCTTCGCCCTCAACGCTCTGTAGTTCGCGCCACTCCTCGATGGTCTGCGCCAGGTCCACTTGGCACAACGGCACTTTCACCTCTCCAATCTGGTCGTGCTTGGAGAACCGATCGAAATCGAAGATCGCAAACACTAGAGTCTTATTCATCGCGTCAGCATACGGAACGCCCTAGAATGTTAAATATGTGGACAACAAAATGAAGAAATTCATTAATTAAAATTGTCAGCGTACAATTGTTAGGTCTACTTGCCTTGAACACAAAAGTTTCGTTGAACACAGGACTGAGAGTTTTTCGATGGACTTTGGTTTCGAATTTCTTCTTCTTGTCAGGTAGTAGGTACACTTTGACGTAGGGGTCAGAGGTACCGCCCATGTCAAGGGCAGGCAAGTCTTCCGCTTGGATAACGGTTACCGAAAGACTGTTGCTGTTGAAGTCATATTCCAACTGCAAGTGAAAATTAAGTCAATTACAAAGAATTTCACAACCTGTATTTTCCGTAAATATTTTGCATATTTTCACAGGTTATTTAATCTTTTATAGTAGTGACTAGTTCTGTAGTGATTAACGTTACCTTATACTGAAGCTTCCCTAACTTCTGTTCTTCTTTTTTAGCTTCACCATCGTCAGGTTCTTCAGCGTTCTCTGTCAACTCTTCCATGTCAGGCTGTACCTGTTAACATTTTGCTTACTATGAAAAACTGACTTACTTTTTCTTTATAAACATAGATGGCTCTACTATATCTTTTGAAATATCCAAAAAAATCTAAGTTTATATATTATCAAAGGACTTGCTGTTGAAAAATCTTCTAGTTCACATTCTCTTACCTTCTCTTTGTATGCTGATCCTAGAAGTTGGACGGACTTGAGGTCCACACCCTTCATACCCTTTTTACCATCTTTAGAGCGCCTCTTACGGAAGCATCGTCTGATACAGCAGAAACATATTCCCAGTACTACTATTGCTACACCTGAAATAACATATCATATTTGAAATCAACAGCTAGCATTCATTACGCATACTTAATACAAGAAATATCTCTTGAAGCGGTAAGAAGCTTAAATGAGGAAGCTCGTCATAACGAAGGCATTTATCAACTCAAGGAAATAAACATATAAAATTTACAATTTAAACATACGGTTTCTTCAACAGATCTTTTCTCTACAAATATTAAGTGTATATGTACCTTTAACTCATTAAATTAGTAAGGATCAATTTAGTATATGATAAATACAAGTTGTTGCAGGTTATAATGCAAGGTAAAATCATGGGACGACGTAAACCAGGTCGTAGAAGAACATCATGGCTCAAGAACCTGAGGGAGTGGTTCGGCCTAAGCTCACGATCCCTGTTCCGTGCCGCTGCGTCCAAAGTAAAAATAGCCATGATGGTCGCCAACCTCCGCTGAGGAGATGGCACGAGAAGAAGAAGAAGAAGAATTTAGTATATACTTATAACTTAATAACTTTTATTCATAGTATCACTGTATCTACAAGTAGGAGACAAACTTACCACCAAGTATAGCGACTAGCTGCCATGTCTCCATATGCATTTTGCGAGCTATATCCGCAGCCTTCTCCGATATGGACTCTGTAGGCACCGGAGTGGTTCTTGGGCCAGTCTCTGCTGCTTCTGTTACTGTAATAAACGCATAGAATAACTTATATTATAATGTGGGCAAAACTGGGTGTGAGGCAAGATGGACTGTGAATATTCTTATCTTTGTCTGTCAGTCTAAGTTTCACACTATTCGATCTGTTTATGAGACAAAGTTAAATGAGCTACAATATGTATAAATAGTACCGTTAAATACATTGTCCATTAAAACTTAGAAGTACAAGATTGTTAGGAACATAATGTCAAATACCACGGCCATTACACACTATGGAAACGTGGAGTTTGGCGTGTAAATCTCCATAATTGCATCGAGTCTGAAGCAAATGATTATAAGGAAATCGCTTGTCGCTTGTCAAAAAACTAGCTATTTCTAATCTTAAAACTTAAATCGAGAAAACGAGTAAATAATCAATCAAATTTGCTGAGTCATCAATTGATTGATGTGCTAATTTCAATGAAATTCAAAATGAGCTCTAACCGATAGCCAATGAAACATATCATGATAACACAATTAACATCGCATACTCATTATTTGTGTAATGATGCATGATATTATTTTCATTTACAAGTTTTTATGTTATGTCATCCATTTTGGGTTAGTTCATTCTTGCAAACATAATTTTAGTCACTTGGTTATTTTCTAGAATAACTACGGGTATTAAATTTGAAAAGCCAATATTATTATTAAAATATTTTTATATATTGTTACCTCATCCTCCACTTGAAATAACCCTTAGGCAATAGGATCCTACCATATGGCAGGATGATAAGAGACCTCAGCTAAGTATGTTTATTTATATTTTGAATGTTAAAATAATTCATCTATTAGAAATACACAATTATCATTCCGCACTCAAAATTAAAACCTGGTCAATCCAAACAAAAACAGTAAGTTTACAACACAACAACACAGTAAACAAGTAACAGTAGTTTTTAACCATTCGACTACTAGGACATATTAACTATTAAGAGCCCTGAAAATATTAATATGTTATTTTATATGTATTATATTTGACGACCTTCATGGCGCGATTGGTTAACCACCTGAGCGCTAATCGTCAGGTCCCGGGTTCGATTCCCGATGGAGGCAGAGTTAAGAACTACGTTTTTCTTTTGCTTTTGTTGATTATATATGTATAAAAAGTATATATTTCTTAAATAAACGTTGTCTAATACCCTTAATACAAGTCTTACATGAACTTACCAAGGGGCTAGTCTAATTAGTGTAACAGTGTCCTAAATTATTATTATATTATAGTATTACTAGCGACCCGCTCGCGCTTCGCACCTCTGGCTATTTAATGGATGTTATTATACAATATAAACCTTCCTCTTGAATCACTCTATCTATTAAAAAAACCGCATCAAAATCCGTTGCGTAGTTTCAAAGATTTAAGCATACAAAGGGACACAGGGACAGAGAAAGCGACTTTGTTTTATACTATGTAGTGATGGGTACTATTTAGAAGGAAATATTTTGTAGATTAACTCACCCGTAGTGACAACAGATGGAGCAGTGCTGGTGACTGACAGGATGGTCTTCTCCGTGGCATTGGGGCTGGAGGTGGCGACCTCCCGCCGCAGCCGCAGCACCGAGCGTAGAACCGGTGACATGGCTGGAAACAAAAGAATAGGATTAAAAGATATAGTACTATCTGTTCTTCTGTTTTAGCTTCACAATCGTCATGATTTTTAGCGTTTTCTGTACGTATAACAGATGAGTGTGTATGGATATGTGTATATTGTTCTGTGCTAAGCTGGGAGGTTAAAAGAATGTGAATTAGCTATCGATATTTCTGGTATGTCGTAGGAGGCGACTAAGGGTAAATTGAATTGAATTGGGCGATGGGCAAGGAACCTGTCACAAATGTTTCCATCACATCCCAAATATGTTTGTTATAAAGTGAGCTAGCAGATATAATCATTTCTCTCAAGTGTTGTCCACCTCGAATCGGATTAAAGGACGTAAATGTATGTACATATATGTATGTATTCTTCTTAAGGTTAGTGTAAATTACATTAAGAATAGAAGAGTATTCCAAAAAGGGGTTAATGAATGAGATTCGTAAGGGTCGTATTATTCGCCCGTAAAGTGGGCGTGAAGTGGATATATGAATATGTTTCAGAGTGAAAAATTTTAAGGACGTAATATACATATACAACGGTTAATTAAAATTGTCTTTATACACGTAAGTAAAGATCGCAGAGTCTTTTGTATTCCGATCCTAGTAAATAACTTTGGCTTCATTTTAAACAATTCCGAATACAGTTCTCTCAAGCGAACTTTTATCTTAAGGGTTAGAATTGTAAGGGTCAGCTTTAGTAAAAAATACGTCGAATAATACGCGGCTTAAGATTCAAAACTAACTATTCAGTAGTATAAGAAGTAAATAGAATAAATTCAAAAAAATGGAGCCATCCCAAATGAATATAATGAAATATAGAAGTAAGTAAAAGCTACATTAACTTCATATTACTTGGCAAGTAAGCGCTTCTTAAGCCCATAATAATCATGAAGCGCGGAACTTTTAAATTACATTACCTTTAATCAATAGAGCTTATGATATTTTATTATGATCTTTTTTATTATGATATTTTGCAAAGTGGAAAATATATGCAATGCAAAAAGTATACAATGATGACATGAAATTTTTACAGTTCCAAAATTTCATATTCAAACCGAAAACGACGTGAGTTATCGTTCATTATTATCTAATTATATATGTAGTAGTTTTGCAAAGAGTTTATGTTTTTTTTTCATTTTAAACGGGGTACCTAACTTTATTATGCCTTGGCTACAGTTTTTTATATATACATATTATATATACATTCATATTACAGCAGTGAGGAAAAACCGAAGTTTCATTGTTCCGCGGTATTTTGATAGAAAATTTAAAGGGTGTCTGATGATTCATAAATAAAAAAGATATTGACTGTTATTATCTTAATGTTACAAGACAATTCATGCTTTCAAACGCAAATTACAATGAAGTACTACAAGTATAAACAAGAGTAAAGTATTGTACTCGAATTGTATAGCTACAATACCTTCTTTCTTTCTCCGAGAGAATAGTCATAACTTCTCAAAGAATATTATTTTGTATTCATCATAAGTAATGTTTTCAAATTAATCTACGTTGCAAAAAAATTAATTTATCTGTACTATGTAGCGTTTTGCTGTTTTACGTATGCAAATAAATAAGTAATATGTAAGAGACTATTTTTTAAACTATTTATTACTTTCTCTAATGAAATACACATTTAGTTTTGAACATAAACAATTATTTTTGTCAACTAATAGTTATTGTGGGTAAATTAATACGTAGCGGTCTTCTTTAATACTTCAATACAAATGTCTAGGACAACTGCTTCATTGAATAGTGCCTTGATAGATCAAGTGATTTCGGCGTGTGGGTGTAATATTAGGACGTTCATTGTGCAGGCTATATCATAACCGTTTAAGTTATGTTGTATCTAAGAATCTAATAATAGACTAATAATAAACCTTCAGTCTAAGGCTAACTACTTAATGCTAGGTTTGTTTGCTCTAAAATATGACAACGAAACTATAAATAGTATTATAAGAAGAGAAGAACAGATTTCCAAGTATATCGTTAGAACCTTTAAGCTGAGGGTAGATGCTAGTTATAACTCTGTAGTCTGCAGTAGCCATACAATTTCGTTACTATACAACTCAGAGAATACAAGAATATGCTTTAATATTGTTGAAAAATAGGATTAAAGGCATGTCGTTATGCAATTTCGTCCTAAAAGGTTACGTGTTTACTAGCCTCCATGTCATGGTTGTTTCAGGCTCTTTTCAGGAAGGCTTATGGCGGACATTTTAACTTTATTACGAAGCAAGCCGCTGTTACGTACCTTATCTTCCGCTCGCAATGTCCAGGTTGAACTACGTGTTTAGTATCACTGTTTTAAGTAACGTTTCGGATCGAAATTGATGCACATTTCATAAAGAGCAGATTTTTCAGTTCGGCTCTCCGCGGCAGACTGTGGTCCGGTGGGGGTGCGCGCGCAGCCAATCGATTCGATGTTGCGCGTAGATATGCCAACGTATTTAGCCCTAGTCTCCTACAAATACGTCATTGGCTCCTGACTAAGTAACGTGGAGGCGAAAAAGCCAATGAACAATTTATTGAAGACAACACAGGGCTGTTAACGATCTGTTTGACGACAATTACTTGGTATGATCACATTTCCATTGAGATCGAAGATCGCCAAGGATGAGTTAGTCAACTTGAAACGAGTAGGTTCCATAATTATCGCAGCTGATGTGTTTTACACGCGTATCGCGTACTTACGTAGATATAGTTACTAAATTTGTTTTCTAATTATACACTAACTACTATGAAGGTAAAAAAGTATGCACATAGATTAACTAAGCCTATATAATAAATATGTATACTGGTTCACATTTAAGTTATACATTCTGTAGCATATCATTTGTCTGCATCATCCTTTACTACAAACTTTCTGCCCTTTAGAGAGACAAATCTCAGAGCATGTATGTTGATATCTAAAATCATTGTAGCTAAGGTGTCGATAAGCATAGGCATGTCTATAACAATGTCAGACTACTTGGAGAGGTGCCAACGGAATTTCTTTGGCCGAGCAAAGAGGTTGCTATTGGTTGACCTTCAATCGAGATCTGAGGTTCGTAAATAACACGAGATAATATTTGAAGAACTATCTCTAGACTATTGTCAGTCTTCAAGTGGATTGATAGTCTCTAATGGGATTGGAAAGGATCTTAGTGTTGTTAACCTAACACGAGCGTCCCTATTGTTATCTCTTTTATGTACTCAAAGGCTCTATGTCCTTGTATTAGAAGTGGTAGTTCAGTGATTGAGTTAATGATTTGGTTCTAGTTCTCTACTTTGATCTCCATTGATGAAATAAAATTTTATGCGCTAATAAAAAAAGACAAACTCATTCACGACCATTAACCCTTGCGGGGTAGTCAAGGGTTTAGATTTCACTATATGGCTATTCTAACGCACGTATTGACTAGGTAGTAATTACTCAATTTGACAGTTGGTAAACCATGTCGCCATTTAGAAGCACTAACTATTAATTACCTGTTCGGGGAACAAGTAGGTTTCCTTATGAATTTTTCCCTCACCGTAGCTATTACTACTAATAATAATCATTGTGACGATACTTGCCAATTTTAATACTCGTAATTTGCTAGGTAATTCGTTAGCTTCCTCAGTTCACCATTTCCTATATTGCTAAATAAGTATTGAATACAACAGATACTTACTGCACATTAAATGAATACGTGTTTGAGTATATAGTAATATTTATTTCACTGAGGTCTCTCTTCAAGGAAAATCTTGGCGATTGCATATGTTGCTAATAAAATTATTAAAACTTTTAAATTTTTAAAGTTTTACAAAAGTCTACATCGTAAGGCTACATGACGAAAATCAGGCTGGGTACTGAAATATAAATCATCGTAATCAGCTGATGGTAGTTATTTAAACTACTTTGTAGAGTGGAACAACTACCTTTTGGAAGAATAGGGTTGTGACTTATACAATATTACATACATGTCATAAGCTTGGTTTGTTACGACTGCATTTAATGTTTATTTTTCATTCCTTCCCTTGATGAAACCCTTATCACAGATAATATAATACTACAGTATTAGCAGCCCTTATTTCGAGTACAATGACACTTGCTAAGCTTTTGTTAATTTTACTCCGGCTTTATGAGTATTTTATGTACGTGTTTATGGTAGAAATAAACTCGGAATGAACGGTGAACGAAAAGGTAATCAGAATTCCAAGGTGTGTTCTATGTTTAGTCTAATGTAAGCAAATATTAGAAATGCTTGACGATTTTGTATGGTATTAGAAAATTTGAAACATTCTAATAATCGTTGAAATAATGTTCTTCTAAAATGAGTCACCTCAATATTTTAGTCTAAGATTCAGTCCATTAGAAACGAGGTTCAGCACAAAGTTGGTAATCTTACTACGTATCTTAATAGCGTGTATCTCTGAATTATAATTGCCAAAATTGTAACAAGAGTAACAGCAAAGTTAATTGTTTGGTTCTTGAGAAATAAGTATCATTGTAAAGAAAAGGTACGTAATTATGTAATTCTTAAAGAACATGATACTAAAGAACACATAAGGAAAATAAGCTTTGATCGTTCCAATCTTGTTAACAATGTTTACGTAAGCGTGCCTAATTAATTATTTGATACTGTTTAATTTGGCCATCATAGCAACACAAATGTAAAAGCAAATTATTGAAAGAAAATATATAAACGTTATATTTGTTATTATATAACAGTTAGGTGTAACATAACATAACCACAACAACACGGTGACTAAAAAAGATTATTTTTTCGTAAACAAAGGAAAACCTTTGTTTGTTTATACAATCAATTAAATCAATAAATAATCACACAAAAAATGAATATCATTTCTTGGAAATAAGTGGCATCGTCAAATCTTTTACTACTGTGATACGTATTACAGTCATAATGCTTGTGAATGTACAAAAAGAGTTATTTTTAGTAGCCAAATGTTAAGAATACGCACTAGCGTAATTTTATCAACGGTAAATAAACAAAGTTCTCGCGAGTGTTCCTCGTGTGTAAAATATTTGCATTTGATACAGATTACGTATTAAAGAACACAATTCTTTGTAATAGACAATAGTCAATGCTAGTACACAATAACATGGAACAACAGAACACCACTTGTCACGTTGGGTGTCCACATTTACAACGTACTCTGTAGATGCAGAGACGGGCACGTGAATTTGACTATGCAATCTGTCAATTAACGTGAAGTACAAGCACGTATTGATGTATCGCATACTGATTGCTAGTTTTGCAGGGTTAACTGGACAGAGTTTGTAATATTGTTGTTATCCACGCTTCTGAGATTTCTTTATTTATAAATTGATACACAAACAGAATACAATCATAATATAAACACAGTAGAAATGCATGTTTGTTAAAAATTTAAATTGTCATCGTGATGTGTGATTGTACATTTACATTTTGATATCCTTTCAAGTAATTTCCAGTAAAGTACAGAACACCTTAATCGATTGCTCAAACAACGATATTTCATGAACCCAATTTATAAAGGGCGTGACGTGACACATATATGGGTTTAGTTACATAATACCTATTTACAGATTGGCTGAATTCATTAATGAAATCTCGTTTCATGCGTGGGTTGACTGTGTAAGTAATGATATCAGTGTACCTATATACCTACATATATGTTTGTTTGTTACCCGATAACAGTATTTGATTTCAAATACAAGTGAGAGATTTAATTATGTGCGAATAAATAAACACGGGCAAGGGCAATTTGTAACACTAAAACCTAGACTAATATTTTCGTCACAAATAACTTTTTTAATAATACGGTATTTTAAAAGTTTTGGAGTGGAAAGAGCCTCGAAATGCAAAATATGTACATAGTATATCTTTAATTACCCTTAATATATCTAGGTTGTCATACAAGTAAATAATAGTATATGTATATTCTGTGTACGACTAAATAGTCGAATGACAATTAAAAAGCACACCGAAAAACGTAGATATTGGAACTTCAGATAACCACCGAGTATATGTATATGACGAGGTTTAATGTCAATGAAGCAAATGGTGTTACAAGAATCAAAAATAATGGGTTCTATGATCTCTGCTTCCTCCTCTTAAGGAAGACGGGCGTGATGTATACAACATTCAAAGTATATGTATGTACATATCTAATTCAACGTAGGAGTAAACTGAACAAGCGGTCCTAACGAAGCAATCCCTAATATAATTAATAGTACGAACATATCTTTGGTAGTTAATGAATTTGGTAGTTATTGAAGATTCCAGTTAAAGGTATGTCAGTCCATCGATCGAGTGGGAGGACGCATCAGCCCTTGCCCCAATGACCTCAATTCACGAGATGTGATAAGTGGGCCTGCGTTTTCCTACTGCTATACGAACTCCTTTCACTCAGTTTTGTTTTTTTTAAATTAGATTGGGCCAGGATATTTGTACTTTGTTTGCTTGTGCTCTGAGTGAGTTCACAAGAGTCTCTATATATATGTTTTATGTTATAGGTAATAATTAATTAGCTAGAATTACTCATTCCTAAACTAAATAGGTATCAAGATCACGATACCCAAAATCTATATTTTTGTATTTCTCTAATTATGTTAGTTTAAATTTGGTTGAAACTTTAACAAACTAGCGATTTGTACTCATACTATTAAAAAACGGAATTCTTCGGAACTCATGATATTTTTCTAAACAACACCTTTAATTTCTTAGGTCAGTCGTCTGCTCTCGTAGTTATATGTTTGTATGTAATTCTTTTGAATGATTCTTTATTTATAATAGCTTTATATCATTCCTACAATCAAATGAAATCGCTATTAACACAATGCTTCTCAAAGTCATCTAGATTTGTGTTTAAAATTAAAACATCCATTGTCTTTACATCTTAATTTATCTGTATAGCTGAATAATGGATACTATTGTGTTTTGCATTCCTTCGTTTACAATATACCTCGATAAGAAAAACAAAACACGTGATGAGATCGATTAACACGTGATTTTTATATAAAAATTCCTTCCGTCTGGTTATATTAAGAAAGCGAGTATGAACGTTTATTTCGACACATAGACCAATTATATTCGAAACCAAATGTTTTTATTCAACATAAGTACAAGTACAGTACATTCATTGAAAGTCTAAACATTTGTCTGACACTGGTAGTCTCTTAATATAAAAGCATACATGATTAAAAAGGTTAAATATAAGAAACAAAAAACATGTATTTTAAGCCTCAAAAGAGAAATGATCAAGGCGTATTTTCATTCCTAAAATACTCCTTTGATCAGATATTTAGTTCCAATGCTATGAGTACTAAGTTATTCATCTTTTAGGCGGAAATGTACATAATATGTGTAACGAATTTTATCTCGTTGTTTTCCCTCATCCAAACCGTCGTTCAAATTGCTAGGTTTTACTATGCTCTACCTAGCTTATCTTAGATTATAATCAATAAATTTATAGAATGTGTAACTATATTTCATTGTGGTTTTTGCCATGTATTATTATGCAAACAAGTAAATTTTGTTATTGTCACGTAACGTGTTAATGCACTAAACTACACGTGATTGTATTTACATTCAGACCTTTAGAATTTTTTTTTATGACTGGCACACATATGTTTTACGCTCTATTAAGCCTCTGTAAAAAATGCATCTTTATTCTCGACATGTCTTGACACATGACATATGTTAGATTATTACAGTATTACCCCACTAACTAATTATAAACAAAATCAAACGTTTCATGTTTACTACAACTTAAAAAGACTTAAATGACAAAAGTCATTACGAAATTATGTGTACCTATAAACACGATCCTATAAACATAACCTATATACTAGTATATGCAGAATTATATGACCAACAACATGCTCACTATTTATGATGTTTGTAGAGTACCCGCCACATACGGTGGCAGTAGCCAAACTTGGAACTAAATTTGACGTTTCCGCAATTGCGTGTTATTTTGTATGAAAGGTAAATTTAGTATTACCAGCGTTGTGTTTTTTGCCCACTCTTTGTAATTTTTATGTTTGTTAAGGGTGATTATAATAAATTGATTTCCGGAGTTTCTTGTTAGTTCTTCTCCAAGCTAGGGTCTCCGCTGATCTAACCTCGGTAAAAAATATGTAAAGACAATGCTCAGTGCCATGTTTGAAATAGTTTTTTTAATTTATACTTAGATCATAAGATAACTTTCAAAGAGAGCTTGTGATAGGGCCTATTTTAAATAAACATATTTTGACTTAGATATATTAATTTGTTTTATTTCGCTCTAGTTTAACTTTAGTACCACAGATGTTACTGTACTAAGGAACCATTGGTTTTTTGTAATAACGTTCTAGTAACATCTCTGGACTAAACCTGAGTTGTTCCTAGAACTAAACTTTTGTAATAAGACGGTTTGAGTTTATAGCTCTGCAACCAAAGATCGTTACAAATGAAACCTCAATATAATGTATCGAGCCGTATGGCACAGTGAGTGCTAGTTTTGGCGTGTTTACTGGCAACACTGGATTACGCGACTGTGGCGACGCCTCCAACTGCCACCGTATGTGGCGGGTACTCTACTGTTCGAGCGATCATAATCGGCAATCGCAGGTCGCACGAAACAACATTGTTCCAGTTTACCCATATTAAAATACTAATGCACCATTTCTACAATAGTATAGCAATATTGCTAAAGCGATGACGGGAACAAAAAGTGACGCATGCGTACAAAGCTCATTTTTTATACAAATCCTACAAAAGATCGCGCTTGTATTAAATTTTCAGGAAGAATGTGATTCTGACCTTGTAAATAATGCGGTTTTCTTATTTGGAGCGCATCAAGAATTTACGCATGTTGCAAAATGGATGACGAACATTGATTATAAATTTATGGATAATTAGAGTTACTTTAAGAGATTTATTGCAAGTGTTGCGAGAGATTTGTAAGGATCGCTCAAGTCAGCGGTCGTTTGTATTTTCCTACCCCGTTGGGAATAAGATTTAGTTATATAATTATTACTATTTAGTTATTAACTAGATTATATAAAAAATAATATCATATATTGAGATTGCGTTACCCTTTCAACATTCACATTTAGCTATGTTCCTTAGATATTTTATCTTAATCTTTCGGGTCATAGTACGTATGTCAAACTATGCTATAAGTAACTGTAAAATTTTCTCCCCCGAGACTGCATATTTCCGAAGATTGTATAGTTGATGCAAATGTAGGTTCATAGGGTCAAGGTAAGAAATGAAATTCTTTATTTTAGCAATTTCAATAATAAAACATGTAAACAAAATCCTATTTACGTATTCTTGCATAGTGTGAGATCATACAACGACAATCTATACATGGTAACCTTAAAGGTAATGTAAGAGTATTTTATAATTATGTCAAATGTATTGAAATGTAAAAAGGCGGTATATCTCATAAGGAACGTTTTACCTATTGAATAAATATTATAATGTTAAGAAATATCATTTTATTTAAAATGTAGTGGTAGTACTCATGGTATAAAGTAACAATCCAAATGTATGCGAATATCTCTATAATGTTTTCATTAGTCTTGTCTTAAAGAATATGTATAAGAGTGACTAATAAAGCTAAAAAAACTACAAATAATAAAATACCAACAAGAAAAAACTAACATACTACTAAAGTTATATGTCATAAGAAACACAAATGACCAAAAACTTAACCTTAGCATTTGAACGACTAAGATTAAGCGTATACTAATTGACATATAGCTACATTCATAGAGTATTAAAAATCTTAGATGCATATCACAACTTAATCGATACCCATATAAAATATAAAAAGTGAATAACTAACCCGATCCTTGGGGATTCAATTACATTCACTAACAAATACTAAACAGGACTCCATGCCCCATCACTATCACACTAATTGAGGTTTTCACAGATTACGTAATACGACCGCCTCGTTCCGCAGTCGAAGGAAAACTAATTTCTGCTGAGCATTTTATCCGCTTGACATAGCCCTTTGGGGAAGGTTTCGAGGCTGGGAATCGAGACCTTGAAAACATCGAGTTTAATTTTAACAGTGTTTGATTTTAGGCACATTCTCGATAATGCGGGCGTAGTTTAAACAATTACTCTGCGCTTACGTAGGTTATCAATTATTTGTAATACTTGTAGTGATATTTACTATGTATTATATGTATATATTTATTAATATACGTTCATAGTACTCTTAACACAAGTCTCAAATGAACTTACCCAGGGGCAAGTTCAATTGGTGTAATAGTATCCTAAAATATATTATTATATAGATATTAACCTCTAGTTTAGCATTTATTACCAGTGCTAGTCTGGGAAGAAAACAGGATGCTAACTGCCTTAAAGATCCGCATGTTGTATGGGATAAAGGCTGTAGAGGTCAAAGGAATGTATTGTGCGATGGAGTAGCATCTGTTACCATTAGTTTTAATAATGCTACAACAATCGCATCACTTCTTATACTGTCTGTGTACTCCTAAAGGGATTGAAGGATGTGACTATATAATAATGAAAGTTTGTAGTATAGAGTTGAAAAAAGCAAACACTAGACTACAAAAACCTGCACGTAAACTACGTTTACATAATATGTATTGTATGTATAACATACATAATGTAAATTATACATTCACGTCCTCAAATCTCTTTTGGGGAGGACAGAAGCTCGGATATCTCCTAAGTCACTTTTTTGTAGCATGCCATCTGTACGTGAAACATATAATTTATTTAAAAACTCAGTATACAGGGTGGCGCATTCAAAACGGTCAGTATGGGAAATTCTGAAACTATAAGAGATACGAAGATTTGTTCTTAGGAACCATGTCACCGATTTTGATAAAAATAAAAACTGCATTCATACTTTCTTTGAAAAAATATCTGTATCATGTACAGGAATCGAACCCGGTTGCTTTAAAAAATAAACATGCCATTTTCACTTTTTCTTTTTAAATATCGATTGTGTAGGTCTTAAGCTGTAAATGTCTCCATGAAACATGATGTTCAAAATGAATAAAATGCATTGTTTTGGCATACTTTAGTTTATCATAGTAGTTTACATACACCGACCGTTACAATACTTAACAAGTTCAGAGATGTAAAATTGTCTCCGTGGCTGTTTGTAGTTTTGTACCTCTCTACTTGTTACATACACCATATCATGTGGCATTAGCATTGCATTAATCCTTTTAGAAAGTTTGGTTATCTACACTCGTACTCGTATTGAAAAGTCCACTAAAAGTGATGTGTTAAACCTTATTTGAAAATTTCTTGTGGGGTTACGTTAAGAATAAATTTTACAAAACAAGCTATGACACCGTTGAAGACCTAAAAGTAAATTTAACGCAAATTCACCACATGAAAATACAAAATTCATTAGTGAGGTCGTTACCTAAACGTGTTGAATATTGTATTGAAAACAACGGTGGTCACTTAGAACACCTACTGTGATAAATTAAAGTATGCCAAAACAATGCATTTTATTCATTTTGGACATCATGTTTCATAGACATATTTATAGCTGAAGACCTACAAAATCGATATTTTAAAAGAAAAAGAGAAAAGGGCAAGTTTATTTTTTTAAAGCAACCGGGTTCGATTCCCGGCCTGGTTACAGTTGTTTTTTCAAAGAAAGTATGAATGCAGTTTTTATTTTTATCAAAATCGGTGACATGGTTCCTAAGAACAAATCTTCGTATCTCTTATAGTTTTAGACTTCCCCATACTGACCGTTTTGAATGCGCCACCCTGTATACTAGAAGATGAAAAGGCAACATTGCATTTACAGTCGAATTTAAGTCGAACGTACAAGGAAAGCGACTCAGCTGCATTTTTCAGTGCGCTTGTGAAGTATTACTGCTCCCGTGGGAACGATTTAACTGCGACTTTAAAAGATTCACAGTTTTATTAGAACCAAGATGAAGAATACGATAGTATTATTATTCTAGTATACATACATACACATAACGCCTGATTCCCGGTAGAGGGCTAAGTAGAGCTCACGCATCCCCATCTGTGCCGATCCTGACACTCCACTTTCGATTCATTCATTTATACCACACACACCATACACACTCGGGGGTTGTAAGTACATACAACGTCACTTTTTTTCATTATTAATTTAGTATAGTATTCTTATATCTGTGATTATACATAAAATATCATATTTAGTCCTTACTTATTAACAAGTAGAAATCAGACAAGTAGACCTCTATGTATTATCTCTTTGTATACAGACATGTTTTTTGAGAATATAATAATATTTGTATAAATTTTGAGGTTATTGATTTTCACTGTTTATTTAAACACTGTTATGATAAAATAAAAGGTGATAATAAAAGTGGTTATACAACAACCCGTTAAAATTTATGTGTGTAATTTGTATTTTGTTTCAGTCAACAATGAGTAAACAATCGCTAACTCGTAATCAAGGTGAAATAAACCAATGTCAATTAGATTTGTAAGTCCAGATAATGTGTTTACCTTACGTTCAATTGGGATATTTACTTCATGTTAGGGAAAACTGTAAAATAAACAAAAACCATGACCTACATGTGTGTGATTGAATGAGAGATAAATAGGTTTTGGCAATGGTCTTGACACAATTTGGAATAACTCTTGATTGGGTACAGTTCTATAATTTAATATCAAAGGACAATATCTCGTGTGCAAGGTTCATAAAGAAGTAAAAAAATATATTCTGTCTCGTTCAAAGCATAATCCTTTTGTTTTAAGTTGCATTAATCAGACAGATAAAATCTAAACACTTGGAGTAAATTTACTACTATACCAGTATATATAAATTAAGATGGTCACTTGATTAATTGGTACTGGCTATCTGTCTTCATGAGAACACTACCTTCGTAAAAAATATGCTCTGACTACACTTTAAGAGTAAACGGTTGTTAATAATTATAAATAAGATATGAAAATACAATTTTACATACAAGTAAGTCTTTTAGAACTATGCTACAAGTTTATGCTAAACTATATTGAGAACTTTATAGATCATATAATTTGACGAATAAAATTAGTATCAAAATTTACCAATTCCCTAAGAAACAACTACGAACGACAAACGGCAAAAATAAAGTTAGTATTAGATTAGTATGTAGCTCCATCTTTTAATTTTCTATTTGTACCAAATATAGCCAATAAGTAGTAACTCTTCCACTCTTTTTAGTACTTTCAAATACCCTCTCAATGACGAAAGGTACAAAAAAGGAATTATTTTTTGCCCAAAATCACTAGAGGGCAGTAAATTTTCATTGAAGAACTTATTTCTTCGATGATGATTTTACTACACTTACAATACGCGTTAGTATATGTCTTTATATCAGAATAATAAAAATGCATTTATAGCGAAGTCGCAATGCGGTCACTGAGAAGCATGTTAGGAGTAACATTGAATGATAGTATTAAAAATAGTGTGATAAGGGAAAGTTGCGGTTTGAAAGAAGATGTAGTGACCTAAGATTGATAAGAGCATGCTTCGATGGTTTGAACATGTTATGCGGCTGAATGATAGCAGATTGACAAAAGGAATATATATGAGTGAAGTGGAAGGGCGGGTTACGTAGGGCGCGCCTAATAAGACATATAACAGTCAGATAGACGCTATATTGAAAAAAGGTGACGTTAGGAGTACCCATAACCGCCGAGAGTGTATGAGAGGATGTATGAATGTCAATGAAGCGAAGTGGTCTGTCAGGATTGAGACAAATGGGGATCCGTGATCTCTGCCTACCCTCTACAGGGAATCAGGCGTGATGTGTATGTATGTATGTATGTATGCCATTTATAGCAAAGCAGAGAAAAAGATAGCTGGTTACATATCAAGACCCAGGTCATTACGGGGACTGTTACGGGACAGTTATAGACTCAAATATAAAATTGTAAATAATTTAGTTATCATTGTTTTATTAACTATGTGAGACCGTACATATAACGATAAATTTATAAAGATATCTGATTACCCTTTATTTTGCCCGACGTTTTCGACCCAGTTGCAAAGGCCGTGGTCGCGGGAAGGCTAGCTCTAGTCTCAGCTAATGTCTGTCTACCTCACAATTTTGTTAATTCATAGCACGACCACACTACACTCACACTATCGAAGACACATCCGCAGTTACGCCACGCGAATATAATCCCATGATTACCGGTTCCCATGTTTCAACTAGCCTAAAACCATCCTCACGATTAAAATTATTGGGATGTTTTTTAATTTCAATAGCCTCACGAACAACCCTGTAATAAAAATATTTAAAACGCCATCTTATTATTCGTTAAAGAGTTTTAAAAGCCATTTCATGTTCGGAAAGCCTACAGGGAAACCTGTGTTGTATTATTTTTGGGAAGCTTGTACAGATGTCGCTAGGTGTATGAGGTTAAGACACGATCTTAGAGATGTAAAACTATAAAAATATTAATTATTTTAATAAGTGGATATTATGTTCATAATTGTATAGTAAATATAAAAAAATAATTATATTTTATTAATTTCTTTGTACTCGCACATTATCCGACCCTTGCAGAGGTGTAATAGTCTGCAAATCTTGCCTTATTTAATACTTTCGCCTCATTCGTAGTTACCTATAAACTTTAGCGTATATATACATCCAGCTTTTACAGGTAGTCTCCCTGCAATATACTCTTTATCACAAATCAAACAGGAAGTATTAAAATCCATATCACGTAGATAGTTGAAGCCTATCCTGAATGAGAGGAGGTTTCTATCTCTTACTAAATTTGGGAACAGGTGTTTCAGTTACCCTATTGAGTCCCCGGCATAGCTGGAAGCTTATAAATATTATATTTATTAAAATTGATGCATTGTGTATATATCTGCTTTATCCTAAGTTATCCATTTTTTGTTCTAGTCAGTATCTAAAATTCATGTTTAGCAGACTAAAACCTCGTGGAGCATTTAATAAAGTTTTTATAAAAGTTTTATGTATAAAAAGTTTGCATTCATCTATAATATTAAGCTACATATTAATCCTTATAACAACCAAATATCCATGCGTAAGTGTATGATTGAGTAATACTGACTAATGAATCCAATCCAACATTTCTCTCCTAACAATATTCATCCATTCCCTCCCTACCCGTTTTCTATACAATATTTCCCAAACCTTTCAATCCGCGGTACCTCCGTCAAAGCCTCGAAGCCTTCGTGTAAACGAAGCATTACTTACACCTAGATTCCCGCTCAGAATAAGCCATCACAATAACGCTTCTAAGCTCAATTTAGCTGCAATAAAGGCCCCGTATCACGCCTACGTTTTGCAGTACGCGAAATGGATCTCATATTTTATATTTGTTGGTGGAATGGTGTCGATTTATTTCACTTTGAGCGGCGCCGTGGTAAATTACCCAATTCATTGAAAAAATGTTCGGTGCTGTCTCGATACACGGAAGGGTGCTTCACGTGAAAATATAGCTGTCAATTACAGCACGAGTGCCTGTGTTTGGTCGCTAAATTAGATATTTGTTTTATAAGTGGGTTAGGTAATGGAAACCTATTTTGATATTATTGAATTAATGAAAAGAATATAAAAAGGTACGTAATATATTAAAAATAGAATTCTATTATAAAGGTCTTTAAAAAAGTTGCTTAAAAATTTCTAACTCACTTGTTTTGATTGTATAATGTTCATTGTTGATTGTATCATCATTTCATTCATTCAATATTAGTTGAAGGTGTCATTTGCATAATATTTTATCAGCGTTCACCATTAACTAATTGGTGTAAATTGCTAAAACATTCTTTCAAATTTAGCATTAATTTCTTCTCTTCTTCGGCTTCCCCTCTCAAACTTGGGTAACAAACATTTTTCTTGTCACATTTCACTTGTGAGAAATATGCTTTATGAATTTGTCTGAGCGATACACATAAATCAAATGCTACCGGTTGAGTGCCTTGTGAAAAACTTTGCTAATGAAAAGGTGCCCCGGGGGACGACTGTATTGGATTTTCATTCTTTGAATGCTTTTTTTTAATAAAATATCTTTTCAGTGTTCTTTTCCTTAAGAAAGAACCGAACGTAGAATTAAGATGTTACGTTGTATGGTAGCATTTTTGTCATGACATTTTCGTACTTTTATTATATTCGACTTGGATTAAAATATAGGTATTAAGTAACGTCACCTTTTCTATGAAGAGCTATAACGATTTCATATTTTTCGACTACATCATTTTGGTATATTAATGTATCTAATTAATTCCAGTAATAGTTTATACGGATGTATCTATACATGAATTTCTCTTAATCCCTTTCCGTATAGTTAGAAATTCCAACTTCTTTTCTTAAAATTCCATTGACCCCTAGCCCTAACCAGCTTCTACAACAGGTAAGTAAGCATTATGTTTTCGTCCATAACTAGCTTTGGACTAAAAATATTTATAAATACATGCAACGTACACATTACGCCCTTAGCTATAAGGGTAGGCATATATCGCTGAACCATTTTTGTTCCGACTTATTATTAGAAATATAAATTGCGATCAAATTGATTAAAAGCCTTATAGGACCTTATACATACAAAAAGCCAACTATACAATATCCATAAGATTCCTACAATGGTTCTGAGTGAAGGGTGTGATGTTGTTTTAATTAGTTTCGTGGACCATCCAGTCCGTAGGAGCTAATCCCGGCTATCGAGAGAGGCTGAGCAAAGTTGAAGCCTCACAAATAGGGCCTAATTGGGAAAGGGATTAGGGGACTCCACAGTGTTTATCTAGGATTCTTTTCGTCAATATGTTCATTTGGAACGCTATTCAGAGTGGTAAACAAACGAGGATAGTTACTGATTATATACATATTGGTTCAAGTTCTTAGTAATTCATTTCGGTGTGGATAATAGTACGAAGAAAAGATGACATTTAAGTTAAGGTATAATCAAATGTTTAGATTTTTAAATTGTTATAAAATCTTATCCCACGTAAATTAAAACGGTTTGTGCAGTTATTATACTTTGAGTTTACATATAGTGTACGATTTTTGTTTTTTGAGTATTTTTAAGGAAGTGCATCGGTGTCAATGAAATAGAACAGGTTTTGAAGCATCGATAAAATGTAGATCTGTGATATCTAAGTACTCACATCGTTGTAGGGTTATGGACGCGATGTCTGACTGTGTTGCTACTGTTTTAATTTTGGTCTAATAGATAGAAATAATATCTAGTAGAAAGACGTAATAATATAAGTATTACCACCCTATCTTCAGCCATACAAGTGTTTACCACCACACGTAGAACTTTAAGTAGTTGAAATATGTTAGTCGAGGCACTAGAGCCACGACATACGACGTCTAATGACCCTCATTCATCTTACACTTGCGGAGAGTAAGAGTATGCTTGCAAGAGAAGGTTACGACAAAGTACCTGATATATTTTCACCTCTTGAATATTTTCGTAGCATTTTGAATATTATCCCTAAGAAAAACGTAGCGGGGGAATAAGATTTATCTGGTTTTATTCGCAGAATGAAAAATGATCGCAAATGACAATGTAACAATGCAGCGAGTTTTACGGGTGGAATTGTAAAAAGAGCTTCGATAAATCTTGGTCGAAAATTGTACTTGCAATACAGCAGTGTGTAAATAAGTGTAAATGTTTACGATATTCTAAAAATACTACAGAACTACGAAATATAAATAGACTTGGTAGTTCCCTGTTAGATAGGATTGCATGTATTGGAATACTGTAGTGGCACTAAACCTTATATTTTCTCATAATCCTGCTATCAAGATAGAAGTACAAAAGTATTACCTATGCTTATTATCCGTAGGTACGACGACGGTGGTCACTCAAATCTCTGAATACATCAAACGAGCTCACAATCGTAGTAGCTTCGTGTCTTGTAATTATTTTTTGTAGTCTAGGTGTGCAGTGAAAAATATGCAACTTTCTTTCTTTCTTCTGTGATACATATCTGTGTATCGCCATAAACATTATCACATAACGCGTTAATTAAACTCAACAAACATGTCAACTCTCCAGCTTTTCCGTTTACACAGCATTTGAAATCCCATTGACGTTCAGCGCACTGCAGTAACAAATTAACCAATTTACTTTGACGTACACGAAGCAACGTCTTGAAAGGTTGTCATGCTTTCATGCACACTCCAGTAAGCTGCAAATCAATATGTTGGCTGCAGGTTGTGTAGATACACTTTAATCAGAGATCGGAGCGTCTATGATTTCTTGGGAGGGCACACGATGTTGTGTTTCTAGGAATGAGATGTCAATGTTACTGTTTTGGAGATGTGGATCTGTTTGTTCAGTATAACAATACAAATATCTTGTTACTAGAAGTGCAAATATCTTTCATATACTGGTTTCTGTAGTGAATGTAATGTAGTTAGTTTCTTTAAGTTTAAATATCGTTAGACAGTTATTTCATAATTTGATACTATGTTTACTCAAAAAAAGAGTTCGATTAAAGCTTTTATGAGTATACACAAAACATACAACTACAAATATTATTATGTATTGAAAAATGATGTAGTAAATGTCATTTATCATAACTCCGATAAATTGAATCTTTTGGGCGAAGGGTTAGTAACCTATGACCATTGTTCCATATGTTATCACAAACCCTATATTCATGCTAAAAAGTGACCAAGGAGATGTTTTGATGAATCCAAGGTATTGTCCAATATGTGTTGTATGTATTTATGAACAACTATGGACGTTATGTCGTAAGTGACTGAAGAGGTATATCTCAAAAGTTTCAACCTCTCCAAAAAGGATAAAAGGACGAGAATACACGTACGTAAACATAGGATAATTAGTGGCAGTAGCTAAGCAACACCTGAAGTCATTATGAAAAACAACGCATCATTAATCACTCGCCATCCGGACCTAACGACACCTTTGTTGTCTAATGGTGTGCATCTGGATTGAGGGCCACTTTTTCAAATATTGGACAATCGAAATGAAACTCACAGGGCATTTAGTAAAGAATTAGTAAAAACTATAGCATCTATTCTTAAATTTCTTAAACTTGAAACAAAAAAGTTATTGTCAAAAAACTGTGGCCCTCAATCCTGATGCCAGCATTTTCTAGATCTCGGAAAGTACGAATCCTGGGATAATGCTGTTTATTCGAGGATTTAGTAAAGAATTTCTTAAAAAAATTAAGAAAAACTCAAATCTCAAAAATGCGTTTAATATAGGTTTAGGGCGATTTTGCTATGGCCCTCAGTTCAGAGGTCGCTGACTTTTGGAATCATCAAAAAATGAACATTGCTATACAAAAAGACTAATGTAACTTATATTATCTTGAAGCTCCATGGCTCAATGAATTAGTAATGAAGAAATAACGATACAAAAGCGAATAGTTTAAGAGAAAATGAAATTTGAATTTTCATCTGACGTACAAACTTCTTAAACTATTCGCTTTTGTATCGTTATTTCTTCATTACTAATTCATTGAGCCATGGAGCTTCAAGATAATATAAGTTACATTAGTCTTTTTGTATAGCAATGTTCATTTTTTGATGATTCCAAAAGTCAGCGACCTCTGAACTGAGGGCCATAGCAAAATCGCCCTAAACCTATATTAAACGCATTTTTGAGATTTGAGTTTTTCTTAATTTTTTTAAGAAATTCTTTACTAAATCCTCGAATAAACAGCATTATCCCAGGATTCGTACTTTCCGAGATCTAGAAAATGCTGGCATCAGGATTGAGGGCCACAGTTTTATGACAATAACTTTTTTGTTTCAAGTTTAAGAAATTTAAGAATAGATGCTATAGTTTTTACTAATTCTTTACTAAATGCCCTGTGAGTTTCATTTCGATTGTCCAATATTTGAAAAAGTGGCCCTCAATCCAGATGCACACGTCTAATGTGCGCCACTATGACTCTTTTCATTGCTACACTTTTGATTAAAATTATAAAGTTCATTATCTAGGATAGGACAGGACAGGAGAAAGTGACTAGGTGCCTTATATAAGCGGTATGATTCGGTATGTCAAATAGTATACACAGATTTTAAGAAGATAGATAAGATTAATAACTAACGGCACTTATCGCGTAAGTTTTTATAAAATAAATTTTACCTTTATTAACCCGACGTCTCGGCGTACCCGTTAATAAAGGTAATTTTAGTTAATAATTTTAATAATAGTTGGTAATTTAAATCATGAGTATAAATCGCGTATCTCTTAAAACTATAATCATGGATAAGGTTGCTTAAAAAAAATTCCAATGTTGTTTTCGTTGCCTAAAAAAATAAAAAAACGCGAAAATTTTATCTTCCGTTGTGGTACTGATAACATAACATATAGTGATAGTTAAGTTACTTAACATACAGCGAACAACATTGCACCATCAATTACCTATGACTAGATGCAGGAATAATAATTTGACACTCCAATTTATAAAAAGTTTCAATACAGACTGAATGTACATTCACCTTCTCATAGACTACGAAAATATACGCTATGGTATGCATACACGTATACATATCAGGCCTTCACCCTATAGAGAGAGTAGTCAGAGATTATGAAACTTCTTTATCCTGATCCTAACAAACCACTTTCGGTTCATTGACATGCATACACACTCGGCGATTATATGTAGGTACTTTGAACATCACCCTTTGGTACGCTTACCTGTAATAAACTTTTCAAGCAAACAGTAACAAAAACTGTGTAAACTCAAGTCTGCTCTTAATTAAATACAGAGCGTACTCGAAAAGTAATAATACGTGTTATTGTTCCACTGGGATCTCAACGATGTTATGCTACGTTGCATGGGAAGCAATTCTGGAGACAAAGCGCCGACTCCCAGTCGAGGAAACAATTAGGGAGGCATCAACGATTAATGTTCGTTTGTCTTTTGCATTCGCAACTTACGGGACCTTGCTAGTTTTATTTGCTGTCTTGTTTGTTGGTGTTTGTACTGCCATGCTTCAATGTAAGGTCGCTTTAAAAAAATCAAAAAGATAGTTTAATTAGATTGTCTGTAACGTGACAGGTATAAAGTATCCTAAGTGAAGTACTGTAAGAAAAATACAAAAATTTTACAAAATGGAGGTGGTGAAGATATAAAACTTTAATTTACTTAACTATATTGAAGTGGATTTTCCCCTGTATATTATAAAACGTAATAAAGGAACCTTTTAAAGTAAGTATTAAGTTTTATGAACTAATTCGTTCGGCGTCATAATGTGCGAGTGTAAAGTAAAAAAGCCGTAAAACGTATTAAGTCGATTTTTGGTTGAAATTCCATTATAATAAAAAAACTTTATGGGACCATGCTATGTTACGATAAAATGGATCATATTTCGCCGGTAATGGACAACAAACTGGCCATAATTTACAGCTTATATGAGAAGGGTCTAAACTATTTTGCTGCAGCAGTAAATAACAAAATCGTTAATAAAAATCTTGTTCGACCAAACTGTGATAGAAGAGAAGAGAGAGAGGAGCGTTATTGGAATTATATTGGAAACTTTTAACTTTTATGAAGTATATATCGTTAAAGTTTTAAATATTTATAACACTTAAATTACTTTAACATTTTGACTTACGTAATGCCATGAGGATATATCGCACCAAATACCATCACTGATTAATTAAACAAAGCATCTAGTACACATTTATTCCCTACCATATCAAGTAATAATACCAGTGGAAAATTACGAACGCACATCCCCATTCCAGATAAACATTGGCGCTCGCGAGTTGTATTTAAAGGAAGAAAGGGCAGTTATGTTGACACACTGAATGCAAAACGTCACCTCCGTTTAAGGGAGGTTCGAGTAAATACACGCAACGCGTGAATAAACGCACCTGTGCCTTTGAGTGCGAAACGCGACATGTGAAAAGAAAAAACTTGAAAGATGAATACGAATATGGGAAGTGCGTAGGTACCTTAAGAGCTTTGAGATGAGGCTTATGGCCCCGGTGACGATTTATGGGTTTATTTGTACAGGGCTTAGCACCATTGGCGAAAGTGGAGGTGAAGGAAATCCCGCGTAGGTGTCAAGTTTATTTGTGGAATCATTTGTACACTTCATGTAAACACGCGTTTACATGAAACGGATATCGGTTATCGTTCATGTTATAATAGTTTTACTTCATTGAGTCAAAAATACATACACATCACGCCTGATTCCCTCTAGAGAGGTAGGCAGAGATCACGGAACCCAATTGTCCCGATCCTGACTGACCACTTTCGATTCATTGACACTTATATACCTTTGCATACGCACTCGGCGGTTATATGTACTTCTAACGTCACCCTTTTTCATGATTTGAAAGAAAGTGACATAAGATTGAGTATGGGCGTAAAATCCATTACTTATAATTTGTTACAATACCGATACTCGTAATATTCGTAAAATCCAAACGTTTCTAGTCTCTATTTAGTTAGTAAAGTTTTCGATTTGTTTTTGGCTATTGATTCTCCAAAGCAATCAAATTAGCTAAAGTGGTGCCTGCAATCAACAAATGCCAAGATTTGTGGGTGGACGGAGGGCTTGTATGGTAATGAGAGGACTTTGAATTTCCACAGGAATTTCTAGGAAACGTAGTATTGAAATTAGTCATGCACTCAAAACCATTTACTCTTTTGGGATAGCCAAAGGGACATCGAAGACGCCCCTTTCAATAACCCTGACTCTATGAATGATCCTGACAGATCTCTTATGCTTCACTAACACCCATTATCATTCTCTTTAGTATATGTGATTCTGTTTTTAAGAACATCTGCCATAAATATGTCTCCAATATCATTGCTATATGTTCTATGCGGCCTTCCTCGTGAAAGAGATTTTCTATCAAGCCTAGCCCATATTTAACTTATCTAGGAACGCATACGTAGGTGATGTATACATTCACATCACTACATGTTCCAAATATCTTTAAGAAAAGATAAAACAAAAAATCTTAGTACCTAATTTTCTACGATGGATATCTACTTATCTATATACTAAACATGCCCTGCATTGTTAATTCTTGTGAAGGAACTGTAGCCGTTGTTCTTACGCTACTCCGGATGTAGTACAAAAAGATTGAAAGCTTCTATTATTTTGCTACTGGTATTGTAATTAAACTCGGATTGTCTGTGTTCCTCAGCGGTGTAACGAAGTTATACGAACATTGTAGTAAAACTTGGGTCTGCAAAATGTATAATCTAGAGTTCAACGAGAAATTAAGTTTTCTATTGTTTAGTCGGTATGAAATACGTGTTTGCATGCTTCTAGTTTTTCTCGTGTTTGTTGTAGCAAATATAATATGAATAATTAGGTATTTTAAAATTACAATATTATACAAAACTGTATTTAAAAAATTGCGTAATAATTATATGTCATACGACTGCATATTACCAATGACCTCTTCAATCCAAAGATAACATGCGAATAATAGCATCGAATGACACTGAATAGATACAATCATTTTATTCAAGCAATATTATTTTCCTATCAATACTTTTACTTTGCGATAATTGATTAGGGAATCCTAAATCCGGAGTACACCTGTTCTGGCGAGGCGATCATTAGTTATTTCTCGATGTCGAACAAAGGAAATCAAGTCCTAGAAATAAATCAAAGAGCACTGGGCGTACAACCGTGCACAAAGCTCGGGAGATTGCTCCTAGTTGTAAATCTAAATGGCGAACTGAAATAAATCGTTGAAGCTCCGCTAATTAATTCCTTGCCAACAAACCGGCGCTTTGTCCTGCCATTGCTTCGGAACTATTCGGCTCGGATCGCTTTGTAATTGTAATCATTACGGGGCCTAATTGGACCCGAGTGCACTTGTTTTACATTGTCTCGATTTTTAGAGAACTGAAGTTTAACAGATAGACCCTATATTGAAAAAGGGTGACGTTAGGAGTACTTATAACTGCCGAGTGTGTATGGGAAGATGTATGAGTGTCAATGAAGCGAAAGTGGTCTGTCAGGATCGGGACAAATGGGGAGCCTACAAGAAATCGGGCGTGATGTGTATGCATTAATGTATGTGAAGTAAAAGAAAATAAAATTATTGTTATTTAAATAAAGGTGTTACAGTTTCAATGATTTTGCGTTAGTTTCCAAGCCTGATGTAACTAATAACATTTTGTAACTTTCACCGCTTCGTGTGATGTAAATATCAGCTGTACTATATCGTAGAGGTGCGACTACAGACTTTCGCAATTGGATTGGAATTATAACCGTAATGAGCGCAAACATTACTACAATCTTAATTATAATACTCGTTCTTTAAATAAATTAATGTGACAACTTGGAATTAAAACTGAACTTCAAGTGTATAATTCAGTCATAAGAGTAATATAAAATTTAGTATTGCTCTATTTCATATCTATGTCTTGAATACAGCGAGTTAAATTAAAGACCTTGCAGTAGCGAATTTAGTTTCAAAACGTGCGCAGCTAGTAAATTTGAAAGTTTGGTTCGTAAGCAGTGTACATCCTTGTTGCTTGTAATAAATATACGGACAACGTGGCTTGCATGTATCACTAGTATGAGAACAACTACGTTATATTCTTACATTGACTCGAAATGTATTATAGTAAATTACTGTGAGGTTTCAACCAAAGTTTCTGTTTATATCGTTGGTTAGTTAGGTTTTTTTACTAATAAGACTTTACACTCATTGTTTTCATCAAAGAATTTTATTATTTGAATGAATTTTATTATTATAAAGATATAAACAGAGTTCAGATAAAAAAAATCTTACAATCAGCAATAGACCATATTTCCCGAAGGAGTAGACAGAGCATGGACTTTCACAGCCTTTCGTCACATAGCTGTCTTTATTCCTGCAATAATAAATTCGCAATCTTTAAATATAATTCAAACAAAAGTTACAAAGTGTATTATTCCCGCACAGGTTAGTGCTTGTAAATCGCGACATGGCTTACCACCTGTCACATTGAGAACTGATTATCTGGTTATCATGTGGGTTCGAGGTGGCTATAAAATTACTATTTCCGCGATTGCGAAGATGGACACCTGAACCTCTGACTACTTCGCAAGGGTTAATGGTCGTATGGCGTTTGTCTTTTTACAAATTGTATGTCGCCTCTGGAAACTTAGGAAATAAGGTTAAGCCATTTGAACTAATACCATAAAATAAAAACATCTTTTTCCGTTATAATATCTACGAGTATATAAAAAAATACTTTTATTAAAAACGTAGACGCGTTAAATACAGAAAGTTAGTTTCGTGTAAATCAACCGGAGCTTTTGTGTGCGATTCCGTTATGCAAGTTCTACTTGAAAAGTTCTAAGGCGCTGCACTGAATTCGTGCACTTTTCTGCGCCAGAACAACTTCATCATGTTTGTATTCAGAAGTTCATTGAGTTACTCCAACTGTACAAGCTCTTAATTACAAAAAGGAGGATCGTACTGTATAAGGTGGTATCTGCTTTTGTATTTAATTGTATATTTTATAAAGTTAATGAGTAAGAAATGTTTTTATATGTAAGACAAGACAAGTACATTCCGGTATATGGAAATATAATGATAACTAGCTATTGTTTGGTTGGCAACTAAAGAATTTAACTTTAAAAGAGGTTGATATTGCCTAAACTTTATCTTGGTACTGATCGGTGTTTTTAATTTCATAACCATGAATTTAGAAACTTAATTCTTTAGCTTTTATCCTTGGTTACATACAAATCAATAAGTTTAGTAATAATGTAGGTAAACATCTTTTTTTAGCTATCTGGGAAATGGATATAATATGACAAGACGATTGGATTTGTATGTACTTTTCAAGCAATGTCCTTCCATCAACTACCATAAATCGCTTTCATAACTAAAAATAGACACACACCTTTGGGACTCACATACATAGATGGTAATACAATTCCCTTGTTACGTGTGTGTCGTAAAAATCAAGTTAATTCCCTCCCGTGAAGGCGTAGGACAGATTTGTCGCCTTGTCTCCGACACGGGCTTTTGTGATTAATGTCCTGTTATTTTTCATAACGAGAACAGCTGGTGTTTTCTTGGATTTCTTGCGTCTAGGGAATGCGCTCCGTGTATAAATCTAATGATGACGTCATGTTTATTTCATGTTAGCTCGCGCTTTATACGGTGTGATTGAGGTCGGATACATATGTACATATGTATATAAGAACGGAGGACTTTGTGTTATATGTATGAGTAGACACACCTTCAGATTAGTATGAGTGGCTGGCTAATTTTCCAAAGAAAAAGGTTGTCAAAAGGTTAAATATTCGGTTGCCATGACAACCGATAACAATAATTTCAGTAATTATAATGACTAGACATCGTATTGCAAGAACTAAAATTGCTCTGATGTCTTGCAATTATTTATTTTATTCGTTTTTATATGCAATTTAAATACCTCTTTCTAATGTGATAAAGGGTAAAATATATATGCAACACATTAAGATATGAAACTGTATGTTTCTAAACGATAAGTAGTTCCGTCTTAGAACTCTTGCATCTGTTGATTTAAGGTGTCTGGAAGCATGCATGTCTAATCAATACGAACCTGGAGGATTCAATAAACATCCACTCCATGACATACTCGCTTGCACAAGCAAATTGTTGTTTAACAAACATTTCTAGATAAACATTGGCACTAAATAGGTTTCCTTAGAGGAACTATTAAATGATCGAATACATGATAATGTTCTAGTACTTAGATTACGTTAAATTTTCTATTAGGCTTCGTACTGCAGATCTGGTTAACTTGTGGATATAAAGTTACCATATACTAATTACTATCTCCTCAAATAGACATTTCGACGATAGACAATTGAACCTGATTGTCCCTAAGGTTTAATGATCGTGAATGCTTATGTTACGTTTACATATAATAATATATAAGTACGTTCCTTGTAACTTTCATGTTACGTTTATCTAATAATAATCAATAATAAATATAATATATAAGAAAATTCCTTTCGATATGCATCATATAGTTATGCTAAAGATTCTTTCCGAGATCGTGAATGCGCAAATGGCGGCATGTTTCGCGTGAGGTAGCTATCGCGGAGCTTAAAAGTCCAATTCAGCTCAAGTTGTGTGTACGTTTCAGATAGTAGGATGTTGTTTTTACTATTTTTTTCAGTGTACAACCTCTGAGGAGAAAATTGGGCTGCTTCATTCAGATTTAGCGTACACTCAGATGAAATGGCTGGTTGGATTTCAGAAACGCGGTATCTCTTGTTGTGTGTTTGAGGGATCTTTTCAAAGTCTCTTTTACCGCTGTGAAAACGTGTAGCTTGTAAGAAGAGGAAAGTGTATTTTTGGAACAAACTTAGTGGTTGGTGAACCTGTATATTAGTGTAGTATTAACTGTTTTTTTTAAATGTATGGTTATTTCGGGTTGTTTTGGTTAGGTTGCAATAGAACTTGCTTATTTAAAACATCTTGAGGATACATACCTACCAAATCTTTGAACGGTTACTACCCCATGCAATGCAATTTGTAAATTATGAGTGTTAATGCCTGGAGAATGCGTAATATATATGATGATTAAGTATTCATTTATCGTATATATTTTGTATTAAAGTAAATATTCACCTCTACAATTTAGTATTAATAAAAATACTAAGATCAATACAATTTCCCACCCAGATAGTGTTTTCCAAAGGGCAAAAAATACCAGGAAGAGGCAGTCATCTGGTCGCGGCTTCCAGATTTAATGTTCTAAGACGTCAGATGCATGGAGTCTGGATGTGAAAAAGGCGGATCTGGCTGCAAAATAGCTTCCTGTGCCCCTGCCAAAACGATGCTTGAGCTTAATATTATTCTGATAGCGCCACCGCGTATATTGTGGATTTATTTTCTAGTAGTCACTGATATTCCATTTTGATGCCACAGAACCTTTATTTAAGGTATTAGTATCTGAGACATATATACATATATTCTCGCCTCTACGGGATATGTAGACAATCGATTGCCATGTGAAACGATCCTGACAAATCTCTCATGATTCACTCACACTCATATACCTTCTCGTACATGCTCTTCTCTTCTTCACGTTATGTCCACCCTTGAGAAGCTTTTAAATATCTATGGTTTATAAACTGGAGGAAGTTTGTTTATAAATGTATGTCATATGTAGCCATTATATAACTTATGAGAAAATAACTGCCCTAATAAATAAGACATCATACCTTTTCGGATTGCTAGACTAGCTCCAAAATAGCAGAATTAATAACTCTATGGCTACCTCGAATCCACACGTTATCCAGGTATCATCTAACGTGACCGGTAGTAAGTTATATCACCATATATGAGCCTTGATTATGATTATTATTACCTGCTCCAAGCTATAATCAGATTTTCTTATGATATTTTTCTCACCGCACATGTAGTGTGTTATAAAATCTGTGTTAAATTTATTGATTATTCTAATACAAACATACATATCACGTCCGAGTTCACGGGTAGATAGAAAGAACGGATCCTTATGCTTCTTGATTTTAAGAAATCTCTTTCACTTCATTTACATTCATACACTTCCACAAACATATTCGGCAGTTATAGTATATAACCGGCCTCTAATTATAATTCATGTCATTTCATGTACGTGTACGTAAGTGTAACGCATTACTAACCGACTGCTTTCTAATTGCAATGAAGCTTAACATTTGTCTCATGTTTGTTTCTGCTAAATTAATTGTTTGCTTAACGCATTGAGCTTCACTCTTCGATCTCCGAGATTCTTAAGGGAGCACGTTTTGTCTTTACAAGTCTTTGTGTTCGTGTGTGATATTCATTGTTTTAACCGATAATCATTGATTGTACTTCTATGTGTGCATGCGTGAATAAATTTCCGTCTTTTACCAAAATGATAGTAGAGATCACGGGTTCTTATTTTCCCCGATACTGTTTAACCATTTTCACGACATTTAAACAGCAGATTGGCGAAAATCAATCAATGATGTCTGGATTTGAAATTTTCGTGTATGTTTGGAGAAAATTTCTATCGCTACAAATTATACCAATAAATATCACTGTAATACATATCATTACATTGTCTTGGGGTGATAGTAAATTTTATATTTAATGAGAAAATACGAGTACAGTATGATACACTACAGCCTAACACACTTTCTCTGTTTATGTCAATATTGACTTCAATTTACCAATTATACCTAAATGTAAAGTAATTTTACCTCCGAATTTCTTATTGAGAAATAAAAATTCTCATTCCGAGGCAAAACAGGGAACGGTTAGATCGTTTAAGCTGATTTAGATTAAGCCATCTCTTTGTAAGCAAATACATTTCATGGCCGTGTTCGATTTCATCTTATTTGCTTTTATACGAAATTGTTAGACGACTTAGATTGTAAGCAATATTTCAGGGTTGCTTCAATGAAATAGAATCGGTAATATTTATGTATAAGGATTTAATCAAATCTTTTTGCCAAGTATTTGTGTTTATTTTGGTGGTGAAATAAAAAAGTGAAATAAGTTTGAGAAGTTGTTAATTAATAATTATAAATAACAAATACAATACGTACAATTCATGCCCAATTACCTGTAGAGGGGTAGGCAGATCCTCATCTGTCTCGATCCTGTCTAACCAGTTTCGCTTCATTGATTCTCATACACACTCGGCGTTTGTGAGTACTTCTATTATCATCCTTTTCTTCTCGAATGTCACTTCCGAACCCCCTTTATATTAAAAATATACTTTAGTCATTTTTCTTACATTCGTCCTTAGAATGCTTCAATACAAAATACATACGTGTATTATTATAATAAATACCTATGGAAATCGATTGACATTTGCAAGGATCTGCCGTTACGGAGTTTCTAAAGAAATATCTCGAATAGTTGACTTCTTGTTAGTGTCAGAATGTGTTGAAACGACATTTAAGAAAAGTGATATTTTTCAGCAAAGTAATGGCGCAGAAAAACTAGAAAACCAGGAGGATTTTCAGTCCATTTGATAAGAATCTTTTTTAAATATGATTTTATACCTTGTGATTGAAAATAACTGAATTTATAATTGAAATTTATAAATTCGACGTAGCTCAGTTGTTTGGGGCTTGGCTCTGTATCAGCGGGTACTGGGTTCAAATCCCGTTTGAGCATGTACCAATGGAAATTAAGTTTAATGAATTTCTATGTACATTTTCGTAATAAAAACACATTTACGAAATGCGTTGAATTATACGGTGAGGGAAAACATCGTGAGGAAACCTACCTGTTCGTCGAACAGGTAATAGTTAGTGCTTGTAAATGGCGACATGGCTGACCACCTGTCACATTGAGTACTGACTATCTGGTTAACACGTGGGTTCGAGGTGTCCATAGAATTACTACCTTCGCAATTGCGGAGATGGACACCTGAACCTCTGACTACCCCGCAAGGGTTAATGGTCGTGAATGCGTTTGTTTTTGTTTAAATTTAAAGCATTTAATGCAAAAAAATGTCACAGCTCCAGTTGTTACATGAATAAGAGTTTAATCTGTTTATCTTTTTTTATAACTAGTGTACCTTTATATGTACATAACTTACCTTAATTATAGTAACCCAGTCGTCACATTCAATCTATCGGTGCCTTTATTTTCTACGTCGTATAATTTAATAACTGTAAGTAACCATTTTATGCTGAACATTTAATTGAATTTGTGGTTCTATCGCAGGCTATAGCAGAAACATAAATCCATTTCTAACTAACACAGTCAAATGTTCAACTACAGTGCAAAACTAGAGTGTAGCTCAAAACCTCTGGATGGTAAGGCCAACATAAACTGCATAAAACTTAAAGTAGTTTCAATATGTTACTCGAGATGAAACGGGGGCACGTTGAGTAATGACCTCCTCCCTCACATGTGTTTTAGTGCAAAAGAGGTTGCCACTAATATTTATGCAAGCGATTTTTCGTGGTCCTTATTTTACAAGGGAAAATACTAAAACATACAGGAACGCAATTACGCGAGAGTAAATACTAGGAATACTTTTTATTTACTCAGACCCATATACTGGGAAATGATGTATGATGAACTCGAGTTAAAATTAATTCGTATTTTCAGAAGCAATATTTACCGTTAAAGAGCAAATAGGAAGTCTACTTACTTATTGTACGATATATTTTGCACCTCGTGTAATTGATCGCTTTGTGTGAATCTTATACGAATTTAAGTATAAGGCTGTTAACATGTTGTTTTATAACTTGATATGAAAAAAAATTGAATTAAGATAAACGAAAAATAAATTCCCCTAATATGCACGTTTTTGTATACGGTGACATGGAATACCACCTCTCACATTGAGTACTATCTAGTTAACACTTGGTTTCGAAGTGGCCATAGAATTACTGCCTCCGGAATTGCGGAGATGGACACTTTAAAATCTGACTACCCCGCAAGGGTATGGTCTTGAAAGTGTTTGTTTTGTTTATGTTTTTCCTTTTAATGTAATCAAAACTTCGGAGATCCAATATCTTCAACATGGTATTATTGACCATTTGATAACCCATCTCTCTATAGATTCTATCATCGTAGCGGGAGATATTTTCATTAATTATATTACAGTAGCCAGTATTAAAGCTTTCATACTCCTTTAAGGACCGTCTCAGCAACTAGAATAGAATTATTTAATCTCTCTCGCATACTGAATTATCACCGTTATAAAGTGCAACAGCGTTGCCCATGTGAATCTCTTCATGGAAATAGGTTGAAAGCCTGCTGTCGTTAGGTAAGTGGACTAAACACTACGCCAAATAGACTCTACTTTAGATTATTATTTAAAAAATAGGTTTATTGTTTTTGACGACCTCCGTGGCGCAATTTGTTAACCACCTGAACGCTACTCGTAAGATCCCGTTGGATTCTCGGTGGTGGCAGGGTTAAGGACTACGCTTTTCTTCTGGTTTCCAGTGTGGTTGTTGATTATATAGGCTATATATGTGTATATATTAAATGTATATATTGACTACCCTTATCCGTACCCTTAAAACGAGTCCTAAATGAACTTATCAAGGGGCTAGTTCCGTTGGTGTAATAGTGTCCTAAATATTATTTTATTTAATTTAATGTTTCATAGTTTTTTTTCAACATTATTGTTGTAGCGAGATCTTACATAACACACTTAACTTCACTTGTATAGTATCATTTCATGTTTGATAATGAGGAACATTATCAGAGTGTCACATTGTATGTACTATTTGACAATGATTATTGTATGAAAAAAATAAAACCAGTCTGTTTCACAAATAATTAAAAAATGGTAAACCTTATGTTCTATTTACTTACGCAGAGCTAAATATATAAACATAAAGTGTTTAGAACATATTCTAATAAAAAAATTAAAACGACACATAATGATTGCCCAAACTATGTTTTTTAAGGTATATATAACCAAAAGCTAGCCTAATAACATAAAGTCGACTAGTAACTGAAATAATGTATAGTACAATCCGTGGAGCAAAAAAGCATTATTATCAGACATTGCTAAAACAGTGTCGATTCTAAAGCTGACGTAGACAATTTTCCACTGCGACTCGAGTGCTTGCAAATTAGCCACGGTGACTGGTTTAAACACATGGGACGGGCTAAAAGATTATTTTGTCCTCTTTCTGAAATACTACGCGTGTACCTAGATGTATTAGCTATACTAACATAATAAACACTTTAATTAAAGTTTGATTTGTAAATTATCTTTATTTTAGTCATTTTGTGGTATGTTATTTTTATTGAGGTGAAACATCAAACATCAATCTTTTCAGGTGGGATATTATAAAAAGTAATGCTGACGTTTATTAGACATATCCATATACATAAGTCTTTCAATGCTTTTCAGGGTGGATAGAATCTTGAACACACAACGTTTCTTTAATTTTAACACATTTTACAAGGTTGCAAGTCAATCGCCTATAATAATCCATTCACCCTTATACCTAAGTTACCTTCCTGCCTTTAATTATATTTTCGCTCCAAACGACACGATAATCCCATTAAATCATCCATGTCCTCGAATATTAGTGATATTAATGTTAATAGTACCTCAATCAGTGCTTTATAAGTTAATATTGAATTTTGTTTAACTTTGTAGCCTATTAACATTGATGTATTTGGTTTTTGTGTTTTTAATAAATTATTATTATAAAAATGTGTTTGAATGCTATCCAGACTATAATCAGAAAATGATGAGCAAGTTAATAGGTATGCGTGAAGCAAGAGAAATTTGTCAGTATCGTTCCAGGTGGCGATCAATAGTATTTGCCTATGCGTAGGTGACGTAGAAGCGTGAACATATACTTGTATGTATTAATTCTAACCAGTTTGCATCTCCAGACACTATACACCAGACTTAATGCGCGTTCTACTATAAATTAGATGCTTCGTTAGTGACATCTAGTTTGAAGATTGATACACCTGATCCCCAAGTTATGCACAGTTGTTGTTTACTCGGGAATAATGGATCTGAATTTTAGATGGAGATTAGGGATTCTAAAGCTAATTGACCGAAGTCCAAGCAATATAACATCATACAAGTAACATTTTATGGATTGAATATTATGTTATTTTTTTGTTAAACCAACTTAAGTTTGATACATCATTAATTTAGTACACAATAGATAATACAATATAAAGTACAGTAACTAATCCCATAAAGTATATAAATCAGAATGAATGTATGAAGACATTAGACAGAAATTCATTTGTCTTTGAAAATAGTGACAATATATAATACTCTTAAGTTACGAGATTACTAGATTATTAATCATAAACTATACCATAGTACCACAACAGGAGACTCAATCTCTTCTCTCTATCTCTCTTATTCTCTTTACACCTAATCAGTAGCCTTAACAGTATAAACTCTTCGTACCCATTTTCATATCCATTTAGTTAGACACAGAATTATAAATTGTTTCTACACTTCCACGTAACGAAAAGAGACCTAAAGTTACAGACACACGCTTCAAACAGATAATTTTCCTGCTACGAGTATAACTGAAAAAGGGTAATATGGTAGAGAGTCGTAGCTAGACGAGTGGCGATATTTTAACTCGTAGCATGTCAGTGTCTGGGACAGAATCAAGGGAAGTGTGCTACTTGAAGGTGAAGACAAAGTTAAGAACACAATTTAAGAGCCTTTATATAAGTGTAGCCTTTCTTATGTGACGAGAAAGAACTGTAGAGTTGTATTAAGGGAACAAAACTGGTTAAAAATTAGTAGTTACTAGTCGTATGTGACTTTTGTTCATACACACAAACACGTTTATCACTATTGAGTTGAAATAAATTACAAACTAATTATGGATTCACGATTTCCGTCTTCTCATTTGTAGGGATTTGGGCGTTACGTTTATAAATCTGCGAAGTAAATTTAATAATACTACTGTATTTAAGTACTCTATAAGTTTCAGTTCTTTGTGACTTGTTTATTATTAATAGTTACTCAAAATAAACAAACATTTCACGATTTCAGAAACATAAACACATTTGCTAACATTTACAGGTCATCGTTTAACACATTTTTTATAAAGCTAATTAATTCGTGGTTCATAACCGTGAAGTTTGAGCATCTGCGATACATTCATCTCGGCTCGTTGTTAAAACTGTACAAGTAGCGAAGGAGGCTTGCCAACTTTATGCGGGGAATAAGCGAGGTGGTTGGACCCAGGTGTCGCGACAAGATATCCTTCGGAGCTAAATTAGTTAAACAAGGTAACGCCGAGTTTGTTCCCAACTAAAAGTAGGGACAAACAACGCTATAACATGTATTTATTATGAACCGAGGCTTTGTTTTTAGGTTAATATTCGTGTATTAAACACTTTCGTTTAAAATAGGTTCTTTTAAGTATGAGTTAATTTAATTGCTGTATGCAGTTCAACAGAAAAACCCTTTAGGTACGTATTCTATATTTAAAATTAAAACACTTCACTCGTATTGGTCTCCTTTGATAATAACTTCGATTGATGGTTTTTGACCCGCTCATTTTCCAATTTTGGAAACAGGAATCATGCATATGTTATGGATTGTTTTCCAATGAGTAAAATCACCATCTATAATAACTTTCTGAAAACAATATAATCATCCATCTCATAGTAAACTAATGTTGGTGAACTTTAATAAATCTCACGTGTCTAAGTTCTGCAGCAGACGCCCTGGCAATTGAGAGTAAAAAATATGGCCACTCAAGTCACGCAAAAGGTCATGTGGCCCTGTCCACTAACACTTAATACTGTTAAAGTATGTCTTGTAAGCATTGTCGAGAAATGTATATATAAATTTGTATATGAGATGATAACCCCTTAATGCTCAAAGTGGCCTAAGGCATATTTTCGCTTTTCCAAGGTTCTGTCTACCCAGAAAAACATTAAAGGACGTCAATGAATATGTATGTGTAAAGTTATATATAATTTAAAAAATAATAATTTACAAATCATCTGATTATGTTCTTTATCCATGTATTTACACGCTTCTTTTCTTTTCGAAATTATAGAACCTCTGAGATCTAATCCATCTTTAAAGCATAAGGTTGTGATGCCGTAAATATGTTGGATATATTTATGACAGGATGCTACTAATGAACTGTTTATCGCCCCATAAATTCTATTTACCTTTTGTCTTAGGTCCCACATAAATAAAATGAAAACTTTCTAACATCACATCACACAAGATGCTATTACTCCTGCAATGTTCCCGGGTTCATCTCCGAAATTGCAGAGTAAGTGCTTACATAATGTCGAACGCAATTTACATCAATAATTAGCACCAAGAGTATGAGTTAGTGTCTAGGTAGTAACTATAACATATCCTGTAAAATAACCAACATATTTTTTCACTAGGCAATGGAACGATTAAAATGTACATCAGATTGGTGTAAATTTTATTTCCGTAAGTGCATGTACTGACACATACTATACATGTAACCTACATACATACTTACACATTACGCCTGATTCCCTGTAGAGGTGTAGGCAAAGATCACGGAATCCCATTTATCCCGATCCTGACAGACTACTTTCGCTTCATTGACACTCATACAGCTTCTCATACACACTCGTGTATGTGTAACCTGATTCCTAAAATAGAATAAAAAGTCTTTTGATAAGTAGTTTGGGAAGTATAGTGACATGTTAGTCTGGTATTGAAAATAGAATACCAACTAGATGGCATTTTTCACAACATGTTGCATAAGTCGTCTTAAGGATTAAGGGTCAATGGATTCTATTGGGTGATGGGCTTGCTACCTGTCATCAATATGCCATATTATGTATATTTTTTACGATACTGTTACTAATGCGAAATTGTAATGTATCGTTACCCTCAAACGGGATCAAAGGACGTAAATACATCTTTATGAATGTCAAAAAGTAATATTAGAAAACAGTATTATTTTAGATGAATCTTTACTCCATGTACCCTCTGTAAAATGCTTTGTCATCATTGAAATTCACGTCAGGATCGTGATAAGCTGAATGGCTTGGAGAGAAATATAAGTAAATAACATTAATTGGAGTAAGGCAGGGGTCTAATAGAGATGTCGAATAACCGGCCTGAGGCTTCGACGCAGGAATATAGATGTCTTATTAGTGAAACGTATACATGCATTGTCACGTTCATACTACAGTTTGACAGGGGCTTGACTGATAACCTACTTTTTAGAAAGTGTCGCAAATAGAAGAATAGAATCAAATCAGAAGTTAAGTTTATATTCATTACTTAGATTTTTATGTCATGAGGGTGATAAAATAATTGTAGTTTAATCAAGCGGCTGTAGCCCAGTGGGGAAAACCCTCCGACTTTTTATTAGAGATCCTTAGTTCGAATCCCGGCTCAGGCGTGAACCAATAAATGAAATTAAAAATATAAATTAAAAACATAATTTACAATCGCTAACGCTGAGGGAAAACATCGTGAGGAATAGCTAGTGCCTGTATACCACGCTACGAATCACTACATATCACGTTGTATGCTGTCGATCTAGTGAATCGCAGGCTTCCAGTGACCCATACCTAGCATGTCCTTCGAAATTTCGAAGATGGGCACTCAGATCCCTGACTACCTCACCACAATAAAAAAGGGAGTGTGTATACACGAAGTCGTTCAGCGTATGTATGTATGCATGTTTAAGGTCTTCGGTTAATAGATTGCATTATTGCACAACCGTATCCAAAATACATTTAGTTTATCACTTATCCTCATAAACTGCTACTTGTCCTTATAATATAACAAAAACTTACATTACCAACAACATATAAGGCAACTGTATATATCATTTGAGTTATGCCATACATCCAACTGACGACCAACGAGTCGTGAAGCGTATATATGTTTATATTTTTTATGTTTATGAGGGCGATAAAAACCTTAAATCATTACCAAAGGTCAATCAAAATCAATTCTCATATGAATTTATACTATAATTTTAAAATGTAAGCCAGGTTAACTTCTTAGCAACACTAACCAATTCATAAGATTTCTTTTTAAAGCGCTGCTTGAAATGTATAAAAACATGAAACTGCAAATGACATGTAGTAAACGAGTTTTCCTCATTTCAGACGAAGCTAAACATTAATCTTTGCGTTGTTAAAGTTTCTGAAAGTTCCTTAAGCAATGCAATTTAAAGTGAAGCTCACTTTAAAGTCTAGCCTGCTTTGGATGTTTACTTGGAGAACTAAGATTTATAAGCACGGACATAGCTTTTATAAAAGGTTTTCGTTGTTTTTGCTATTAAGTTATTTAAATCGCAGTGGTTACTGTCTTTTTTATTTACTACGAGTATTTTAATACTTAGTTTTCTTTATCTATTCCTAGTGGTATTCTTGGCAGCAGTTGTTTGTTACTATTTATTTAGTTTTGACAGTTTCAAACATTTTTCCAATAGACATTTGGTACAATTAATATTATTTCACATATATTTATATTAGAAAAGACGATGACTTGAAAAGACGATAATATACGAGTATATTACTTGTAGTAAAGTAGTACTAAGTTTTAAAAAGATGTGTGTGAAACTCTTAGGTTAAAACAGATGTGAGTAATTCAGATCATTAGTGCTGCTCGGTTTTACTTCGAGTAACATATTGAAACTACTTTAAGTTCTACTAGTGCTTTATGCTTTGCTATGTTTAATGGCGTTGTTCCGTATACATTCAATTTATTTATAAATAGTAAACTATTATGTTGTTAACTAATAAAAAGTTTTTCTTTTATGTCTAGATTCTTTACGTATAGAATGTAAATAGCAACAGCCGCCATCTCATATAAATTATTTCCATATATTAGTATTTATGTATTGTCATACCATTAACAATATTCGTCGTCGTAAGACAAGAAATAAAACTTACATATACTGCCAAATAAGCAAGTACATTTTCATCAAAATGAAGATAAAGGTGCAAATACCTGACAATGAACAATAACCTCCTTTCATATTTCAACAAAAAGAAACTCCGAAAACTGAATTGATTCCAAACGGAAATTTCAACTAGAAGATCAGAAATCAAGGGCAGCGAAATTCAATCGCAGGAAAGCAATTTTCTTCTCGCAAAATATCTAGAGCTTATTTAGTGAAATTTATTTGCACTGAGCACGCTTGCAGCTTACAACTCAATTTGCCTTCGTAAATCCCAGCTCTAGAGGCGTGGGGTCCCGCGTGTGTCTTGAGACGACAAATAAATTATGCAGAATGGCAGCCAAATTGTTTCCAGCATGTTAACAACTTGCTGAAAAAAACTTTCATATGTTCTTGACGTATTTATGGATTTTTTTGTGACATTCACCAGCACATAGGAAAATAAATCAAAAACTAGTTAGATGTAGACCCTTATATTTAAAAATGTGTATGTTTTAACCGTCTCTTATGTATTTGTATCTAGTTTATAGTAGTAAATCTGACTTGTTGATAAATAACAATTCAAACAATTTTTCTTATACAATCACGACGCCACACTACCAGTACATAAAGGCAACTATTTATTTATTTACCTTACTTATTATTATCGAATTTTAATACTTATTATAGTACTGAGAAGTATTTAAACTAAACTGAATTTATTAGTGCCAAACTGGCGTTATTAACAGATATAACAGTAGGTACTGTTCACATAATGTCATAGGTACATTTAACATACTCAATCGCTATATAACAAGAAACAACCTAGTAAATACCAACAATAGAAGTCACGGAGAAATTCCACGCAAAGCTAAGTTCTTTTTTCAACCCCTAACAAGCTGAGTTCGGTTTTGAGAGAGCTCGTTGTGCACGTTCGACTATTATAAGGGTGGCTAAGCAGTATTACCTCAAAGCACCTGTTCCTAATATTAAAAAGATTCCTCTATACGTACTAGCACTTCAATGTCTTTCTTTGTTCCATATTTTTCTCGCTGTGGTAGAGGAAATTGATGTAGAAACTGTTATACGGATTGTAGCGCTAAAGTACGAGTCTGTGTTTTATGGAATGGCATTCAAAAGTATATACGAGGCAGAGGCATGTATGTAAGTTACAGATTATACTAATTTTCTAATGCAATTTTCTCTTCAATTAGGTGTGTTAATTTTATGAAATGAAATGCTTTTTATTCAATATGAGGATTATATAAAATCACTTGTTGAAAGTAAAAAAAAAACATTTCCAGTTGTCATAATATTGTTATAATATCCTTAATATGCTATAAGCCTTATCCTTTGGAATGATTATCTGATTTCCAAGTCATTAAATTAGGGACGTTCTAATTCAGCTTTTGGGATGCAAGCATAATATTATGCCTACCCAAATTTCACAATACCTACTTTATGAGGATTATTGATAAGTGTATAAAAGTATGTATATTAGCTTATGCAAAGCATGCCTTATCTGTGTAGAGCAGCGTTGCCATTGGATCGAAGAGGTACCAATTTCTTTGCGACTTTCGATGTAGGATGAGTTATTTGCATACGCACATGCTTATGCGTAATGCCTTAATCGAATTCGCTTCCTACGACATCTATGTAAAAGAGTGGTGCTTCAAATTGATGTGATTCCATCCGGAACGGAAAGGTGATGAAATATTTAAATTGAATTTTAGAAGTTATAATAAGTATGTGTCAAAAGGCAACGTAAAGATGTAAAGATCATTGCCAATATACAGATTGTATAAATAATTTAAATGTTCTGTATAAACTTCTTACGACCGTTAAAATAATATAATGCTGCATTAAGTATTTAAGTTTATTAAAACACTTTGAAATTTTCAATAGAACGTTTTTCTATATTTTCTATAATGGGTTATAGAATTGAAGAAGAAACATAACGTACGTGAATATGTGATATTAGTATTTTATTCAGTTAGCATCCGTTTTAGTAATTTATCATGTGTTTCAAACGTTATTAATTCATGAAAATTAAACCATGGTATCCATAAAGTTTTCAATATATTTAAAACACTTACTTACATTACCAAAAGTTCATTATATTTACTTTCAATCACGCCTTATAACGCCACCAAACTCGTTTAGTTTGGAGCATAAATCGAAAATGATGCCTCTGCCACAGGGGAAGTAAGCTGTATGAAAAAACAATGGGGAACTTTCCTATCACCCTAGTTTACAAAGCTCAGATTATGCAAATCGTGGAGGATGATAGCTATGTAATCGCTGTGCCTCGGGCATTAGATCAGTATTCTGGGAGGCTTTTTGCTGAATATAGGGTTTTTGTACCACTGATCTGGTTTGCCATTTGAATATGATATAAATACTCGTTGGTACGTTTCTAAAGGTTATTATTTTGATATTATTATGACATAGAGTAATTCTGGTTATTATGGGCCGAAGATAGATCCTTACAAACTGTTGTATAATTATTTGAGAAATCTTATTTCTATACCAAATGTGACTGAGTGAGTGCCAACTTAAATTACATGCGTATTATACAAAGCCTTACCATACCTCTAATGTATGAGAGGCTACAACTACTAGATTAATTTATAACTTTTGGAAACAGGTAGTCTTACAAGTTACTTTACGATTATTTGCATTAAATTCAATACACTATGATTTTCGCGAACTTATTAAAATTGGCGAAGTACACCCAACTTTCTGCCTCCACCAAGAGGGATTAAAGTCGTATCCCCAGCTCCACAACTATCATGCAGTACAAAGAAAGCGTATTTCCGAGTTGAATAGACCAATATCGGCTCACAGTGGGACTCTGTAATGCAATAACTGCGAATGCATCTGTGTTATTCCTTTCACATGCAATCAACTGGCATTCAAAGCGGCTGAAACGCAGGAAGCGAGTCTTGGGTCAAAGGCTAGCTAGCTGATATTATTTAGCTGATACATGGACGAGTGTAAAATGTATTGATCGCATAATTTTCGTATTTAATAACAGATACGTACATTCACGTCCTAAAAACATCTCCTTGGTCTCTAATTAGCATGAATATTGGGGTTCAAGTATAGTTATAGGTTAAAAGGACTACGTAAACGCAAATAAATTAGTAAAGTTTATATTTTACTTGAGACAAATTAGATATATACGTGTACTTAAAGTGGCTATAGAATCATAACTCCGCAATTGTGAAGTGGAAACATAAAAACTTAAACGCTCCGAAGTAGGTTATGGTCATGAAAGTGTAAATATATATAGCAGATTTGATAGAATGTAAAAGACAACATATTACAGTACGAATTATATGACATGGTAATGGTGATATACAATAACATGCTGCCAATAACTAAAGAACTGAGATCTACACTCCATCACTCGTAATAACTATCTACAATCCAAATTTGCAAGGCCTTACAAAGAATCAAAGCCGTCGTTCCTATTATCACTTAAAAGACAACTTTTGATAGAGTCACCAGCAACAATTATCAGCGTTAGAATCATAAAAGATCTTGTTGGGAGTTAATTTGCAAAATCCACTTGGAAACTTCCCAGGAATCAGGGAACACTTTGTCAGGACCAACTTCGGATTGTTTATATTCAAAAGCGCACTCACAAGATTTATGAGCCTGACTTTATTTATTAAAGGCGAAGTTGTATAGTGCTGTACAGATAATGGAATAGAGCAACGGAGTTCGCGAACAGGGAAGTTTGTGGTTGGTTTGAGCATCATTTTCTATATTTGTAGACTTAAAATATTTACTAGCGATTGTTGATTCATTAGTGAATATGTGTCCAATGAAGTTTGCTTAAGCCTTTAGCTTTGCCTAGCCAAATATTGGGTAAATATCTGTTTGCTAAATATATAAAAATAAATTAAGATAGGATTATGCATGTTCAATAAAACATTAACTCTATGCTAAATTATGTTCTTAGATAGCTTCCAGACATATTATTCATAATTATCATCTTTCACATAAACAGATAAATTTTCGTATTAATACGTTTATTTCCATCTATCAGGCAAATCACAGACACATTAATCTTATAAGATTTTTCTCTTTTTGCGTGACGTTTTAATCGACGAGCACTAATGATCACAGTTTTTACATGACAGAGATTTATGCTTACAAATTTCAGATGCCATCAAAAATCCACTACATTATTTATGCTAAAATATTAGTAAATGTAAGGCTAAAAATAATTATTTGGTACACAAAGGGTGGTTACCAGAGAAAGGGTGAAAGGCGGAAACATTTTCTTGTACCGGGACCTGTTTCCTTTGAGAAAAGTTCCTTTGGTCTCAGACTTTGCACTGTCTCTGAGACATTTAACGATACGAAACGTTTAACAAAAGACATTTCTGGACCGTGCACCTATTTTGGTTGAATGTGACGTTAAATACCTTTGTTGTACTAAGGAACTTGTCATGAGCATCAATAAATATCAGGCACAGGTTTACTTATTGTTTTGCTGAATTAATGGTATCTTTAGGGGGACGCATTGCAAATTGTTATCTATATTCCATTTGTAATGGTATCAAAATCCCTATAGCTTTTTAAGATACACTGAAGAAATGCCATCAAGACTCCTTTTCTAGAAGAAATCGAGAAGATATTTTCTCTCATAATTGTGTTAATGGAAATTTATATACATGTATGCATTTGTGTAAACGAAATTCTATTGGAAATTTTTGCTGGATTCTATTGGAAAGGACACTTCCATAACTTTGTTTTTATTGGTGTCAGTTTGTTCAACCTATTGTCCGATAAATTTGAATACTAGCACCTTATGCGCTTCTTAGGATATCTCGAAAAAAAAGATAGTTTACATCCCGAATAATCAACGCTATATTTCGAAAGGAAACGGACGTAAGCAATGTGTCATTGTATTACATTGATCTCATCACACAATAGTTTCTCAACAGGATATTAAATCGTAAGTAAATATTAAAGGTAAATCTTTCTCGCATTTGTAGCATATTTTCGCATCTTGCTGTAGCAGCTTGACACGTGCCGGTATTGAGGTGGAAAATATGAAAACGCTAGCAAATAAAATTGAATTTTTATGTTCGCTACTAATTAATTTTAGATCGTTTTGAGGTATTTTTCATTGCATAATGTAATTGATTTTTATCTGTATGATTGTTATTTAGATTGTTGTTTGCTGGTGTTTTTCCATGGTATGTAGTTCATTGTAATCTTTTTTCGCAACGCAGCGCTGTTGTCTGCCAAAACTAAATGAAATGAATGATGAAATTTTATTTTTCCTTATTGAGTACGTTTTAAAGGCAATAAATATACTTTAATTTAGATTAATAGAGTAAAAATTCTGCACCAGAGATATTCAATGACTTAGAAACCTTAAATGTATTTCAATGAGACCAACAAGTTTTAAACAATAAATTCTATCATCCTTTTGAATAAAGCGTGAACCGTATTGATTTTTCAATATAATATTGATATTCAATTCAATATAAGAGTAAATAGGTTCATTTTTGTCATAAAAGTCATCTTTACGCAGGGAAAATTTAATATCTTTGACATTTTGTGACAATGATATCAAATGATATTTAACACAAGGGACAAAATTTAATATAAAAACCATTTTCCATGTTATTAATATGTCTTGCATCATCGAACGACGCAGTGAAAAAAAATCATATATCAACATAAATATATTATATTACAAGCCTCTTTTGATGTTTAATTATATTTTATAAAAGGGCGGATGAGCCTTATTGTTACAAAAGATTTGAATATTGTAGATCCAAGTTCAGTACCCGGGCCGGTTATGGCACAGTATAAAATAACATACATACACATTACCCCTCTGTAAGGTATCGGGCCTTACAGAGGGGTAAGCAGAGATCACAATACAATCACCCACGTAGAAAAGAGGGTTTTGTGTTGACGTAAATAAATTTTTTGACGACCTTCATGGCACGATCGGTTAGACACCTGAACGCTAATCGTGGGGTCCCGGGTTCGATTTCCGGTGGAGGCAAAGTTGAGAACAACGCTTTTCTACTGCTTTTCAGTCTGATTGTTGATTATATATGCTATATATGTATTTATCTATGTATAATATGTATACATTTCTTAAATATACGTGGGCTAGTACCCTTAACACAAGTCTTAAATGTCCTTACCAAGGGGCTAGTTCAATTGGTGTAATAATGTCAAAATATTATTATTATTAAATTACCTACTCAAAAACTACTTATATTGATATTCGATTATGGGCGCTGGATATCTGTATGCTATTTCAACATTAAAAGAGATATTTACCCTATTATTTCAAAGGGGGCCTAACATTGGAAACATAACATCTACGTAGGTACAGATATGTATTTGAAATCAAATCTCTATTTTCATATTAATAAACTTGAGTCAGTTTACCAATACACCTTTACCAGATAACATACCACCAAAGAGGTTATTCCACACATTTTAGCAACGACAAACATTTTGGCCTGCAAAAATGAGATTGCTCAATCACAGTGCAAAAATATGTAAATATTACCTTCGCGTCCTTGTTCGGGAACGCTTGGCACTCTTTGAAAGCCTTCTAGTACCAACATTTTGTGCCTGATTGAATATTTTCGCTTCACTGGAAATATGCGTGCTAAAGGAACTTTGCACTGAACGAGACTCTAACGTTACTTTTTATTATGAAATTCTTCAATGTTTTCCCTATAGACGGTACCTTATTAAAAGATAGTTGATAGAAAGATTAATTACTTCGTATCAGAAATGTTGACCTATCTTATAAAACATAAACGCTTCATGATTAATTTTATTTACTAATTAGCCTTAGGTAAGCGAGTCTTTCTCCGCAATAGGGAAAGTAGTTCCTATCGATATAACAATAAAATTTTATAAAAAAGTTGAGCCAGATTATAAGCTGTAAAAATAAGAACAATACATAATCGATTGTATGTAGTTCATGATGCATTCAACGTTTCAAGTCATATTTTTTTTTGATTCTTTTAAACCACGGTTATGATAAATTACACTAGTAAGGGAAAACATGTCTCGAGTGTTTTCTCACATCAGTATGACAAAGACACAAAACTAGTGCTTTCCCTCTCGGCCCAATAAGTGCTTAGCTGGGGGAGAAAACGTAGACAATTCGATTTTCATTACAAAAGTTTTTATGCTTCTCTGATTGCGTTTTGACGAGCTCGCTCGGGGTGTTACACATTATTTTATTGCCATTTTAAACTTCGATAAGAGCGAGTAGTGAAGATAGAATGATTGAGATAAATGAGGAGAAGTTATCGGAGTGTTTGGAGAAATGCAGCAGTAACAGCTTAAAATAATAATAATGGACAAAACTTCGATGTTGAGATATCATGGACAAGGCAACAAAAAAGCAAGTTATACAATGGAAATGTGAAACGATTTATTTCTCGTGCAGCTAGCATTTTATTTTGTAGCGCTATTCTAAATAAAAACATAAATAGACATAATAATACTTAGTGTAATAATAAGCAGTAGGTAATTTTTTCCCGTTGGCCTTAACAATTAAATCCCTATAAAACTTTTCCCAGAATAACAAACACATTGGAAACACGAAAGAATGAAATTAATTTCTTCGAAAAACTGCCATAAATCAACCGTAGCAATTGGGGAGCGCAAAAATAACTTTCAAAAGGGAAAAAGGGCCTCAGGGAATTCTGTATTGGATTTGTACTCCTTGAATTGCTTTTTAATAAACTTCATACTTTTATGCGTATGAAAAATTCAGAACTTTGGGTCTTAAAATGTTGTATATTATAAGTTAGTGACAAAAAATAAATATCTAATCTATCTATCTATCGCTATTAAATTACTTGGTAATTTAGCAAAAAAGGTATAATTTTATTTTTTGTTTAAGTAATTTAAAAACTTCCTATCATAATTCGTACATTCATTTATCACGCCTATTTGTATTTAAACATAGGTAGTAGAGATAGTTGGTTTATATCTAGACATAGCGTTCAGGTTATAAATTCATAACTTCTTATTTTTTGCTACTTTGCATCTCGTATCGTATTTTGCGTGACATTATATTATTTCAACATGGGCATTCAGCAACAACTTTCAACCATTGGTCCATTTTACCAAATTAACTCTGAAATTAAAATAAAAACTAGCACCTATCTTATTTTGCCTTTCAGCCCCACCAAAACTGTTAATCAACGGCACGGGACAGCAAAATGTGCTGTCTGACAATCTGCAAGTCCATGCATCCAATTTATTAGCGAGCGGGAAGTAAGCATAAAACAGAGAAATATTGTGACGTACCAGATGGCTTGTGGCAAGTGATTAATGTGTACGGCTTT